>OY759266.1:40839912-40859912 GCA_963662155.1 Lamellibrachia columna | reverse complement strand
AACCATGTCAAAGTACGTGTCACCGAGCTCTCTCTCTCTTGTTGCGGCACGAACCATGTCAAAGTACGTGTCACCGAGCTCTCTCTCTTGTTGCGGCACGAACCATGTCAAAGTACGTGTCACCGAGCTCTCTCTCTCTCTTGTTGCGACACGAACCATGTCAAAGTACGTGTCACCGAGCTCTCTCTCTCTCTTGTTGCGACACGAACCATGTCAAAGTACGTGTCACCGAGCTCTCTCTCTCTCTTGTTGCGGCACGAACCATGTCAAAGTACGTATCACCGAGCTCTCTCTCTCTCTTGTTGCGGCACGAACCATGTCAGAGTACGTGTCACCGAGCTCTCTCTCTCCTCTCTCTCTCTCTCTCTCTCTCTCTCTCTCTCTCTCTCTCTCTCTCTCTCTCTCTCTCTTGTTGCGACACGAACCATGTCAAAGAGCCAATAGTTTATGTTGGCTTGCTTATATAGTAGTTTTTCTCAGAAAATTACAATGAATTATATTTCCGTACATTTGCAGAGGTACAGTGCTTCTTGAGGTTCCATATTGCGGACGGGGACGAGTCTTTGGCACATGACAACTATGCAACAGAATTGGGACAAATGTTATCTATCACGACAACCTAAGACGAGTCAACTTCTACACATACCGCTTATGCGGGCACATGTTGGATATGGTGCCACATGTGGGGTGTTTTCACTTTAATTACTTGCTTACTTACTAACTTACGTACTTACTTATGTACATACTTACTTACGTATTTTCTTCGCACCCTCTAGCTGTGTTAACTGTTCTCTTTTTACTTTTTACTTTAGCTACCATTATATCGCTTTCTTGAACATTCTGCAGTTTTCTATATCAACTGCTTTGGTGCGTTACATATTCATTGACTTACCTTATGTTCGACTTTCAGTCGAGTGACCTGCCGATATTTCGAGAAATGAACCCCTTAAACTGTCCACCTTCAGTTTTCACACAAACCATTTTGACATTTCCTTGCTCCCAGCGCAACTAATATTATATCATTCACTACTCGATAAGACATACACTGCTAATTACAACAATGACGCATTGCAAAATAATAGTCACTTTATTTACCAAGTGTCACAGATCTGCCATCAACAAATCATATTTTATGAAAAATACATAATTGGATTAGCGCTACACGAACGGGTGGACCAACACTCAACGCTGTTCGTGTAATGACAGGCAAGGCAACTGCAAAGGGACTGTCAGTCTCTGTAACGTTTTCTGAACTATCTATCACGACACCCTCTGGCGGCGGGGTGACAAGTTGTGTAGATGCCAGTGGCGTGGGTATGCCGTGGGTGCGCGCTGAAAGAACGCTGATTGGCTGTTCGACGACTCGCGCAGAAAATAATTATGTCAAGGGGCTCACGGCTGGATCATAGCCGCTGGGGCATATTGGCAGCCAACCAGCATCAAGATGGGCACAGACGACTTAAACGATTCATCCGTCACTGTAATATAGGGAGAAGTCAAAAAACAAGATGGATAACAAATTGGCAACAGATGAAGCTGCAACAGCGTATCTTCTAGACTGGTCGTTTTATCTTCTAGACTGGTCGTTTTATCTTCTGGACTGGTCGTTTTATTTTCTAGACTGGTCTTTTTATCTTCTAGACTGGTCGTTTTATCTTCTAGACTGGTCGTTTTATCTTCTAGACTGGTGTTTTATCTTCTAGACTGGTCGTTTTTTTTAAAACATTCTTACTACTAACATTTATGATTTTCTACCGTCCACTGATTATCATTTCCATGAAAATGTTGTGTAGTTTCCTACCTCTCTGCTATGTCATGTGCAAATGCTTGGAGGGGTCAAATTAAATAAACAATTATATCGAATCTCGGCAAGTACATGACAGGTGTGATCTTCTATAATATCCAATTTAGGTATATAATATAGTAGTAATACATTTCCAATCTCAGTTTTCTGTAAAAAAAAATATTGGAAAAAGTAGTTGCTAATCGCCTTCATGAACATATTCATAACCATCACTTATCAAATGATCTACAGTTTGCATATAAACGATTCCACTCTACCGAAACGGTTCTTAATGATATAGTTGACAAAATGGACAATGGCAAAGTCACAGCACTCACTTTGCTAGATCTCTCAGCTGCTTTTGATACGATTTATCCCTTTTAATCTAGAACGTTTAAAAAACAGACTACGTAAAAGTAACACGCAATCCATATGTTCAGTCATGACAGACATTGGGTTGGTGGTTATCACGAGCGAAGGCGTTCAATGTGCTTATGCATTATGTGCTTGGAAGAAAAACAGTTACATCGTTTAAGATTAATCAGACGGATCATACCTTCCTACGCATCGATACTTACCGCCGCATTTGCCAAAGCTGCCGTCGTCAGCAACACCGCAAGACACATCAGCAGAATAACGTACGCCCGCATTGTCAGTTATCGGCACCTAAATAACAAAGCGAAAGACGATCAAAGACATTTTTCGTCTTACATAACTGATGGGGGTGTGTTTTGAGCACCTTGATCAGTTATTCGCCTGGGAGTCTGAGTCAAATACTAAGTGGTGGCGCAGCGGTTAGAACATCGGATTCTCTATCGGGAGAAACCGGTTTCGAATCTTCTTGCTGCCGTTTCGAAACTTGAGCAATTTTGTTCACTCCGTGTTGCTCCAGGTCACTGAGCTGTATAAATAAGTACCTGGCTATAGACAGTGGTGGCTATGTGAACGAATAGTCTTCGCGCAGTAATTGCAGCAAGGCTGAATGCTTCCAAGAGAAGTCGAGTCGGTGTTGGAATGAACAGGTCTGCCAGGGGGTAAAGCTCTCTGAACAGTTCCACGAACTGGATACCGCGCTATATAACAACGTACATTTATATCATGTAAGTACAATCAGCAAATGGATAAGTTACTATATCGACCCGAAATAGCTTAGCTGCATTCCTTATTTATTACTAGACGAGCTTGGACGACCACTCTTCAACACCGAGCCTACCTGGTGCAGAGTCAATGGGTTCTTCACACAGCTGTTGAACAAGGCAAGTAGTTAAGGAGAGGAAACGACCGAGCAAAAGAGTGGCCCAGTAGGGAGGGTCACTGTGACTTCCGGTCGCAGAGCCTTCTGGGTACCGTGAGCGCCCCCTGGCGGCGACCTATATCCCTATGCATAACCCTAGAGCGCCCCCTGGCGACTGGAGCTAACCCTAACCATCGTAACCCCAACTTTTTTTGATTGGAGTGCTAACCCTAACCCCTATCGACTGCTGGAGCTAACCCTAACTGTCGTAACCCCACCCTGTAGACGTTTGCGGTCTTAACCCTGACGGAGTGACCCATACGCAGCAATTAAGAATAGGGTCATTATCAAAGGGACTAATGGAGACGAGAAATCAACGCAACAAGGTGTGGTACGAGTGCACACGTATTTTATTGAACAACACAAGCAGCATGACGATACAACAAGGGTAGCGTGTAATATCACCACTACGACTACGACTACGATGAATATGATGAATATGATGATGATGAGTTGACTTGCGGATGTTGACCATCACGCCAGAGGTCGCGAGCTTAGGGGTGTCTCCACCTCGCCAGAAGCTCGAGGGTGATCGATGATGACGAGGCGACTTGCGGATGTTTACCATCACGCCAGAGGTCGCGAGCTTACGGGTGGTGCGTCCACCTCGCCAGAGGCTCGATCGATGTACTACTACTACTACAACTACTATGACGAGCGATAATACAGTCTACCTTATCGCAGCTGTTTAAGCCAATCAAATACGCGGCAATCGTTAGCTACTAGATCGGTGCCGAATAGGTTAACAAAAGTTCTCATCGGAACGCCGTTACAACGAAGCAATACAAAAGCAACACAATATTGTCCACAAACGTTAGACAGAGGACTCTGAAGCCTCTTGCTATTATGAGTCCAATCGGAACAATGTTCGTTCAGGAAGGTGCGGAACGCCGCGTGTCGTGGCGGCAGACCGTACGAGCAGAAGTAATCGCCGCGTCCATCGGCGTCCAGGAACAGCGCTATCCAATGTTCGCCCGGTTCGTCGCCGTCGTCGGTGTTGCACACGAAGGCCGCGGGCAGAGCGCCGTCTATCGTCGTGGGCAGTCCGTCTTTGGGTACGACGCCGCGAAATATCGATCTGGCGCGCGGGTCCATCGCCAGTAGTCTAGCGATCTGCAGGGTGTGCATCTCAGTAGTCGTAGATGATGTTGCGGTTCTTGTCTATTTCCAGCACGGACTCGAGCTCGACGTAGACGACGACGTTCACGGTGTTCAGCAGCGCGTTGCGGAAATGCAGTTCTATGCGCAGGTTGCCCTTTTGTACCAGATGGAAGCAGGGACCGTCGCACTGGTCGGGAGTCAGGTCGAAACCAAAGAAGGTGTAGCCGTGTCGGTAGTCGCTGGATGGTATCTGTCGTCCGTCCACGTACACCGCGTGGAAATTGATGGCGTTGTTCTTGGCGTGAAACGGATTCTTGGTGTACACGCCGTTGTAGGCATCGTTATCGATGCAGCACAACACCAGACGTTTCGGTAGGGTACCGAGGAACAGGTTCTCGTACGTGTGCGACCGAGTGCCAGCAGGAATGGAGTACACCTTGCACTCGACAGATCGCATCGGATACTTGACCGTGCTCTTCTCCAGAGCCTTGATGTGCGCCATCTGCACGGTCGGATTCAGGGTGGCCTTCTTTGCAAACAAGGTGGCATTGTCGATTTGTATTTTGTAATCGGGGTTGAGCCCACCAGCCATGAGTGCAAAAGCAGGCTTACTACGAACCAGTCGTATCTTGACATCGACGCCGTTGATCAGGAATTTGTCCTGCAGAAAGAGATCCACGTGGAGACGGCCCATCATATCGACCATGCGACTCCTTACGATGTTCTCTCGTCGAGCCACGAACCCTTCGTTAGCCGCGGGTCCGTCGGCTATCTCGACGGCGTCCATGCGAGTGGCCGTGTCCTTGTGCCACAGCTGACTCGTCAGTTGCGTGTCCTTGGCATCGGGACCGTAACTCAGCAGCGTCTCTATGTAGGCGCGATACGCATACGTGTTGGTCGAAGGGGTCACGAGCGTGCCGTTCAGGTAGACGTCGACTTGACTGAACAGCGCATGCAGCCAGTTATTCACTGGTCCCACGGGGTCGGCCAAGTCGAGATCGTCCCCGTTGGCTCGTGTCACCTACCTAGTCCGTGACCCCGCTGGTATTGGACACCGGCGAAGTAGGGCAGTGCACCACCCGCCTGACGCGCGTAATACTCGTTGTAATTCATCTTCAGAACAGTCCGGTCCTGCGTCGTCGAAAATGAAGCGTCACGGTCACTCTACCGTACTCGAATGGCACGCGCCGTCCGGTGTCGTCTCTTATATAGATCTCGATCGACTTGAAGTGCGAGTACAACAGAGGCACGTAGTGAATGTTAGTGAACCTATCGGATACCGTTTCGCCGTGACTTCCGCCAACCGGGAGGGCTCGCAACAAAGGTGCGACACTGTCACCTACTATGCGAGACTCCACGACGTCCGTGTAAACGTATATAGTATCGAACCCTTGATCCATCTGTACCACGTGTTCGGCCTCTTTACGGTAGGTATACGGACCATCAGGAGTCTCTTTGGGTGGCAAAAACACGGCAGCCGACGGTGTGAGACCGATATTCCTTCCACCTAGTCTCGGGTTCTCGTCCGTGCTTGCCCTCTCTGCTGCTGCTGCTGCTGTTATTGTTGCTGACATAATTGATCCTAGTAATGATGGTCCTATTGATGCTACCGATGCTACCGATGGCGGACTGCTGACCACCGACGGTTCGAATCCTAACATTCTTCCCAATGCTCTGCGGTGACGTACAGTGAACTCGGTGCCTGGTGTCATGTGCAACGTCATTTTTTGAGTGATGGCGCTGTAGCTCAATTTTGCCCGCACCTTATCTGTCACCTAAGTATTCAGTCCCTTGTTGACGTGGTTCATCAATGTCATGGGATACTTGTAATATCCAGCACTGATCTTCGCACTCGGGGTTAGACCCATAGCAATCGTCTCGTTAAGGAAGAACCAGGTGTCGTACATTCCTATGTTGTACCAAGTATGCGGGTACTGTATCTATGCCAACCCGCATTCCCACTCGCCAGTCAGATCGATACGTCGAGGTAAGTCGGTGATGTAATGAGCCAACGTATTGTCGGGATACATCTTCATGGAAGCGTTGCTAGGCAGTGTCAGGTAGAAATCAGTCGCCATTGCGTCGCAACATGGGATTGGGAAGCAGGTAACCCAAAGAACTACTCAACAGGGCCGTCCACAGATTATAATTCTCGTGACCTGTGGTCAGGTTGTAAATGCTTATCAGGATGACCGTGAACAAGACGAGGACCTGACACAGAAAGACTATTTCCTCTTTAGGACACACGGTACCGAACAGATGCCAAGGAGTGCTGCTGCTGCTGCTGCTGCTGCTGCTGCTGCTGCTGCTGCTGCTGCTGCTGCTGCTGCTGCTGCTGCTGCTGCTGCTGCTGCTGCTGCTGCTGCTGCTGCTGCTGCTGCTGCTGCTGCTGCTGCTGCTGCTGCTGCTGCTGCTGCTGCTGCTGCTGCTGCTGCTGCTGCTGCTGCTGCTGCTGCTGCTGCTGCTGCTGCTGCTGCTGCTGCTGCTGCTGCTGCTGCTGCTGCTGTCCTCTGCGTTCTGCGCGTCAGTACTGTCCTCTGTTGCTGCTACTACGTCCTCTTGTTCCTCCTCCTCCTGTTCTATGACGGTGGTGGTGGTGAAGTCTCGTGTTGTCGTGTCTTGTGTCATTTCTCGAATGAAGTGTCACCGTACGCGTGGCTAGTCTTTATAGTAGAGTGGACGAGTGCCTTGGCATCGATCCAGCTGTTGAATTTGGAGGGGTAGCCGAACCATTTCACCAAAGCCTCCGTTCGTCTACCTACCTTACGACGCTGCAGTACCGTTTCCACGTAGTACAGTTTATCTGTGGGTACCGACACCTTCTGCAGCTCCATTTCGTAGAAGGTGCCTTCCAGCACTTCGCCGAGATCGTCCCTCAATCGATACACGGGTGGATCGGAGGGATGAACCTCGTGTATCGTGAACATCTCTTCGCTCCAATTCGCCGCGTAGCCTTTTTCGAACTTACCTTTGTACTTGCTGATGCGCACGCGATCCGACACGCGCAACTTGGGCACGCCCTTACCGACGTGTCCGTACAGACGCTGCCACACCTGTTCTTGATTCTGGTAACTCATCTGTGACGGAGCCATACCGATACTGCGGTGTGTGTGGGGGGGGGGGGGTGTTGTTGTACGATTGCACCAAGTCCTGAAGGACGTCGATGTATCGCCACGTCTGGTGTTTCGTGAAGTATCGCCACATGCGCGTCTTCAACGTTCTGTTGAATCTTTCCACGACGCTCGCCTTTGTCTCCGCGTTGTGCGTGGAGAAGTGATGGATGCCGTGCTTCTTCAATAGAGCCTGAACGGATTTATTCAGAAATTCCAGTCATTGGTCTGTCTGCAACGTCTTTGGCCAGCCTCTGCTGAACGTACTGTCAAGCGCCGCTACCAACGACGCCGCGGACTTGTTCTTCATGGGAACACACCAGGCCACTTTCGAGAAGACGTCGATCACCGTGAGGAGAAAGGTCATACCGTCGTTGTCCTTTTTCAACTGCGACAGATCGACGAGATCGGCCTGCCACTGCTGACGTAGACCACCCACGATGACGCGTCGTCTCTTGAAATGACGTCTAGCCGGCTTGCGCCCTGTTCCGACAACCATTCCGCGACCATTTTTCGTGGCATGCGCGTGACGCGTCGCAAGGTATCGACTCCGCCATAACTACCTACCCTTTTCGGATCGAAGTAGACCGTCCTAAGTGGTTGTTCTTTCCTCGGCGCCATTAAAAGAGTTCCGATGGATTGGAGGTGGTGGTTGTGAAGTTGACTCCGCAGCACGGTTCTTGACGAGTGACGACGAGTACGCTGACGTACACCAGAACACCCACTACCACACCCACGACGATGACGAATGATCGATAATCTAGTACTGAAACCATACCCCGAATAGCGACTGTTGTATAAGACTTCGAGCTATAGCGTCAGCAATCAAGTAAAGTCCACCGCAAATTGCTGCAACGATGACGGAACAGTACGTGTCCTGTGGATCGCTCGACATCGTAGCGCACACTGTGCTATGGACACGTGTTGCACCGACTTAAATGTCTTCCCAACTAGCCAATGACGCCAGAGCCTTGCGTTGACGTTCTGGAGGTGGGGTGAGCATGGAATGTTCCATCTGACCGCGTCGACGAGCGAGGGATGTCCAACTGAGCGATCTTCGTGCGATACCACCAGAGCGAGGAGTAGCCGGTATTCGACGACGACGACCTGGAGTGGATGTCGTCGCCGGCGTCGTCGCCTGAAGTATGTAGTCTCTCCTGGCGACGTTACCGACCAACTCCATGGGCAGGTTCATGGCACGGAGTTGTCTTGCGAACGGTTGCCATCCCGTTGGATCGGTCTTTCTCTTACGCAACAGATCATTCACGAGATCCACCACGTTACTTCCTGCAACCGGCACACCCTCGTGTATCAGTTCGCCGCGAGCGGTCCAAGACATGTTTCTTTTCAAACGCTCCATCAAACGTCTGGCTTTGCCTTGCATGGTCTTGGGAACGGTGTCCACGACGTCGGCCTCTATCCCGCTAGTAGTAGCAGGAGCTCCTACTGCTCCCTCCGCCCCCACCCCCGCCCCCGCGGGGGTGGGGGTGAACGAAGCGTGTCCAACATTCGTGGGTCTACCAAGGCCATCTTGCGTGCGTGTTCCATGTCTCTCTCTCTCTCTCTCTACCTCTTGAACAGCACCTCCCGAAGCAAGGGTAGAAAGACCGAATTTGCCAACGGTGCTAGGAAGGCCGATAGGAAACCTCCGCTCTGTCCCTCGCCGACCTGCTGTTGCAACAAGATGCGTCTTCTCCTGGCAGCTGGCGTTCGTCTCTGAGCCAACTCGCGTAACTTCGTCCTGTATTTACTCAAACGTCGCCTCTGTAATTCGCTCAATGGAATGTTCTTTTTTAATATGTTGTAGGCACACTCTGCTAGTGCGTTGGCGATGATGGCCCTTTTTAATTTGTTGCTCTTGATTTTGTTCAGTGCCTGTATGCACACAATGTGTCTCTTCACCAGCTCAGACATGGTGGGAATGAAGAGACTATCCACGCGTGCGGTCTTTTTATACCTTCGGCAAGTACACGTACTGAACACCGTCGTCTGGAAAGATGGCCGTGCGCAGACGCATGTCCTCGGGCGTGTCCTGTTTGAGATCGACCAATAGATAGCCGTACGGTACCGACGTGGCGTCTTTAAAAGCCTCTTGAACGAACTTGACGCGTCCCGGATACATCTGTCGAGCCAAGTGCGACATCTGCGATGCGTCACGAGGATTCTTGAACACCACCATGTACTGAGAATTCAGACTGATGGTACAACTCTCTTTGTTTTTGGGGAACAGGTTCTGTACGAGATACAGCACGGACGTGTTCCTGTGATGACTTTTTTTAGTGAACAAGTTCGTGACCCGTTCGTCCGTTTCTGCCATGAGATCGTCTATGACGATGAGGTTCCTCGTCGACGAATCGAACATGCTCGCACTCGGCAACCCTTCCTCGAACCGCACGTCGACCAAGTCCATCGTTGCGTAAGCCTCTTGCCATTCTCCGTAGCACCACGTGATCCATTCGGGGGGTGGATCGTTCATCGCAGCAGCGTGACGCAGCATACACGTCACGAAAGTACTTTTGCCGCATCCCGTCGGTCCGGCGACGATGCACGTGAAAGGATGTTTCCACCGTGCGTCCATGATCGCTTATGAAAGACGACCACAGTGCATCGCCTTTTTCTACACGTCCACCGGACCCGTGCTCACTCCGTCCTCGTGCACCACGCGTTTGGCGTAGAAGTAGGTGAGAGCCGCTCGTTCCTGCACGTACATCAACACGGTCGAGTGACGCACCCGGAACCCGCGGTTCTTTCAACTTCCGCTCCGACTGTTGATGAGCACCTCCAGGAACGCGTTCTTGTCGATGGCGTTGTGACGTTTGCTCAGTCCTTTGGTGCTGTATTTGTCGGTGGGTCCGAAACAATAGTACGTCTTGCTACACAACCCCACGAACCCGTCGCCGGACCACTCCACCTTGAACAGACCAGGTGTCCTCTTGTCGTACGCCCTGCGCGCCTTACAGCACGCCTCGTCGCCGACCCACGGTCTATTGGCGAGTCGACAGCGCACGTACTCGTTCCGATGGTCGTCGCAACATTCGGACGGCAACCATTCGGAGCGGTGCCGGAAGTAATGTTCTCGTAGTTCCGGGGTCACGAGGGCGTAAATGGACTCGTTGGCCAAGGCCAAATAGGCAGAGTCTGTATCCATCTCGCAGTACTGAAAAAGAGGGCGCTCCAGGTACCTGTCGATGAAGTCGTAATAGAACTGCAACATGCGCATCTTCGCGTACTGTAGAACGAAGAATCCCACGTGTACGGGCAGGGTGTACGTGACGGTTTTCTCGTTCATCTCTATCTCGTACGCATCGTCGACGACGACGTCGAGTTGTCGGAATCGTCTATCGTTGACCATGAGCGACGCCACCTTCTCCGTGCAGTAGTTGACGTCACGATGTCAGTCCACGTTAGTGATGGTCTTTCCGTAACCCGAGTTCCCCAGCAACTTCATGGTGTCTGCAATGATGGCCTTGTGCGAGTGGACGTCTCCCTCGCGTCGCGCCGTGGACACTGCGCCGCCGAACCGACGAAAGCACGGGACGGGATCGTACTCAACGACCTGATACACGTGCGTCACCTCGAGACCGTGGTCCATATACCATCGCAGGAGAGGCGTAGCGAGCAAGATCTTATCGCCTCGATAACTACCCACGAGCATGCGTCTCGGAGTCGCCATGATGTTGTGCTCCTCGGCGTATCGGCGCATGAACGGTCCGAGATCGTCGCGTGTCAGATGGATGTTCTTGAACACGGGCTGCATCTCGGCAAAGTGTTCGCGCAATGCTTCCGGTACGCAAAGGTCACACTCGATCAGACCGAATACGGTTCCAGCACGCACGCCGCTCAGGATCAGTTGCGACGTCATCGTCCATCGTTCGTGACGTCGTCGCGGAAATGCAGCATCCAGACACTTTTTCACGACAGGATCTCGTCTCGTCTCTTTCCACTCGCATTCCCACAACTCGACGACCTTTACAAAGTGACGGAGGTAGGCGGTGTTCTTTCGGGTCTCGGCGAGCAGTTCAGCCATGGGTTTCCCGTTGACCTCGTTGACCTCTTTACCAGTGCACGAGTGACCATGGATAAAACATCCGTGGAACTGATAAGCCGTTTTCGTCTCGCTACACCACCCATCCACCAACAGTTTGCCTATTATCTTCTCTCTACCGTTGATATGGTGTCGTATGACGCGTCCCGTGCGTTCGGATTCCCAAGTCAACCATTCCGCAGCCATCTGACCGTACAGCTGCGCCGATTCGGGTCGGAAGTCGTTCTCTTCCCGTCGTAGCGTGTACCATCCCATAGGCATGTCTTGCATGAGTGACCACAAGTACAGGGCGTTGGCATCGTATCCTACGATGGACCGACACTGACGAGCGGCCTCTCCGTATTCGTTCTGACGTAGCGTGGTGACCCCTTTCTCGTGATAGCGATGAAAAATGAGCGAAGCTCCGCCAACCACGTGATCTTACTGACGAGATGGTGAAGTTCTTTATTCTTCTCGTTGAAGATGGTAAAGTCAGTCTTCTATGGAAGGTCGTTGAACAGGTAGAGCAAGGTCAGACCAGGTACGCTGATGCCTTGCTTGAACATGTCTATGCCACGTTGCTGGTAGAAGGCAAACTGTCTGTCGATGGCCTGTAGAAAGGGAACCACGTCCCTGTTGTTGTACCAGACGAGAGAGTCTCGCAAAGTCATCATGGCGTTGTCGCGCCAGGCCTCTTGACAACTGGCGTAATCCTCTTCGGAAATACCTTCGTTCTTCAGTCGACTGAAGAAGGCCTGTTTCGATGGAAGTGCGGTGTCGTCGAATCTCTCCAGACGGTCCATGTACTCGTACGGGAAATGACCTTTCGTCACCTCGCATCCGTACGCCTTCAGATACTTGTCGTAACTGAACCCGGGGGCTATGCAATTGATCATGTCTAATAATTTCAGCTGATCCGTCGAAAGACACATGAACGTGTTGTTGCGTTTGATGACGAAAAAAGACCCGATACCCTCGTTCTCTTCTTCTTCTTTGTCATCTTGTTATTGTTCTTGTTCTTGTTCTTGTTCCCCTGTCTTTGACGTGGTGGATAGGAAGTAGGGTATAAGGAACTGTTTGATGGCATTGAGATCATACTTACCCGAATTGAACCCGATGACGGGTAACTGCTGCATCCATCCATAAAGTTGTCCCATCAGCTTTTTGTATGGATTGGTTGCCGGACGAGATTCCTTCTTGTCGATGGCTGATCGTGCAGCCTCCTCCCTTTCGTCCCAGTTCGTCAGTTCCTCTGCGAGCTGTTCCAAGACATCTTCATACGAGTGTTTGATCTTGTCGTATGCGGCGTCACTTATCGCTTGTAAGATATCCATCATGGCGCTCAACAACTTGTTGGTGTCTCCATCCGTGACGAGACATTGCACTCGCAAGTGGCCGGGCACGTTGGATGCCACGCTGACGCTCAGTGGAACGTGACGCGCGATCCAGTGGCCCTTGTCACTGTTCGACGGAAGTTGTTCCGTGTCGAACCAACACTCAAAATCAAAGGTGGCTCGATACGGGTAGTAGCGCAACGATTCAGCCACACGAATGTTCTCGTCGTCCAGACGTTCGAACACCGAAGGAGTCGAATGGTACACGCCACCAGGATAGACTCGATGCACACCCCCCGTGCACGTGCGCTCGTGTCGATATAGCACCCATGCATCTTTCCATAACGACTCACCGCACTTCCGACATCGATACGAGTGACAGTACATGCGTACATCTTGGATGAATGAAAAATGTGTCTCGTGAAGGTTGAGATACATTGTTTCGGGGTACTTGCATAACGATCGACGGACCAGTTCGGCAGTCGACTTACCATCCTCCGCATCCACCGCATCCGGTTTGACGAGCTTGTATACGCACACGTTCGTTTGGAACGTGGTCTCTATGCGATAGAGGTCATCCAACGTGACCCCTGCAAATTCTTCCATTGGTACGTGGTCTCGATCGTATGTCTCGTACAGCGTCTTCACCGCCGGTTCCAATCGATATAGATCGCATCCTCGATGCAGGGCCAGACATCGGAAGAGACACAGGTTATCATTGTATCTCTTGTGATGGTTGGGTTCCGTTTCCAGACCGATGACGCTTTTCTTCTTCTTGATGTAGACCGGAAGGGGAGTCGCCTGTACACATCCTATAAGATGATCGATGATGCGGTTAACGAAGAAAGTGACTTTCGTCACGAGTTCGCACACCCACGCAGAATCCGGTCTTTGATTGATGGCCCATTGCAAGACGTCGGTTTCTCGGATGCGTTCGAGAAAGTCACCAAAGTCCTTGCTGTTGGTGACGAGACTGGGTTCGTCCAGGTAGCGTCCACAGCAATTACACGAGGAATGATAGTACTTGTATTGACCCGTGTTCTTGTTTCTCAGAAAGAACCCGTAACTGAGGTTAATCTTGAATGCATTGGTCTGTTCCTGAAACATGATCTTCAAAGACAGTTCTAGGACGGCCTTGTCTAGCGTGGTTAATCTGTAATCGTACCTGCATTGGAGGGGACCTCTCGACATGTGGGTCCTTATAGTAGACCAGTGCGCACGAACGACATCTAGCAACTCCGTCGACATAATGTCGGAGAAGGGAAGTCGATCGGGTGGTTCTATGGGATCTTCCTCGGTAACGAGTGGGTGGTGGGGTGGGGTAGTGTCTTCTCTTTTTGATCTCTTTGGTACTGGCGGTTCGGTGACGTCGGCACCCGCGGTTCGTGCGTGTATGGTCAGATGGTAACGTCTTTCGAACTTCCGTCCACATTTCTTTCACGTGTAGACGGTGGTGTTTCTTCTACTACTACTACATACCGACCTTACGTGACGCTGTAGGTTGTCCAATCTCCCGAAGGTGGTACCGCATTTCTCGCATGCGTATTTCGCTCTCTTTGCGTGGTCGCTAGGTGGCACCACTTTTGGTGGTGCCACCGAGTATGAATGAAGGCCCCAAGATGGCGTCGAGTGATAACTCTGCACGTGACGTTGTAGTTCTGCACACGTGTCGAAGGCGAGCCCACAGTGACGACATTGATGTCTTTTCATGACGATGACCGCATCTACAACTGAGAGGGGATGGACCCTCAGCGCATCTATAGAGTGCGTGTGGGGTGGTGGGGTGGTGGTGGTGGTGGGGGTATTTCTATATTTACTAATTAGACGTCATAAGACGCGTTCCTATAACAATGGCTACTATTGTCCACTATGTCCACTATAATCGACTACGGGTTCCCTTTCGACTATAGCAGAGGGGTGTCACTCGGAGGAATAATAATAATATAAAAATGACGGCACAACACGTTCCATTCCATTTTGACACTTTTTTTATTCAATAAAATACATATGTTGTGTATGAAATATATATATATATACTCTACTGATATGAAAGGATAGACTTCTCTATATATAAGATGATGACATATGACGGTGGTTTGTGGGTTTGTTAATACCGCGACAGTGACCAGTAGCTTGCGAACGTTTACCGTCGCGCCAGAGGCTAGTATGATGGAACTGACTTGTGGGTTTTTACACCACGACAGAGGTCACGTGCGTGAATAATGAATTATATATACCCAACGCAAGATGTGCATGATAAGACCGGAAGACGGTACGTAATACTCATTTTCCGATAGATCTAATATACGAACCACCTCGTTACATGCATAACGAACGCACGCTGCGTCTACCGCCGCGTCGAAGGTATTTTGATTCATCATGGCTTCCGCACGATTCCAAATTCTGTCTATGTTCGTTACCGTCACCAGCATATCATGATCGTTGCCGCTGTTACTACTACTACTACTGCTGCTGCTGTTGCTTATGACAATAGCTGCATCGTTACTGCTGCTGCTGCTGCTGCTTATGACAATAGCTGCATCGTTACTTACAGCAGTATGCTCGTCTGCTATAAACAGAGTCGGTTCGGTAGAGGAAGTGATGGATGGTGAAGATGGCAATAGATTACGATCTTCATATGCATCTAATCACTGCTGTACCTTTTTGTCCATGGTTATTTCATTAGCGCCTGTGCTGTTGACAGTGCTGGCGTCGACGACGGCATTCTCTTTGTCTTCCTTCTACAAAGAGAATGCTCCGTCTAGTACTTCCAGCTCTGACGCGTTGTAGTTGACGTAGTCGTTGTTTATGCGTTTTTTAATGGTCGCCATGACACGGGCCCCCTCAGCACCGACAGCGCAGCCGATCGGTCTTCGTCTGACGTCATAGCGACGTAGCCGTTAGCGGCGAAACCCTGTAATTTCGCTGCCACTTCGTTAAACAAACTGACCCAGATTTCTGTGCCGATCCAATCCTGCAGGAGGACACGCAGGTTGTACATGTACACAGGAGCTCTCTGCCATTTGTGAACTGGACAATAGTAGCCCTAGTTATGCCGCTGGACGCCCTTGGGACACTGCGAGCATGATATATAAACAACGTATTTCTCTTGCGTGGCACAAGCGACTATAGTTAACGGTCTTGCAAATTTGTAAGTTCCAGCACTTACCTCTGACTGTAATCGTGTCAGAGTCATCATCATCTGTTGTTCTTCTGCGAACTGCTGTGCGGCCATGGCGTCGAAGACTTGAGCGAGACAGGAGGCAGTCGATCGATCGAGAGTGCGAGTTGATTATGGCAGTTAGAGCTGCGGGTCTCTTATATAGCGGGGGCGCTTGCATGGCGCGCCTTTCTTATCTGGCCAGCTGTGGGGCGTCGGTATGCGTTGCGCTATCGCCGCGCATTCCTATCGTCTGGGTGTTGTTGACGTGCACGCATTCCCATCGTCTGGTTTTTTCGAACGAACCCGCGACAATTCACGAGTATCTGACCCAACACGTTCTGTCCAGGCTGTCCAGTGTAGGTAAACATGCTCCAAAATCCTTCCCTGCTTCTCACGCATTCCATTAACGGCGATGGATGTGTGTTTAACAACCGTTTGCGTAGTGTCGTGTCGCGAAATTTAATCGCAGCTAACGCGGTCATTACAGATCGTCTCTGTTTGTTCCATTGTACACGTAAATGCTCCTTCTCTCGAATGGTCTTGCTAAGGTATTTCGCCTGTAGTCCGGTTCGTGTGGCTAGCATCTTTTCCGCCGTTTCGACATCGCCAAAAAAGATGCATTTCCTGTACATGTGCGCAGCTTCAACGGTGTTAAAAACATGACCCCATGCATATATCCTACACGCGTAGAAGTTAGATAGGAAATTGTTTCCTCCTCTGAAGTATATAGGACGATTCATTCTGATTTTATGTTGTTCAAAATTACATGCACTGTATTTAATGCCGGTGATATTATGCAACGTTTGTATAGGACCCGCTGACTTGGTTTTTTACGCGTGATAAATGGGATTTCGGTTTCAGCGTGGGTTAGTTGACACTTCTGCGGCAGCCTTATCGCTGTGAGGGATTGCTTATTATTCTACGTCGAATGTCTGGAATTCGATGCAACGATCGTCTAGGACGCGGTGACTTGGTTTTTTACGCGTGATAAATGGGATTTTGGTTGAAGCGTCGATTCTCTGACACTTCTGTGACAGACTTAACGAACATGTTTTTCGTTGTGAGGGATTGCTTATTGTTCTAGCGGGTTATATCGAGTGTCTGTGAGTTGTTTTTCGCATTCCAGTTTGATAACTTTTATTATTATTGTTTCCTAGCGGCTGTCTGGTGTTTCTTTTCACATAACTTTCTGACTTTGACAGATTTGTTATTGTGTTATAGTGACTTATGTCAGCTGTCTGCATTGTTTAACGTTTACTATATAATGGTGTTCTCAGACTAGGTATTTCTGTATACACTCACCGTCGTTCTGTTGTTGCTACTGCTATCGTCACGATGCCGTCTGACGTTGCGTTACGTTCCGATCTGCTGGTCGTCTACAACGAACTCGGGGTCGCATTGACCCTGTTGGTGCATCGTTTGTAAGTACATAATCTCTGTCGTTGTTTTCACGATTGGTAACTAATACATACTCCTATGCAACGAATTCTTTTAAAAAGCTTTTAAAAAGCATCTACATAACACATAGTTTAACTTTAAGAGACATCTTTTATGCGACTGTGGGCTATTTCACAACGCCTGCTAGCCGGTTGCTAGAAGTCTACTCATAAATCACACACAAGCCGGGCTGGTTCATCGGGTCACTGTTATCGTCTGTGCGTGGCCTACTTCCACACGCCGCTTGCTAGCCGGCTGCCGGCCTAGCGATAAAAACCACGAGCCGAGCCGGGTCGTCAGGTCACTGATATCGTCTGTGCGTGACCTACTTCCACACGCTTGCTAGTCGGTTGCCACCGGCCTAGCGATAAAAACCATCAAGCCGACTTCACTAACGGGTCGGGTCTAAACTACGCCTTTCGTCGCTCTCGGGTTTCCCATAGCTTATTAACACACGCATGTGTTATTTAAGAAACGATATAGTATACTTTTAACAAAGTCTCGACTGTACCTTTAACAAAGGCTCGATTTTCATGTGCCTTTCGCTCTGGTTTTCAGCTTCCATCGACGACAGTGGGCAGCTGTGATGGAGCAGTTGCGCGAGTGTATACCGCGCATAGACAATGACGACGATGGCTACGACAGTCCTTCAGAAAATTGGGACGATGAATGCAACAAATATGCAGACTTCTTGGATCACAGACGAATGTGGGCTGCCGTTATGACGGAACTCGGAATGATTCGGCCGCTTGCACGGGTGGAAAAAGAGATGTTGCATGCATGCAACGCCCGAGGCGAGCAACGAATGTCGCTAGCACGATTAGACAAAGAGGCACTAGCACGCCTGCCGCGCTCTGATCGCAGATGGATATGGGAGGCCGTGATGGGCGAATTGATCGAAGCCGTCAAGACACGCAACACCCGACGTGGACAACGACCTACCAAGTTGATAGACAGACGCGGAAGATCGCTGCCACGCCTGAACTTCGATTGAGATCGAAGATCGATGAACACTATGTTTTAGTATTTTAGTAGTGATATACATCGTTATTTTTAAATAATAAAGCGAAGAACGATGAACAATATTTATATGACTATGCTTTAATATGATGTGATATATGGCTATTTTTAAATAATTATATTACTATGATCTGATGTATCGTTATTTTTAAATAATAAAGTTTCTTTGTGACTTCATTCAATGAGGTGTGTCGATTTTGTTGGTTAACGACGCTAGTAAAAGAAATATGACCACGTTTCACCCTGCTATCACATACAATAACGAACGGATGAATATTTATACACACATCCATGTAGGCTACAGATTGCAGATAGGGTAACGCGGACCACAACGAACCGGGTGGTTGTAGGCTATAGAATGCGGATAGGGTATCGCGGACGACAACGAGCCATGGGTTAAATGCGTTGGGGTACAACTAAAATTATCTCGCTCCTTGAGGGTCTGGGGTAGCGGTCACGTTAGGGTAGTGGTCACTCCGTTAGGGTCAGGGTTCACCACTGATGAGGTCAGGTCGGGATCACGTCAAAAAGTTGGGGTTACGACGGTTAGGGTTAGCTCCAGTCGCCAGGGGGCGCTCTAGGGTTATGCATAGGGATATAGGTCGCCGCCAGGTGGCGCTCACGGTACCCAGAAGGCTCTGCGACCGGAAGTTACAGTGACCCTCCCTACTGGGCCACTCTTTTGCTCGGTCGTTTCCTCTCCTTAACTACTAAGGCAACGTCCCAAATGAAAGTAGCCGTGGAGTTAGCCGTTATAAACGATTCGGACACCTCCAAAATATAGCAAACATGATGCTGGCACGCATACGAAGCCTAACTCGTAAAAGTGTGATGTTCTAGAATGAGTTCACGCATTGTTGACCGCGTATGTCTTTGGAAAAAAACAAAGTTTTGCACAGCCAAAAAATACAAATAACATTACATTTTTTAAAACGATTCGGACACCTCCAAAATCATAACAAACGTGATGCTGGCACGAATACGAAGCCTGTTACGTAGCCTTCGCTTGGCAAGGTGCCACGTTAAACGTGTGATGCTCTAGAATGGGTGTGCGCTAAAGTTGGCCGCGCATGTCTTTGGAAAAAACATAGTTATGCACAGGCAAAAATACAGACTTCTTTTGACTTTAATTAGCCAATGATGCCACATGCTGGCAAAGCAAAGCTTTCCATTTATGCCGTATCCCTCCAACGTTCGTTGCGATTTCCACGTTGTCCCTGGCAAACCTATTCCTACTTTTATTCAAATGCTCTTGGAAGTTTTCAGCCACACTTCAATTGCAGCGCGAAAGCTACTCTTTCTTACCATTCCATCTCTGAAATCCCATCACTGTTTATTACCTGATGATATATTTACAATTAAGTGAACTGAGGCAACTGAGACTGAAAGAAATTGCCTAAACGACAATAATGTGGATTCGAACCTTGTTCTACCTTTGTGCCACTTAATCCGAGTAGAATAGCCACTAATACAAGCTGTGGTGTATTTAGGGGGACTTTGTCTCCCTTCTTTGGCTTATTTTCCCCCGTATTTTTCAGTTGCGCCGCTACATAATAGCATGGGTGACCAAGCTTGCCCCCCCCCTGCGAGATCCTAGATACACCACTGAATACATCGAAATATCTCCACCGACGTTTAACTTGAATATAGGAAACGAAGTTAAGAATATTGAAACAAATGTGTGTGTGTGTGTGTGTGTGTGTGTGTGTGTGTGTGTGTGTGTGTGTGTGTGTG
>OY759266.1:40822412-40832412 GCA_963662155.1 Lamellibrachia columna | reverse complement strand
ATTTTGAGGAATAAGAACACGGGACGATACAGGTATTATCACGCGTCTTGTAACTGTTGCGGACGGTACCTGGATACGCCCAGTCTCATCACCAACAGCAAGGACTTTGACGAGTTTCTGGAACGAATTCGAGAAACCGACGTCTTGCAGTGGGCCATCGCTCAAAGACCGGATTCGGCATGGGTGTGCGAACTCGTGACAAATGCCACCTTCTCCGTCAATCGTATCATCGATCATCCCATTGGTTGTGTGGGCTTGACCCTTCCCGCTTATGTGAAGAACAACAAAGCTGTCATCGGTCTGGAAAAAGACCACAAATATTCCAAAAGGTACACTGACAACCTGTGTCTCTTCCGCTGTCTGGCCATGCATCGAGGATGCGACGTGCGTCGGTTGGAACCGGCAGTGAAGACATTGTACGAGATGTACGATCGCGATGACGGGGTACCCATGCAAGACTTTACAGGGGTCACACTCGATGACCTCTATCGCGTAGAAATCATGTTCAAAACGAACGTGTGCGTGTACAAGCTTGTCAAGTCGGACAATGATGGAAAGACGACTGCCGAACTCGTCAGACGATCGTTGTGTCACTAACCCGAGACGTTGAACGTCAACTTGCACGAGACACACTTTTCCTATATCCAAGACTAGCGCATGTACTGTCACTCGTATCGGTGTCGAAAGTGTGGCGACTCTCTATGGAAAGATGCATATAAACTGCACAGACACGAACGCACGTGTGCGGGTGGCGTACGACGAGTCTATCCAGGAGGTGTCTACCACTCCACCCCATCGATATTCCAACAACTGGACGATGAGAACATTCGAGTCTCCGAATCATTGCGCTATTATCCGTACCGTGCCACTTTTGACTTTGAGTGTTATTTCGACACCACACAACTTCCGTCGGATGGTGACAAAGTCCACTGGATAGCACGTCACGTCCCGTTGAGCGTCAGCGTGGCGTCGAACGTGCCCGGACACGAAGAAGTGCAATGTCTCGTCACAGATGGAAATCCCGACAAGTTGGTGGCCGACATGATGAACATCCTACGAGCAATGAGTGATGCAGCGTACGAAGATCTGAAAGTCTCTTACGAGGACGTGTTGGAACAACTTGCCTAGGCGATAACCGACTGGGACGAACGAGAACAAGCTGCTACTACAACAGAGGAGTCGCGACCAAAAAATCCCTACAAAACGCTGATGGGACAACTGTACGGGTGGCTACATCAATTACCCGTGATCGGGTTCAATTCGGGGAAGTACGATCTCAACGCCATAAAAAAGTTTCTGATTCCCCACTTCATCACCGAAACAACGGAAGAATGCGCAGAAGGTTTTGGTCCGAGGGGAAAATCGGAAGAAGAAGACGGTATCGCATCCTTTTTCGTCATCAAACGAAACAACACGTTCATGTGCCTATCGTCGAATCAACTGAAATTCCTAGACATGAAGAATTACATTGCCCCGGGGTTCAGCTACGATAAGTACCTGAAAGCATACGGATGCGAGGTCACAAAAGGTCATTTCCCGTACGAGTACATGGACTGTTTGGAGAGGCTCGACGACACAATGCTTCCACCGAAAGAGGCCTTCTACAGTCGACTGAAGAACGAAGGTATTTCCGATGACGATTACGCTAGTTGCGAGAAGGCGTGGCGCGATAATGGCATGACGACTTTACGAGACTTTCTCGTCTGGTACAACAACAGAGACGTAGTGCCTTTTTTGCAAGCCATACGCAGACAGTTCGCCTTCTATGAGCAGCGCGGGATCGACATGTTCAAGCAAGGGATCAGCGTACCCGGTCTGACCTTGCTCTACCTGTTCAACGACCTACCGGAGAAGACCTACTTTACGATCTTCAACGAGAAGAATAAAGATCTTCATCAGCTCGTGAAAGACGATATTGTGGGTGGTCCATCTATAGTCTTTCAAAGATACCACGAGAAAGGGGTCACAAAGTTACGTCAGACCGAGTACGGGGAGACCGCTCGACCGTGTGGATCGATCGTCGGTTATGATGCCAACCCTCTATACCTGTGGTCTCTGATGCAAGATATGCCGACGGGATGGTACAAGCGTCGACGCGAAGAGAACGAGTTCCGACATGAATCGGCGCAGCTGCACGGGCAGATGGCCGTGGAATGGTTGACGTGGGAGTCCGAACGGACGGGACATTCTATCCGGCATCAGGTCAACGGTCGGGAGAAGAGGATAGATAAACTTTCGGTGGATGGATGGTGCAGCACAACAAAGATGGCGTATCAGTTCCAAGGATGTTACTTTCATGGCTGCCCGTGCTTGGCTCTAGAAACGAACTCCGTTAATGGGAAACCCATGACCCAACTTCTCGCCGAAAGCCGAAAGAACACTGCATACTTACGTCACTTCGTCAAGGTCGTCGAGTTGTGGGAATGTCAGTGGGAACACATGAGAAAAGATGCGGCCGTGAAAAGATGCCTAGACGCAGCGTTTCGTCGTCGACGACACGCGAAAAGGAAGATGACGCAACAGCAGATCTTGACCGATTTGCGCACCGGTACTCTGTTCGGTATGATTGAGTACGACGTTCGCGTACCGGAAGAATTGCGCGCGCACTTCGCTGAGATGCAGCCCGTGTTCAAGAACGTCAACATGACCCGCGACGATCTCGGACCATTCATGCGTCGATACGCAGAAGATCACGATATCATGACGCGTCCGAGGCGCATGCTCGTTGGTAGTTTCCGTGGCGATAAGATGCTGTTCGCCACGCCGCTCCTGAGGTGGTACCTGGACCACGGACTCGAGGTGACGCGCGTTTATCAGGTCATCGAGTACGAACCCAACCCATGCTTCCGTCGGTTCGGTGACGCTGTATCTACGGCCCGAAGGGAGGGAGACGTCCACCCCCACAAGGCCATCATCGCGGACACCATGAAACTACTGGGGAATTCGGGGTACGGGAAGACCATCACCAACGTCGACCGACATCGCGACGTGAAATACTGCACGGAGGTTGAAGCGTCGCGCATGATCAACGATCGTCGATTCCGCCAACTCGACGTCGTCGTCGACAACGCGTATGAGATCGAGATGAGCAAGAGAACAGTGACGTATGCCTTGCCTATACATGTAGGATTTTTCGTTCTACAGTATGCCAAAATGCGCATGCTGCAGTTCTACTACGACTTTATCGATAGGTACCTGGAACGACCTTTGTTCCAGTACTGCGAGATGGATACGGATAGCGCCTATATGGCCTTGGCCGGCGAGTCCGTCGACGATCTCGTAACTCCGGAACTTCGAGAGCATTACTTCCGATACCGATCCCAATGGCTCCCATCCGAATGTTGCGTCGACCACGAGTCCGAGTACGTGCGGTGTCGACTCGCCGGTCATCCTTGGATCGGGTCTGCATCATGCTGTGTTGCGCGCAAAGCATATGACAAGAGGACGCCCGGTCTGTTCAAGGTGGAGTGGTCTGGCGACGGGTTCGTGGGGTTGTGCAGCAAAACATACTATTGCTTCGGAACCACCGACAAGTATAGCACGAAAGGTCTGAGCAAACGTCACAACGAGATCGATAAAGATGCGTTCCTCGAGGTACTCACCAATAGAAGGAGCGGTAGTGGAAAGAATCGCGGGTTCCGAGTGAATCACTCGTCCGTGTTGACGTATGTGCAGGAACGAGCTGCCCTCACCTACTTCTACGCAAAACGCGTGGTGCTCGAAGACGGGGTGAGCACGGGTCCGGTGAACGTGTAGAAAAGATGACGCGCTACGGAAGACATTCATAAGTGACCATGGACGCGCGATGGAAGCATCCATTCACGTGCGTCATCGCCGGACCAACGGGGTGTGGTAAGAGCACTTTCGTGATGAGTCTGCTACGTCACACATCAACGATGATGGACCCTCCTCCCGAGAAAATGACGTGGTGTTACGGAGAATGGCAATCCGCTTACGCGTCGATGAACATACCCAACTTTCAGTTCGAGGAAGGCTTACCGGATGCGTCATTGTTCGATCCTAAAACGAGGAACCTCGTCGTCATAGATGATCTGATGGCTGAAACGGACGGTCGGGTCACGACCTTGTTCACCAAAAAGAGTCATCACAGTAACACATCCGTCCTCTATCTCGTGCAGAACTTGTTTCCTAAAAACAAGGAAAGTCGCACCATCAGCCTGAACGCTCAATACATGGTGGTGTTCAAGAATCCGCGTGACACGTCGCAGATAACGCACTTGGCACGACAGATGTATCCGGGTCGTGTCAAATTCGTGCAAGAAGCTTTCAAAGACGCAACGGCGGTACCATATGGCTACCTGTTGATCGATCTGAAACAGGACACGCCCGAAGATCTACGCTTACGTACGACCATTTTTCCGGACGACCCCGTCCAGTACGTCTACTTACCGAAGGTATAAAAACGCTGAGTGCGTGCTCGAGTCTTCATTCGCACGATGTCCGAACTGGTGAAAAGACACATCCTGTGTATACAGGCGCTGAATAGATACAAAAACAACAAATTGAGAAGAGCCATCCTCGCCAACGCTGACGTCGATCTCATTTGTGCTCTGGTCGAGTGTGCCTATAACATCTTGAAAGGAAACGTTCCGTTGACTCCGACACAGAGGAGGCGGTTGAAAAAATACAGGAAAGAACTGCGCGAGTTGGTTAAGAGACGGTTGCCCATCGCGAGGAGGAGACACATCCTGCAAGAACAGATCGGTGGTTTCCTATCGGCTTTACTAGCTCCGTTGGCAGGCTCGGTGATTCTTCCCTTGCTCAGACAGGTGCTCGCATAGATGGAGCACGCGCGAAAAATGGCCTTGGTGGATCCACGGTTGTTGGAGACCCTTCGATCACCACCACCACCTACATACACGGTTGGTAAGGTCATGCAAGGACTCGACGTCGAGATGACCTCCATTCTCGATCAAAAAGACCTAAACGATGGGGACAAAGTGAAACTGTACAATCAGGTGTTGCAGCGATACAACCACTTGTCCGATCGACGCGAAAAACAGCCGACACGAGTGGTTGTGGTGAACGATGATGCAACGACAGAAACAGCGACACCTGAAAAGCCGGCAACAGCAGCTCCCTCTGCCGTAGAGGCCGACATCGTGGACAGCGTTCCAAAGACCATGAAGGTTAAGGCCAAGAAGTTGATGGATCGTCTCAAAACCCAGCTGTCATGGACCGATCGAGGCGAATTGATACACGGCGGTACGCCGGTGCCTGGAAGTAACATGGTGGATCTTGTGAACGATGTATTGCGAAAAAGAAGAAAGAGCGATCCTGTAGGATGGCAAGCGTTCGCGCAGCAGCTCAAACGTATCAACCTACCCATGGAATTGGTCGGTAACGTCGAACGGAGACGCTACATACGACAGGCGGCAACGACAACACCGGTGGCGGTGACACCCAGAAATCGTCCGCTACCGCGTTGGACCCCCTACAGTCGTTGGCAAGTGGAACAGTCCAAAAGTCCTCGAAAAAAACGTCAGCGTCGGTTGCCGTCACTGGATGGTTGGGAGTCCTTTTAAAAGATTTGTGCGCTACGACGATTCAACAGTTAACCATGGTATCGGTAGTGGACACATATCGCTTGGTAGTCCTAGGAGTGCTGTACAAGACCGTCGACTACTACCCACTGACAGGAGTACTTGTCTCCGTGCTGTACATGACCGCTGACTACTACCCGCTCGCGAAAAAAAAGTCTTGCCGCTACTTCGATGGTAGGATATCGACCTATCGACGTGGGAGTAGTGTGTTGTATCCTACTATACATTATCGCACTCGTCGCTAGATATTACCTCAGTTCGTCTCCTCTAGTCGTGTGGTGCGAACCATGGGGCGTCGAGTTGAAGAATCACTCAAACGCGTCTACTTCGATCCGAAACGCGTCGGAAGTTATGGTGGGGTCAACGCATTGAGACGTGTCACGCGCGCACCAGTGAAAGCCGTCAAGCAATGGTTGTCGGAACAAGACGCGTACACCTTACACAAATCGGTGAGAATTCGATTCAAGAGGCGACGTGTCATCGTGGGTGGACGCAACCACCAGTGGCAGGCCGATCTCGTCGACTTGTCAAAACTGAAAAAAGACAACGACGGATACGTGTTTCTGTTGACGGTGATCGACGTCTTTTCAAAACGGGCCTGGTGGGTTCCTCTGAAAAACAAGTCGGCGTCGTCTCTGGTGACGGCATTGAAAGGATTGTTGGTCAACATCGCGCCTACAACCTTGCAAACAGACAAAGGTTTGGAGTTCCTCAACAGATCCGTGAGGCGTTTGTTGAAGGAGCACGGTGTCCGTCATTTCTCCACTCATAACGAGGAGACCAAAGCGAGTATCGTCGAAAGGTTCAACAGAACGCTGAAGACGCGTATGTGGCGATACTTTACGAAATATCAGACGGTGCGGTACATCGACGCGCTACAGGATTTTGTGCAGTCGTACAACGACACCTATCATCGAAGCATAGGCATGGCCCCTTCGCAAGTGAACGCGGCGAATCAAGAGGAGGTGTGGCAGCGTTTGTACGGTCAGCGATGGTAAGGGTGTACCAAAGTTCAAGGTGGATGATCGCGTGCGCATCAGCAAAGCGAAGCGGCGGTTCGAGAAAGGGTACATGGCAAATTGGAGCGAGGAGCTCTTCACGATACGCGAAGTTCACGCCTCCGATCCACCCGTGTACCGGTTGGTCGACGATCTCGGTGAGGTGCTGGACGGAACATTCTACGAACCGGAACTGCAGAAAGTATTGGTCTCGAAAGATAAACTGTACCGCGTGGAATCGGTGCTGCAGCGACGGAAGGTGGGAAAACGAACGGAGGCGTTAGTCAAATGGTACGGCTGCCCCACTTCGTTCAACAGCTGGATCGATGCCAAGGCGCTCGTTCGGTATAAAGAGTAGTTACGCGCCGGTCGACTCCTCATTCCAACGATGTCCATCGTCGAAGAAGACAACGAAGGGATAGACGTTACGGACGACAACGACAACGAGGTTGTTGCATCGCGTTGGCACCTCTTCGGCACCGATTGTCCCAAGGCGGAAATCGTGTTCTTGTGTCAGGTCGTCGTCTTGTACACGATCATCGCGGTCAGCATCTACAATCTGACAACCGGTTACACCGACTCTAATCTGTGGACGGCGCTGTTGAGTAGTTCGTTGGGCTACCTGCTACCCAATCCATCCGTGAAACGCGATGACGGCTGATTTCTACCTGACGTTGCCTAGCAACGCGTCGATGCACCTGCATCCCGACAACACGTTGACCCATTACGTCACTTCCTTACCGCAACGCATCAGTCTGTCCGGCGAATGGGAATGCGGGTTGGTGGAGATCCAGTACCCACACGATTGGTACAATGTCAGAGAGAAGGATTCCTGGTTCTTCCTCTCTGAAAGCTCTAGCGATGGCCATTCTGTTGGAGGCATAGCAACGGGATATTACGACGGAACTCGTAAACTCATACGAGCCATCAACCGCTCGCTAGCGGGTATCGCGGTACGTCAAAGAGTGAAATTAAGCTACAGCGACATCACTCAAAAAGTATCCGTACGCATGTCACCGAGTACCGAATTCACAACCCAGGGTTCTATGGGAGTCATACTAGGTCTCGACGCAAGGACCATCCGTAGTCCTGAAAGTCACGTGCCGCTAGATGGTGATGGAGAGGTGTACACCTTCGTGAAAGAAGGGGATTCCGTGGTGGACATGAAGCAAGGGTTCGAGTCACTCTACGTGTACACGAACGTCGTGGAATCGCGCGTCGTCGGCGACAGTCTCATACCGCTGTTGAGGATTGTTCCGATACAAGGCGAGCACGGACATACGATCTCGAGACATTTCGAGCACGTTCAGTACTTGCCTTTGTTGCGCAAGGAGTTTGGAACAATCGAAATCGATATAAGAGACGATACCGGGCATGCCGTGCCATTCGAACGCGGCAAGGTGACGGTGACGCTTCATTTTCGACGTCGCAAGACTGGTCTGTTCTGAAGAATGAATTACAACGATTATTACACCCGACAGGCGGGAGGCGCTCTACCCTACTTTGTCGGTGCCAGAGTGCAACGAGGACACGGGTTGGGTAGTCTGTTCGGAGGTCTGATTCGGAGCGCCATGCCACTCATCAAGCGCGGAGCCGTGGCTTTGGGGAAGGGGGCGTTGAAGACAGGCTTGCGCATAGCCGACGATGTCATGTCCAGTCAGAACATAAAAACGGCGGCCAAACGACGCGCCACCGACGCCGGTAAAGATTTGATACGCGGTCTGTTGACCACTCCTGGCGTGCGACCCCAGAAACGTATAAAACGCGCGACAGCACCGCGACGGGTCAGTGCAGTGAAAAGACGTCGTAAAGCGCAGACGATTCGTGAACGTGACGTGTTCGACGATGGCTTTCGTGCATAGACAATCTTGCGAGGGGGTCAAGAGCGAACTCGATCTCTTCGGCGTGCCGCCGACTCAGACCAGCATCGAAGACGCACAATGGGTGGAACACCAACCGATGGCCTCCCTCGAGTCGGGTGGTCCCATAGAATTCTTACTACCTGGATCGGGAGACACTTACCTGGATCTCGCCAGCAGCTACCTGCACGTGCAAGCGAAGGTAACCAAAGGCAACGGGACGCCTCTTGACCCCGACAACGCTGTGGCTCCGGTGAATAATTGGTTGCATTCGTTATTCAGTCAAGTCGCTCGTGACTCCTTCGACAAACACGTACCCGTATCGCGCCTACATCGAAACGATGTTGAGTTACGGCAGCGAGGCCAAAGAGACTCAGCTGACGAGTCAGCTGTGGTACAAAGACACCGCCGGTCGCATGGATGCCGTCAACATTGTCGACGAGGGCGTAATGAACCGAGGTTTGGTGTCTCGGCGAGCGTACGTCACGCAGAGTCGTGTCGTTGACATGATGGGACGACTACACGTGGACCTGTTCTTACAAGATCGTTACCTGCTCAACGGCGTCGACGTCAAGATACGACTGGTGCGAAGCAAGGACACGTTCGCGCTTATGGCCGGTGGTGGCAACCTCGATTATAAAGTACACATCGTCAACGCCACCATGTTCGCGAGGAAAGCCACACTGAATCCGACCTTTCAGATGGCGCACATCAAGGCACTGGACAAGGGCACGGCCAAGTACCCGCTGCGTTCCGTCGACTGCAAAGTATACTCCATTCCCACAGGGGCCATGTCGCACACGCACGAAAACCTGTTCCTCGGTACCCTACCGAAACGTCTGGTGTTATGCTGCATCGACAACGACGCGTACAACGGTTCGTACGCGAAGAACCAGTTTCATGTCAAGCACAACAACGTCAGCTTCCTCGCCGTTTACGTGGATGGTCGACAGGTACCTTCCAAACCTCTCCAGTCGAATTTCGACGAGAATCGATTCATCAGAAGTTACCTCAACCTTTTCACATCGACTGGTAAGGTATCACAGGACGAAGGGAACGGTCTGACTCGTGACGACTTCCGTGATGGGTACACCTTCTTTGGTTTCGACCTGACCCCGGACGCGTGTGATGGGTCGTGCTTCCATCTGGTACAAAAGGGCAACCTGCGCATCGAGATGCATTTCGCTGCAGCGCTCCAACAGACCATCAACGTCGTCGTGTACGCAGAATTCGAATCGGTGCTGGAAATCGACAAGAGCAGGAACGTCATCTACGATTTCTGATGGAGACAAGCCAGATTGCGCGTCTCCTGGCGAGAGACGCACGAACTCGTTCAATCGTCCGCGACGTCGTACCCAAAGACGGACTGCCTACGATGATCGATGCTTTCCCGTTCGCTTTCGTATGCAATACTCACGACGGCGATAAACCCGGTCAACATTGGATCGCTCTCTACGTGGATGCTGACAGACACGATGAATACTTCTGCTCGTACGGACTACCACCGCTACACGGCGCATTTCGCGTGTTCCTGAACGAACATTGTTCCGAGTGGAATCACAATGCCAAGAGACTTCAG
>OY759266.1:40347412-40817412 GCA_963662155.1 Lamellibrachia columna | reverse complement strand
AACCATGGTAGATCTAAGGTTTGCATAATATTGTTTGCATAAACATGCTTACTGTATAGTTAAATAGAATGCTTAGTTCTGTATCAGATCTGCCAAAAATTGACACGTCATTTAACTTTTTGGGTATGCTAATTTGCGCAGGGCCACGCACGCACCTTCTAAACCAGTCCACTTTGTGCGTGAGTGATTGCCCATCTCTGCTGGCTAATGCAGCGCGTGCGCACGTCGTGTGGTGTCATTCTTTGCAAAAAGAAAATGATGCAGCCATTCTTCCTCTGTAAACACTCCACGATCCATTCGATGATACTTGAGGTGAAAAGGCTCGTGTTCGGTAGTACGTCTCCGTTTTATCATACACAACAATAAAGCACCTTCCACAATCACAGCATCTAAGAACAGGTCCATTTTCACCTCAAATAAACGATATATGTTCGACAACTGATTCTTAATCAAACGACGTTAGACATCAATTGATATGATCTGCAATCAGGGTTGTTTGATTTAAATCACTTCAAAAATCATTGATCGTTTTAAAGGATTTTTGCAAATGTGACACCATGAATAGTTCTAACATGCATCTCAACAAATGCATGTCTGTTTTAACATAATACAAATAATAATTATTATAATAATTAATATATAGGCTAATAGCCCCTGGTTAACTGTTACTGTGACGTATGCACCTTGGCTAACTTAGTAAACTATTGTGAGTAATTCATGGGAACATTTTTTATTTTCATATTGAATTAACAGCATTAGGCCTACAGACCTAGCTGTTGATGAGAATAATGAAAAATAAATAATAATTACTTGAGTTAAAAAAAAATATTCAAATGAATTGTTTCCATACAAATAGAAGTTTAAAATCAGCTGCTATATGTGTTAAACCAACATAAAATAAATACCCAAAATTGATTTGAGTAGAACATGTTTTGAACGGATTTATTGATATATCATGACTATTATATCAGATGACAGATTTAATGAAAATAAAAAAATCGATTTTCAATATTAAAACAAATCCAATTTGTTATGACTATTTTCTTAAATATTTTTTTGCATGCAATTGTATTGTGTAATACTAATGGCATGGCAATACTATAACTGTGTTAAACTTTCTGTTAATAAATTACGTCTGGTGGCTGACCATGTTGTAATGTCCATGCAATATATGCAATTACTGGTAAAAACATAAAAACCATTAACGTGTTTACAAGTTAAAATACGTTTTCACTGTTGCAAGTAGAATATTACCATTTCGTAATAGTTTGCTAAATTACCCATGCTAATTAACAGTAATAGACCTGTATGACGGTACCAAACAACAATTATCAACATTAAGAATCACATGATCATTGTATATAAGTAACATTATTACATATCATATACATATAAATTATATAGTTTGCATATCATGTGGTTATCGTTAAAATCACCAGTGAATGATTGTTCTTAAATTCTCCAGACAGGGTAGTGGTAGACATGGCTGGTCCAGTAGGTGTCAGGATCATTCCAGTAGGTGTCAGGATCATTCCAGTAGGTGTCAGGGTCATTCCAATAGGTGTCAGGGTCATTCTCCAGAAAAGTTATCCAGTGTCAAAAGAAATGTCCAAGTAACTAACACAAATTCGTAAAATGAAATCCAATTTTCAACACATGTAACAAAGTCGAATTTTGGCTCACACTGTTTGGCATAGTCACACTACTAGCTTTAACATAATCATTTGACAGTTTGTTTCATTCATTTATCACCCTCTGTGAGAATGAGTACTTTCTCATGTGCAATCCACATTAACTAATGATTCCTTGTAGCCTATTATTCCTATCAATATCCTTACAGCCATTCAATATTGAAAACACTTTTATGTGGTCTCCTTTTAGTCTCCTGATTTCTAGTGTTGTCAAACCACAATCTAAAACAACTTTCATTTTGGATGCCAGACCCGGACAGAGATGTTATTTAGAATAAAATAATAATATTGGCATAGCAAACACTAAGAAAAGTGCTACTAAAATACAAATATATCGTAACAAATATTCTTATAAAATTATGGTCTCTATGGATAGGTCTACACACCTCCCCTACATGGGCCGTGCTTTGGATCCAGGCCCGGCCGAATAAAATGGTGCATGGTAATAAAGTCACAGTTTGGGCTACGAAAAACAGTCACACGGAAATAAAGTCACAACACTGTTTTATTCGAAGAGTGATTACAAAGTTACAGTCTAGCACATTTTTACCGATACTTGAGCACAATAAAGTTTGATGATCAAGAGAAATATTCCTTGTGGGTATGTACAGTATTTCTGAGAACATAATTAGATTTTAACACACAAACTACGGTATTAAGTAATACTGTTTATTTTAATAGCGATTTATTACAGTGTAGTAGTTAGCATTATCTCTTGGTTTGCATTTATTTAAACATAGTTGCCAAACACTGTTGTGATATGTAATGATGTAGTTTGTTTGGTATTCAGTATTTATATATATATATATATTATATTATAAATACAAAGAACCAAAATATGTCTTAAGTTGTAACTTTATTACCTCGCACCAGACAAAACCCTCTCACTTTAATATAAATACGGACAAATGACAAAGTGAAATTGGATTACCCATTATGTTAATCATTCCTTTTTTGATTGGTTCCTTTAGAAGGAACGTCCGAGCCCGGCGCCTTGGTCTGGACCCAGCGTCCTCTACTGATCCTGGTGGTTCTACGTCCCAGGCCCGGCTTTCATACTCTACCCTTTCATAACTAAGACTTGCACCAGTTCATATTATAAATACAAAGAACCAAAATATGTCTTAAGTTGTAACTTTATTACCTCGCACCAGACAAAACCCTCTCACTTTAATATAAATACGGACAAATGACAAAGTGAAATTGGATTACCCATTATGTTAATCATTCCTTTTTTGATTGGTTCCTTTAGAAGGAATGTCCGAGCCCGGCGCCTTGGTCTGGACCCGGCGTCCTCTACTGATCCTGGTGGTTCTACGTCCCAGGCCCGGCTTTCATACTCTACCCTTTCATAACTAAGACTTGCACCAGTTCATATTATAAATACAAAGAACCAAAATATGTCTTAAGTTGTAACTTTATTACCTCGCACCAGACAAAACCCTCTCACTTTAATATAAATACGGACAAATGACAAAGTGAAATTGGATTACCCATTATGTTAATCATTCCTTTTTTGATTGGTTCCTTTAGAAGGAACGTCCGAGCCCGGCGCCTTGGTCTGGACCCGGCGTCCTCTACTGATCCTGGTGGTTCTACGTCCCAGGCCCGGCTTTCATACTCTACCCTTTCATAACTAAGACTTGCACCAGTTCATGTGTGTGTTTAACATTTTCTTGGAGGTGGGGGAGCAGCATGTTGGCATGCATCCGTACTTCAACATCGCTTGTGCTCTCTCTCTGGCACTCCAGGGTTTGACACTTAGTTAGTGGGCCTCCTACTTGTTATTCCGGCCTTCTGCTTCAAAAACGTTACTGAGAACCCTGCTCACATCTTCTCCGTTTCGACAGGTCAACACACACGAAGAACCAGACACCGGTAAAGTTGTTGCAAGCCACCACTTTTATTTCGACTCGCGTCATCGCTGTACATGTAGAACAAGATTGGGGACAAGGATTCAGTGCATGTTGGGGTGAATGTATACGTCGGGAAGCCATGTAATGTTTACGTCGGGAAGCCATGTAATGTTTACGTCGGGAAGCCATGTAATGCAGACGGCAAACTAGCCAGGATAGCCTACTGATGTTACAAAGTATGTCGGTTAACTCCAAAAGTCGGAGTTAAAACCGCTACAGACCACCTCACTGGCAACGCTCACACGGAGACCTTTCTGAGCTGCGTTGACACAACACAGATCCCATACATACAGAGCCAAGACAAAGAATACTATGATTTGAGTCTCTTCACAAAACGATTAAATATGACTATTTCAATAAATGCAGAAACACGGTTGCACAAAATATACATGTACATGCATACGTACACACAGTTATACAAGCAATATGGCTAGATTTTTTTTGCTGCAATTTTCTTAGGGTCATGTGAAAATCCGTAGAAAGTAACGGAAATAAGGCAATGTCAACACACCAGTGTTAGAATGCCACTTTTCGGTGTGGTCGGCAGGCAAAGAAACAACGGACGCGTCAGATGCAGAAAAAGATGAATCCTTTCCACCAATACTGTAGCCACAGATAGTGTTTAGTGATGACATTACCGCAAGCTAATAATATGTGTTAATCGTTACTTTGTTTTAGTTGAGCTGACATCGGTATTGCTATATAGATACTCCGGTGTCTTTGTTAATGTTCTACTAACCGTAAACTTTTGTGTTATTTTTGTCATGTTGAGTTGCGTTAGTATTACATTGTGCTGTAAACATAACATTTGTTTATGGCTAGCATATGCAGTTAAGCTATATTTGTTCAAAAGTAATGTCTGCTACAGAGAACTGATCTGTTCGTGAATCGGAAATTGGACGCACACATAGAACTGTGCAAACGGACTATGGAAATCACATCTGCCATGTTTACGTCATGTTTCTTGGAAGAACCAATTGTTTGTCTGTGCAGAGCGTATACAGAACATGTTGGATTCACTGAGCAAAAACTAAAGGACAACTGATTGCAAAGCAAAACAATGTACCTGCCATCAAATGGGAACAAACTACTACGATGTCACCAGCTTTCTTAACCTATCACACTGGAATACTTTGCATGCCAAACGTGAAATAATCAACTGTTCCAGATGTAATTTGTTGCATCTGGGTGACCAGCATATGTTGACCCATATACAATTGCAAGACGATTAGTCATGAGTCAAAGTAATGTTTGAAACAAACCTGACATCTTCAGGCTACCAATGCATGCTACCATCTTGCAAAATAGTATGACACAGAGACGTCAACATTTCACCCCCGAATGATGAACAGTAAAGTAATAATTCAGTTCGGCATTTCTGCATCCTGCAGTTTGCATTGACAGGACCATTCCTTAATAGGGAACCCATATTAAGTAATTTCACAGAACAGAACTTGCTTTTAAAAATGCACATCAAGTTATGGAATTCGAATCAAATTGCCAGTTGTCAAGTATTCGTTTTCTCTATAACTGAACACATTACAAAAGAAATCCTAACAAACATATTGACCGATGCACACACTTCCAAAACGTGGACATAGACGATCTGACAGAGACACACAGACATCAGAACAATATTTCTGCGCAGTTAATTGCTCTGCTGTATGTACGCAAACCATGCATGAACGTAAGAACACGCACATAATTGGCTTTAAGCTTGACGTAAATGAAACATGCGACTAATCCGAAAACATTTAGTGCGGTATGCAAAATATAGTCATCTTTATAACATGTAGCTTATTTATTGCCACCTTGAGTAAACACATGAACGTTTTAGAACCAACCAATCAGACCACTGTAAAATCTCTACACGACAACGTTGACAGTCAATGTGTTATCAACGTCTGTCACAAAATCACCATTCAGACGAACGACGGTAGTCTCAAAACGCTCTGTAATATATGTAATATAATATAATATATACGTATTGAAAAGAAAACGATTTGGTGACAACATATAAATCTTCAAATTTACGACATCCAACATATTTGTGGTGCTCTGAACTTGGTAGAATAGCTGTGAGCAATACGTAAAATACAGATATATATATATATCTCTTCGTTCATATCCATGTGGCGCGAGATATAACTCAACCTTATCTCATACACCAGACGTCATCCTACACGAATCTGTAGACAAATCCTGACCAGGAACCAATATCTTTCTCGCTACGTTTTGTACTGGCCTACAAAAGTGTATGTCATGCCATGAAACAGGCAGGGAAAACCAGAGTCATTCGCTTCTTGAGACACCACACGGAAGTTGAACTGACCAAAATGAGAACATATTCCAGTGATCACCTAGATGTTGTCTTTCAAACTCAGCTATGTTGCGTAATTTGTGAACTCTCACGTCGAAATTTGCCTCCACTATCAATCACCACATTGTCGCTCTAGTTCAACGTGTTAGACCAACTTCAAGTCGCATCCATGCAGTGTAAACACTGAGCAAGATTTTTCCTTAAAAGTCACGCTTTCATTTAACCAGCTGAACAAATCATCCGTTCGTACATTACTCTAGCTAATCTATTCAAGTGGCCCGACTTTCCACACAACCTTCGAGAAGGAAACTAAATAACACAAACACCACATGTTCATTCAGCCTGACCAACGCATAAACGTTTCGTTAATACATCAGAATTAACGACTCAGGTTTACATTATAATAGTTACAGCAGCAGAATTCGCTCAGAAACACGGAACAAACTGACAGCATTGCTCGCCTCTCAAGGATCCGCCAATCGCCAGCAGCAATTCTCTGGCACGACAACGAAATTACAGAATCGAAGAAAAACACAGAGGCTGTTGTCGTGACCACGTGTGTGTGTGTGTGTCATGCGGCGGAAATAAAAGTTCGCACGCAATCACTGGCACATTCGCCACCGACCACATTTGTGTAATGGTTACCAAGGCGACGGACGCGCTGTTCCAGCAACGGAGTCAAGCCAGACTGCAGCAGACTGGTCACTTTTACCATCTGGTGGTGCAGCCATCAGTTACTTGCCTTGGCAAGCGGGTCTCCTGACCTGTGGAAGTGCACATTCTGCCACTTGCCCTCCTTGCGGTGCCACACGCGGGTCTCCTCCGCGTGCATCGTGTGCGGCAACCCATTCCTGCAATGCAAGTTTTTTTCATTCAATCGTATCCTCTTGGAAGGTCATTAGTAGAAATGACTGAGCCACGTCATAGACGCTTCTGCAGTGGCTCATGAGAGATGGAGTGCACTTCATGTTTACCCCCTGTGTGGCCTCTTTTACTTCCCCTGGCATAGACATCAGGCAAAAGGGACCAATGGCTTTTAGCGTTTCAAAAAACAGGCAAAGTGGGGTGAATGAAATTGGCAAAGTTTTGAAACGGTGGTTTTGAACCCCAGTCCCTTCTACCGACAGTCCCTCGCTCTACCACATGACCACCGCGCCCCACGCAATGGAAGGTGTAACAATAACAAGTCTATTTTTATAGAGGTTGAATACTACAAATACGCACATATTATGAAAAATTATAAAACAAAATAATACAGTACTAAATTGCATATAAACGAATAAATAAAATTAGGCGTGGACTTGCATAAAAAAGGACTAGGCGTTATTTTAAAACAGACAAAACAATGTTAATATAAAACTATAACTAACACCGAGTTATTTACAAGCAATATGCAGAAATTTATCAGGTCAGATGAGGTCATGATGTGATGCAGATACATCGATATGCCAACAATTAATATAACATAATATTATTTGTACCACCAATATACAACACATTTTTGTGAACTCCCCATTTAAAAGTAAAATAAATGAATCGGTTGCAATAAATTCTTCTGCATACATTCATTATTACATAGCTGACCAAAAAGCGAAAACTACTTCTACTACAATTCAAATGCATCCAGTAATATATTTAGTAATACTATATATTTTTGGTTCTAGTTAGAAATAGAAATATTCTGGAAACAATTAGTGTTCAACAAATACAGAAAATTCATCACGTAACTACACCTGTTGATGCAGTGAAGCTTACCCATTATTAATGTAATCTCTCAATATAAGATTATATACTATAGCACCCACCTATCAATGCACTGGGTGAGACGGATGTAGGCAATGCAGGCAGCATCATCCCCGAGCAGGTACACGTGTGGGTTGAGAATACTCGTGTTGATCGCCTTGCTATTTTTCACCAACACTACCAACATAAGACAACTCAATACATGACCTTGTTATTTCTCACCAACACAAGACAACTCAATACATCACCTTGTTATTTCTCGCCAACACAAGACAACTCAATACATCACCTTGTTATTTCTCACCAACACTACCAACATAAGACAACTCAATACATTGCCTTGTTATTTCTCACCAACACTACCAACACAAGACAACTCAATACTGCACATCACCTTGTTATTTTTCACCAACTTAAGACAACTCACCAACACTGCCAATACAAGACAACTCAATACATCACCTTGTTATTTCTCACCAACACGGCCAACATAATTTATTTAGCTTTTATTTATGTGTCTACATAAATTTTAGTATATATAAATGGTAATGATTGTATGACAATATAATGTATACACCTCTGTACAGCATCCCAAAACAATTATTTGGATGGGGTAGATAAGAAATTTATGATTATTATGTCAGCTTTGCTACATAACTGATGCAACACTCCGACATATTGTACAGACTGTACTTGCTTGGACACATGGTGGTGAATGGAACTGCCAAGTGCATTTTTGTTCTATGATGTTAGAATTTGTTGTTCGATTCACCATGCCTACGTCACGCAGGGGAAACCACAAGCGAAGCCTGAACTATTCTACCTGACGAAGACACTCATCAAGTTATGAGATAATCCAATGAATGAAATGTTCTTAATACACAACTTTTCTTACACATCTACTTCAATATTTCAACAACTATGATGGCGACTGGTGGCTACTGAAATGTTGAAATAGGTGCGTAAAACAGTTGTGTATTACAAAAACGATTTTATCAGTTTCTGTATTATGTTTGTACTTTCCCTGTGGAAGTCATTCTGGCTCGCTGGTTACAGAGTTAGCCACGGTTGACCTACCATTGTCGAAGTAGAACTTGTGGAAGTCCATGCCTTCGATGAGGTTGCCGCGGGCTTCAGGCTCAAAGCATGTGAGCTGAGGGTCAACGTACTTACTACAAGATAAACATTGACATCTAACATTACAAACACAATTATGCAAGACGCACATCATATACTTTTTGGAATTCCATTATAAGAATAAATGATGCACTGACAAATCCGGTATTTTCACAGACAAACTGTCTACGAAAAAATGGATTTTTGTGTAACAAAGTGCTGAAAACAACAGATTCGATGCACCCAATTACCTGTAGTGCAAACAAAAATATTACTCTAAAAAGAGAAACGTAAACAGCTAGCCTAGGATTTTTAATGTATAACAAAAACATTGTCTCAAATACTGGATAAAAAATGTATATTTTTGTCAGAATAATACATACACATAATTATTATTATACAGCCATCAAAGAACAGTGAATTACCTGCAAAAAAATATGCACAACATCGGTGTATACTGCTAAAGACTTACGTGTATGACTCATAGTCACCGGAAGTGATGGCCACTATCACCTGTTCCGTCATCTTGATGACCTCTTGCTTACGAGCTGAAGACAAAAACATGGAATAAAGCAACAGCTACATGTGATAGATACTTGTGGGGCATGGCTGACACTTTCAGGGCCTACATGCTTGTGGTTGCTCGCTAGATGTGACAGGAATCCACTTGGCAGATGTTTCAGTCTTCTGGTTACTTGTGGCGGTTCCAGCCAGGTGTTGTCATCATAGAGAACATTTAACACGGTTTAACAAGCAGAAAATATCCAGATGGCAAGTGGACAAGGAAGCCTCTGGCTTAGCAAGAGTCCAACAGATGAAATGTAATAGACGTCAATTTTGCAGGAAACACGCAAAAGCGAACATTTTATCTTGCAATTACCGGGGGAAACCAGAAACAGTAACTGTGCTTTCCACAATGGACGAATGATATGTTTCTAAATACTGTATCTAGCAGTTAAATTATTACAAGATGAGACTAGAAACTTCACTCATCCTGCTTAAATGCAACTGGTGACGAGATATTTATTCACTCCAAGTTCCTCAAATTTTTATGAATTCAATATTCTTTAATAACAAATATTACCATCGTTTCATGTCTCATTAGTGAAATGTTTCCTGAGCTAAATAAATGAAAAATTCAGTGAAGCCTACAAAAAGTACCCAATAAATATTGATACAAAATGCCAATTTCATGTCCATATTCTGTGACGACAGATTTACAGCTCATCTAAAATAAAGCACTTTACATCACAACTGGTAGAACTGAAAACAACACAACATAAAAAAATTACATGAAATCTCTACTTGCTATCTCATACACAGATCACAAAACAAATGTCGTGCCCCTATACAAGCCTACACCATGATGGCGATCCCAATTCCCGCTCTCGGAAGCAGTTAGCGACAAAGAGAACAGCAACAATGTGTTTATTACATCAGATCTCCAAACATGGAGAGCACCAATATCACATGTCACTAAGGTACAAACAAAAGAGCAGGTGTACTCGTAGAAACTCAAAGTGCCTTCGATAACCAGAACGGAAACACAGCAAACGTAGTTAGTTGACAGTGAAGGCCATCCTGCCCGACACACTCAATGGTACAATCGGGAAACAAAAAAACGAGGTGGGCAGTTCAGGGAAGTGTTTCTGGGGAGGGACAATCAAACTGAAGAAAGGTGCACATGCCAGACCCTGATAAACAGGATGCTATGGCCACCTTTCTTAATTAACTGCTCCGAATGCCAGCTGGTCACTTTCCTGTAAAAGAATTTTCCCAAACCAAGCCTCTTAACTGATATATTTTTAATCAAAACAGAATACATTGAAAAGGCAGGTTTGGGACGAAACATAAATGTAGGCAACTTAGAGAACAACGATTGTTGTTGTTAAATAAGTTCCTTCTGTCTGCTACAACTGATAATTTTAAAATTGTAACAGTAACAAAAGGTAAAGAAAATGGAAACAACTGACGGGTAAAAAGGTTTGTTTTTAACGACGGGAAGGTTTCTAGTCCAGAAGCTGATCGAGAGCCACACAAAGAGTGTGCTGTCTAGCGAACTGGGTAAAACAGAAATAATAACCAAAATCATAAAGCAGGGTTCGTACACTCAGCTGGCTCCCATATTCATACTTTTTAGAAGAATTTCCACGCCAAGTTTGGAATCATATATAACAAGATGAGCTGGTAGTAAACTAATAATTTATAAACCATCAAGACGAGTCGGATTACTGGGGAATATTTATTTTGTAAAAAACAAGGGTGAATTCTCGTTTCCATGCCATTGCAGGCAACGTGGTAAAAGTCGTGCTTTTCTGAGCAGTTTCAATTTTAGCAAACAAAATGCAATATTTTCCAGGATTTTCAGACACGTACGAACCCTGATAGGGTACTGTTGGTTGAAAGGGGCAACTGGAAACGTGATGGGGAGGTTGCTAGGCCAATGGTGAAATGCATACAACTGCATACTCACTCAAATCGCTCTGATTATCAGACTTTCCTACAATTGCAGAAAGCAATCAACAAGAATTTAGTATTAGTAGTACATAATACTATTCCACCAATCAGTCAGTAGAACAAAGATAAATACAAGTCTTAATTAAGATGTTTACACAAGCTATCCGAGATTTATGCCCCACTTGTCTGAATATATATCCATGGTGAAAGATAAAGCCCTAGTAGCCCTAGTAGCCCTAGTAGCCCTATTGGTGGAGTCACATGCGGCTACAACTGGACTTCAACAACATATAGACAGCATAACCACAAATTCAAATTCATTCAATGGTCATAATGAAACCATCATAATAACATGGCGAACATATATTCTGTGAGTACAATTAAGCGTTTGGCAAACATTTCAAATATCTGGTGCAGTCAATGATATGAGTTTTATTAAACAAATGCAAGTTTGAAAATGAAAACGTTTTTAAACATGTTACCAGAACAAACTACTAGACACATACTCAATTGAGAGGAATCATGGTCATTTGACCAAAGGGTGGATGTTTCTAGCTAGGTCGTATAACTAACTTGCAAGTTAAACATTAGTAGGACATGCGACAAAATCAGTGTTAGTCACATGAACATTGTCATCTACCAGGTCAAGTAATTCATAAATACACAATACATTCATATAAATCACCACGGTCATGATCGCCTTTCACAATGACCGAGGCAACCATACATAAACCTCTAATGAAACATTTTTCTAACCATAGTGGTTCTAACCATATTGAACAATGGTGGTAGATGATGTAGTGTACTGTAAATTTTCCAAAGAATTATGACAACATTAATTTTATGCAGTCATTTATTAATTTGGTCAGATGGCCGTTACAACGGTACCAGAAATGCTGCTTTTAAAATCAAAGGGAAATAGCTGTTTTTGAGTGCACCATATTTTGGACGAGAATGTTGGCATGCAAGTCTCTAACTATTGCAATTATTTATACAACTTGTGTCGTAAATGAAAAAATCAGTGTGATTCTTTGGTCTAAATGACTGGAAAATAAGCAACATTACAATGCAGTAAAAATGGTGGCCCACAACCATTCAGCTTATAAAATGGGCTGCTTTCATAAACAAGACTACAAGGCGAAATGCAGATGCAATAAATCCATGAGTGTTTTTGGCTCATTGGCTTTCCTGGCTCTTATTCAGAATATGTCTGTATCTAATTCACTGATATAAATGTTTCATTACAACCAAAACCGACACGTGCACCACTTCACGTTAATCATCCCTTGTCAGTAAGTGTAAACACATGTTTTACCTTGCTCTGAGATTGTAAATGTTACAGGCCAAGACAAAACATAAGCTTATAGCAGCAACCAGTGAGAGGACTTTGGAAGACACCTCCACAAGTGAAATTCCTTTATTTGGCCAACAGTTGGCCATTCCATTGTTTACAAACAAGTTAACAACAACCCATAACATCCCGCTGAATTTATATTAAAAAATAAAATTTTTATCATTTAATAACATCAAATTAAATTTAGCCACCTAAAATATTTTACGTACTTTCAAATATTTGTACATGTGTGTGCATGTGTGTATGCATACTGCATACATGCTTGTGTATGACTGCACGTGTGTCCCTCATGCATATGCATATGATTTATAATCATCTTACATTTGAAAAGTTGGTAGAAACCCTACTACAACTGACTAGGGTCGCCATGACAACAGACAGGGTAATGACGGGATTATACATTCAGCTATAGGGTGTTCCTAAAAGGGATAACTGACTGGGGTACGGAGAGTGCAATAGATGAGGTGCTGTGCCACAAACAAATGTCCCACAACATGCTTATTAGCCAAGGGGCATCAAACAAATTCACCTCAGTATGTATGATACCACACCAGGATCTTCCAGTTAGCCGAGTTAGCTAGTTATATGTCACCAAAATAACACTTCTTAATTAACTATTAACAAATCACTGATAAAGTATTATTAATTTGTTATCGATCTGAACTCCCATTGCTATTACAGCACAACATACAAACACCAAGTAAAGAACTAAGCTATCTTGTAATAAATAACTGACGTGATTTTGGTGCGAAATCAGAGGTTTCTACTTGTACATTCAATCTATTATGTTATATTCTTACTGTATTTGACCTATTAAACATACAACATGCTATGAAAATTTTTGAGACTGGAAAACATGTTTTATTAAAAAAAATACACAAGGTGGCGCCACTTTTTGTACCACACCGGTTGGCAAAACCGCTGTCTCGTAAACAATATTAATGGAATACTGTCCGTGTTGCAGATATATTTACAAATTTTGGTCAACTATTCATGATTACCACTTCTGCAGTATTAATTATAGAAAACTGACATCATAGCCAGATTCTGCGAAATTTCGAAGGTGGACACATCTCAATGGAAATGATTGGCAAGAGAGGCTATGAAGGAACTGGGTCGGAGCTACCAGCCATTTATACATTCATGGACGGCCAAAAGGACACCGGAGCACTACAAAGTCTGCCAATATAGCCATTTATAATCTTCTGTCATCGCTGAGCCTTGGCATCGATGGAGAGGAAATCACATTATGGATACCAAGGCCAAGATTTGGAGATCACTGATTAAACAAATGGGGCATATGCTTATTAGGGCGTGTACGCTTAATAGGTCAAATGCAATAATTATAAATATGTATCTGACTAGGCAATAACAGTATACAAATACAATTTGAAATCTGCCATTTGTAAGGAACACAAAAACTTTATTTCAAAATTACTGTTAGCTTTTCAGTTAATCAATTGATCTGATGAGACATTGATTTAATTTTCTGACAAAATATGCATTAATTTTTAGGGCTGCAAATTCTGAATCCCTAGAGTTCACATCGGGAACATCTACACAACGGCCCCTCAACAGTCAACAACAGTAACATTGTAACAATGCCTAAGACTAGGGAGAATATGACAAACTGCAGGGCAAACAAGATAAAAATGCTATATTCAAACAAACATGATACATAAATAAACGATGATTTATGTTACAATACATATGCGTTCAACTGCTATTATACAAATATAAATAAACGATGACATATGCAACCATACAAGCTATTATACTGACGGCTAACACCGACATTACCTACGGATGGGGTCAATAGACATCTTCTGTAACACATTCTCAACTGTCACATACACAGATATGTTGAGGAGATATCAACTCATGTATCAGATAAAGTAAAGGTACCAGGTATATGAAATTGGTAATTCACATGCTTGTTTAAAAGGACACCTTTTTGTTTGCAATATTTTGTTGACAATTTGTACGAACATTTTTATTTTACAAAAGTGTGCCAATCTCCTGAATTAAAATGCACCAAGGACCATTGGTAATAACAGATGTTGTAGTCACTTGAAAACATCTAATGTTTGAGCCCATCCCTTAACACTATGTTAGCGAGAACATGCATTGGTACACCCAAGATACACACTCATACAGCAGGGTTAATGATACAATTTGTCATGCCTGTGTTCATTATGTGGATACCCAGTTTACTGTAGAGAAAGAAAAACTTGTCAATCGATCTCCCTGTGTCTTCAAATGAAACCGAAACTTCACCCGCTTTCTGTTGACAACACGAATTCCCCAAAAAATAATGAACACATCGCAGGTTGGTTAATAGACCCAGCGAGCAACACAGTAAGTCTAACTTGTCGACTGGCACAGCGCCCGACTCGGTGGCGACTCTACGCACAAAATGAACCACGCCATGCGAACAGCAGCGGCCGCTCACCGATCACGTTCGTCAGATCCTTGCCTTTAAGCATGTCATTCAGTTTGATGGTGGGACTCGCTGGCGGCACAGCCTTGTCTTTGTAGATGACCGTCTGCTGCTGGTGCGTCTCTCGCGTTCGCGGCCGATCCTTGGCATCGGTTTTGTTATCTATCTTAGGTGCCGCGTTGACACCTAAAGTCATTCACAGCATCATCACAAGCGACCTTTATTGACCTACAACCTTTATTGACCTACAACCTTTATTTACCTACACTGCAGGTTTCCTGATTGCCAGAATAATTGTGAGAGCGCGTAACCGATGCAGGTGTTTTCTACACAAGAGCAGATAGAAGAGATGTGCAGTTTATTAATAAATATGACACGGGTCAGTATTTGACCAGGAATGCATGCTGCACATCCCTGGCTCGTTAATCAGACACATGTCTACATGGGGATGATCGATCATATTCCTGTCACCTCGGAATATGACAATAGTTTCATCAGTGGCACACATGTGAAATTATTGGGAGCGAACAACTGTTGCCATCTCTGGGGAAGCAGGGATCAGTCTCGCCTTGTCAATCACATGCACACGCAGCTTTCTGCTGGGTGGTGTCTGTAGATGCCTACACACGCTCAATACTAGAGGTAATTCTTGGAGTGTTCACGTTCACAGCAGACCAACATGTCTGCCACAGGAACCTGTCAGTCTACTAGTATGTGAATCATTGCAAACAAATCTCACAAAGCACTGACAAGATAGCCAGGTGTTTACTTGAAAAAAGGTTGGACTCTCGATAAGCCAATGGTTTCCATGTTCACGGGCCATCTGGGCCTTTGTCTTGGATGGCAATCTTGTTAAATCATTTTAAATCTTGTTACCTTAATTATATCAAACTTTGTCAAAATGCAGATATTAAATTCATCGCACCTTATTGAACACTGGCAACTAAGCCATTCTTAAAAAAATATTGTTTAATTATTTCAATCCTAAGCACTGTAACGTGAAACCTTAACTAGCAGTTACTGCCAACCATCGCTTAACCATATCTTGATTATGTTATTCACATAACTATGGGGACATTGCTCTGGATTCTGCAATGGCCACTTAAAAGATCAACTTTCACTTTAAAAAGGTGTTTTATATCACCCTCATGTGACATTTGCCAAAGCAGTCGAGAACAAGACCCCGAGACTTTGCCAACACACACTGTGTCTCTAACACATTAAGAAACGACTTAGCCGTACTACAACTACCTGGCTTCGACGAGCGTCGCGCGCCACTGAACAGCAACTGCAGTAGAAGACCAAAAAACCATGCTCATAAGGATGTTGTGGGTGAGGCAATGTAAAGTGCATGGGGGGACAGATGGGCGTGCAGGGTGGAGGGGGGTGCAAAGGGGGTAGCAGCTACGTACTTGATGTCTCCTGGACTGTGAGGTTCCTGGAGGTAAACATACTCGCCATACTTGTCATGGTTCCAGCAAAGCCTGCCGTCGGAGACATGGGGACACAGTCATTAGAAACAGTCACGGCAAGTGACACGAGACATTCGCATCGACGCAGTTCAGCGCACACAGTTGGGCGTTGCACCCCAACTCACTAGTACGTCCATAACTAACCAACATCATGCTGCTTGTATGTACTCTACATAGGCCAATACATGAGGGTTGACATGCATGACAACTCTCAGAACTCAGGGTGTGTGTGGTTTTTGTCAGAATGAATACTTTTCTAAGACCAACATTTAGACCTTTCCATGACAAATTCAATAAAAAATAACAACAACATTTAATTCAAACACTCTCTAGGATCCATTTATTTATCTGTTGATCAAACTGTATCATTTGATTAAAGAAACATATGACACAGCGATATACAATGCTTCTTGCATATACAGAACATACTATGCCTAGTTCAATCAAAATCAAATGAAAATTTACACATTTCCAAGATCTTCTTCTTGAAGATTCCGCACACACCCTGTCAATACTACGTAATTTTTAATGTTAGTCTGTTTGCAAAATTAATGCCCTCATATTCTACCAAAGGCTACATTTAGCTAAGGCAGTTGGGTTCACACCAAACTAATCGAGGAAAATCAACAGTGTCATGGTTAACTCCAACACAGAAACATGTAATGTACATTCTTGTCATCTACGTGAGGGGACGATACACTTCGTGCAGATTTGTGAAGAAATAACTATACTTGGGTGCTAGGTTGTATCAAGTGAAACCAAGAAGACGGTGAAGCGAGAGTGGCAAACAAGTCCAATTTAAACTTACAAATTACCTAGTTTAATCTCAATGCGATGTTCCAAAACGTGGGTATGCGATTACATTACTGACCACCTGTTTAGGATTCCACATGCTGTTTCGCTTAGCCGATGGACAATGTCATAATGCCTCCTAGAGATTTTTCTTACTGCCTGCCCTACACATGACTACAGCTGATTCTTACACTGAGAAGCCTATATTGGAAACATAAGAATGTCCAAATGACATGCACATGACAATGATGTCTCAAATGATGTCTATGACAAGACAATGGGTCTGAACTAGCTTCACTACATACCATTAACATCTCAATTCACACTACTGCAAAAATTATTCTCCCTATTTTACAGAAAAGTGTGAGTTCATTTTAATTTGGGAGATCAGGATATTTGAATAATTTTGCCCTAAATTCCGGAGATCTCCCATGAAATCGGGACATTTGGAATCCGTGGATCTGGTAATGGGTGCATAGCTACTTTCGCAGCTGGCGAGAAACGCGTTTGCAGTAGAGGGAATTTTTTGTCACAGGAACTATGATATTTGGTATTTTTATCAGCCGCTGCATCAGTTCTGTGTGGCTGCATCAAGTCCGTGCTGACATAGAGACATCACGGTGACACATTCGCTGCAGTCATTGCAACAAGCAATCTAATCACGGCCAAATCCTCCAAGCACATACTTGAGGCAAAACCAGCCACGAACTAAAGGTAGCGAAACAAACCGGACCTGCGCAAAGTAAATAAACCCTGGTGTTTCTTCGATCACATGCCAAGGAAGCAAATAATTGCTCCTCTGTGTGAAGCACACAAAGAACCAGGAAACTGGAATATAACAGACCTTGTAAATAGTCATTTGTTTGATTTATTGGACAAAAGTTATAGTGCAGAAGAAATGATAAATGTCTGCTACTTATGATAATAACTGTGCGAATGCGCCACTTATCAATTCCACAGCAAATGAAAATACTTGTAACTAATGAACAAACCAAGCTAACCCCAAGAGATCCCCATTACATGTCGTTGTGCGATCGACCCTCACACATGCTCGTGTAGATTTCGCAATCTCAGATACAGGTGATCATTCCAAGTGCATACCAAAAAGACACACCTGCATTTGAGAAGCATCGTCTAGTGGGAGGCTTGGCTGCAATTAGACACACTTCTGTAGGCAATCACGGCACACACCACTGTAATGCTGCACACAAGATGCCAAAAAGCGACCCACATCTGCAACTGTGGTGGCTACTGCATGTATCGCGAAAACTCAACACTGCTCAAAATTACGCAATCTTGCAAATATGTCAACAAGATGGAGGGGAAAGAATGCTATGAAAGGTGTCGTCCTTGACAGAAACAGGAAGCAGTCCATCCACGGACACACACCACAAATGCAGAAGAACGACTGAAGCATGTTCATAGCAAAATATCCCTGGTAAACCAAATTGACCATGGCCGTTATTTCTGTTATCTTTAAATCACTGTGAGCATGGGTTTAAACGCAGCTGTGGGACACTTTTGTTGTCATCCATGTAGCCATTCACTGAGCGCGCATACTTCTAATGTGTATTTAACACAACCAAAATGCAACAAATCAAGTAAAATGCAAGTTGTACTTGTAAACAATTACACTTCTCGCACACCCATTCTTAGATATTACTCTTGGGACAGATTCCTTTAAGTCAAATACGTCCTAAACGTGCACACAGAAATTCCAGTATACTGATAGACGGTCAGGTTTTGCTGGAGTGACCTCAGTGTTACAGTGATGCTGAAACAAAAATGATGTGGCTCCGATGTTGAAAATCACATCGTTCACAACCAGCTGCAGCGCCTTCCCAAATAACATCTTCCATCCTGCACATATAAGTCACAAATCTTATTGAGACTTTTAGAGTTTCTAAACACAATGTCCTGTTTATGGCTTTAACGGTGCCAATGCGGACATAGTCACCAGATGCACTCCCCGTTAGCCTACGTCATCACTACAGCTCATAGGTTCAAGGTCACAACCTTCAACTCACCCCTAGTGTCTTCATCCTCGATTGTCGTGCTGCTATCAGACGATTCCTTTATCCCACCGTTCTTCTTTGGCATCAGGCTACGGCCTTCAAAAGGTCAAACATCAAGGTCATAGGGGAAGGTCATAGGGGAACACAACAGTTCCCCACAAAAACAGAGATTCACCAAAACTGTCAAGAAGTCAACATGACAGAAAGGTTTAGAATACCTTACAGTGTCCTTGATTACACATTATAAACAGTAACAACCCTGATACCCGTTCACAACAGCACAGGTCCTGAATAGCTTCATTGCTGGGTGTTCCTTGTGCAGCACCAGAGAGCATAATGCACAAACACTGATGTCTGAATATTAACATCACAAATGCTGGATTCTTGAGACATTCACCTTTTCTACATAGCAGTTACATTGGCTTACAAGACAGTGATGTTCATATCTCCAACCCCCCCCCCCCCCACTCAATCACTACTAGTCTTCTTCCCACCCTGTGTTGATAACAGCTATACATTCTATCATCCTAGATATTTCCCTTTCTTGTTTTGCTACATCTTTGCTTAATACTTCTTCACCAGATGGCGCTAGTCTTGTAATAAAACAACTGTTCCGCCACCATCACCAGTGCCACCCGGTGAGGCAGAGAAACGCAAACATTTGCAAAAGTGTCACATCGTGTCGTCAACCAATAGATAAAAAATGTCAAACTTTACCAACAGAAAAACACCCATTCTACTACATGGATATACCATTCCATAGCTGGGTGCATCCAAGTAAAAATATTAGGAACATTTGTTTTACAAACACTCCGGTGTCTTTTAATGAGATTTTAAATGTAAATGGGCAACCCCACAAAGTAGTGAAAACTACATGCATTATGCATAATCTTCAACTTGTAATAGATGAATCACAAGCTAGCAATAAAGTTAGTAATGCCAATTAGTAATGAGGTTAGATGTGGTTAGTACAAAAACCACTGACACCTCTGAATACAAGGAAATCAAAGGCAGAAATATAAAAAATGAAGACTGGAAAGAAACTTGCTAAAAAATAAGTAGATTAGTGAATGGAACTATAGATCCCCTTTCAAAAGTCAAATGTGTATTTAGCATGCCCAAATTCAGTGGCTATACTTAATGCGACCTTTGAAAAATCAACAAAACTGCTATGTCGGCACATGACACTTTCTAAACAACATATGTAAAGCTTTCTGTAAGTGTCGAGCAGCACACACAAAATTAATGACAGAAATTGAGAAAACCAGTTATTGCTATCTGACTAGCACCACTCAACGTTGCTGACCACAAGCAGCAAACAAATACCTATAATATTCAAATAAGCTGCAATTACTCAAATAAGCTACAATAATTACTCAAATAAGCTACAATAATTAAAAATCATAGCAAAACCGCAGGAAAGCCAATCAAATTCGTAATCGCCTGCAAAGGTTATCTGATTAAAACATACCCTCAAAGCAACTCTCGAATAATAACAGTTATAATAACAGCAGTTAGCTACTAACCAGAATTGGCAAAATTAAGATCGCAACAGCAAGTTCGTCACTGATGTTAAAGCAAGCCACACTTCATTCGAAATGGAACCACCAAGAACATAAGTTGCCTAGTATAGCTGGGAGGATCTCTCCTACTTCCCGGGACCCACTCAGGTCACCTGGGGAAGAAGGACACGCAAGCAAACAAAAGCATCATCGTCGGATGAGCAAGGTGGACAGGGACAGGTGACAGTAAGAACGGTGATGATGACGGTGGCACTTACTTTTGTCACCCTTATCGGATTTGCTTACTTCGAGGTTGGACAGAAAGAAAAGATCGAATCAGAACATTACATCGGGCAGACCGTTGGGTTGTCAACGTACATCAGCTGACACTATAACTACTTGTATTTGTACTGCCCTCTGCCATGCACCAGCGTTGTAATCATCACAACCCACACAGAAAACGTTATTTTACAAAGACTGAATCCACTGGTAGATGCTTGCGAGCTGATTCGCAAATTTTTATTCTGGTCACCAAAAAAGCAGAGATAAATTGCCTGCAAACAAATGTACATATTTCTAATTGCCATTTAATCACCCACTCCTGAGTTTGATCACTAAATTTCTTAGCAATGTGTCAATTCTATTAAGGAGCTACGCCAGTAATTCAGACGGCATAAAGAACAATAAAATAACAGTGTTTCATGATGTTTCCACAATTTAAATTAGCTATGTCAAGAAAAACATACAAGAACTCTTACCACAATGTCATATATTAAAAAATGGGCATGTTTCACTTACAATTGTTAACATATGTACTGCATTTATAAAAAAATTTCAATACAGCATCAGCATTGTCTTAAAAGTGTGGTAACATGCATCGTTACCTCATTTTATTTCTCTGAATATCTCATTACAACATGAAGTAAACTAGAAACGTTTTTATTACCAGCGCCCCTCCTGTAGATTAAACACCCGCCTCCCAACTCCAATCCCTTTAGCCCACCCACAACTGAGATATTTTGGGGAATGCCAATGTTGTGGAGCTCTGTCCGTGCTATGTTAACCTTTGTCATCCTTCTGCAACTAAAGTAATCAATTTGACCGTGTGATATATAAATACGACAAAGACTACTTACTCGAGAAGTTACGAGTGGCCAACATTGTGGTCAGAATAGCACCCTGTCAACAGAGAGGTAATAATAACAACAATAATAACAACAATAATAACAACAATGATAACAACAATAATGATAACAATAACAATAATGATAACAACAAGAATAACAACAATGATAACAATAATAGCAATAATAATAACATGATATCAAGATTTATTTATCATTTCATCTGGTCACATGTGAAATCTACAATTTTCAACCGACTTTATTCTGAACCATAGGAGAGCATAAAGGCTACATCAACAGATTGTTTTGACAGAAACCATCCTAGCAACAGAAAAGATCCTAGCAACAGAAACCATCCTAGCAACAGAAACGATCCTAGCAACAGAAACCATCCTAGCAACAGAAACCATCATAGCAACAGAAACCATCCTAGCAACAGAAACCTTTCTAGCAACAGAAACCATCCTAGCAACAGAAACCATCATGGCAGGCTTTGGGTCCTGTGAAGACATGATAGCCTTTCTTGAATAACGATTCAGTGCACATTTTCAATAAACGGCAAGAGGCTGTCTTGTTGCTGTTGACACAAACACATTATTTAATCGACTGACCTTGCCATATGTGTTTCCTGTGATCTCACATACGAGCTAACAACCTTGCAAGACAGTAGGTATGGTAGATATATTCACAAGGAAATTGTTTATTGATGTAAAACCTAAAAATTAATGGAAATAAAAGTAACTGAACACAAGACATTATCCAGAAACTTGAAACGTTATAATCACATGTACCTCATTGGGAATATCACATGTGAAACCCAAATAAGAACAAGAAGGTCATTAAGAATGTAATCAAATGTGCATAAGGAGATGCACAAAATGACAATTTGACTTTCACGTATAAGAATATAAGTACTCCTAACTGAGTCCAGTTTTAGAACACTGCTAGAAGAAAATGTATTTGTTCAGGGCAACTGTGGTGTACCAAAATTGGTGAGAGTTTTGTTGTGAGAGCAAAAAACCAACCTTGAGCTTCCGACGAGCATTGAACTTCTTGAGACAATCGACTGTCTCCTGCCTGTGCACAACTGAAGCCACCCTCTCTCGTTGCTGCAAGTAACACAAACAGACATTGTAGAAATAGAAACAATGTAATGTAGCATACAGAAATATACATGCAGTATACACATGTTGTACATTTATTTACAGAATAACCCAAAGATAATTTTGAGAAATTCAGATACAATGAGAAATTCAGATACAATGATAAATTCAGACAAAATGACTATCAATTTTAGCAAAGTCAGAAACTATGATATGAAATAGTTTTATTATTAAGAAAACATAGGCCTGATTCAATAATAATACTTGATGTATATTTTGCTATTTTCAAATAATTGTAGGCAATTCAGATATGCAGCTTAATATAAAATAATCACTAATGCAAAGACATAGCACTGTGCACTCCTCCAGTAGTTTAATAACTGGTTGTGTTATTACTAACAGTGACTAGATCGAATAAAGCAATCACTCACGTAGATCCAAGGGTGTTTGAGAGCATCGACAGCACTGATGCGTTTGTTTGGGTTCGCTGTCAACATGCAGTTGATCAGGTTCTTCGCTTCGGGGGTGACGGTGTCCCACTCTGGTGACGGGTACTGGAACCAGATTATTCATGCCCTCCAGATCTTATGTATGTGGGTTAAAATGAATACGAGATTAGATAGGTGCTGATTTTTGTCCAGTCCTATTGTGTCATTTATCTTTTTAAGAGGTACACAGAGTCCTCTTTCACATACTTTACATAATCTAGTAATGCTATCGATTTGTGCAGGTTTAGCAAAAAATCTGCCAAGAATGAAGAATTCTTTATACTGTTGGTCTCCAGTGATGAAACATTGTTGTTGTTATACTACTATAAAAGGAAAGAATTTAATAAAACTATCTGGAAGAAAACACCATCCACCTACAAGAACAGTATATAGACAGTAAACAGTACTGCCATCTAGCAGGTAATTACAGAAATAACCTACTGTGCCACCATCTGGTGATTACAACACACAACAGCTATTACCACACTTGAACTATCGAGACCTGCCTTGGTAAAAGATTAATTGGCAGATAACTTTAAAGATTAACTGCGGGAATTAATTACTTATTCCAACTGGGTAATCTAGACTGTCTTGGCAGCCACAATATTATTTACTTTTTAACCACACTCCTGTTAACATTAACAACCAGAAATGTGTGCAGGACTTCGTGTGCAGACTTACGTCGTATGCACCAGCCTTGATCTGTGCATACAACCGGTGTTGATCCTCATCCCAGAAGGGAGGATAGCCCACTAGGAGGATATAGAGGATGACGCCTACAAACATCCACAGAACCATTAGGGCTAGCAAACTCACCTGCAAAATGTCTATTTTCAGAATTTAAAACATGTATTTAGAAATAACAGTCTTACCTGGCTCAGTCATTTCATAAGCTGCAATGCACATTGACTACGCCAGACAAAATAAAGAAAAGTCTACCTATCCCTGCCTCATCCCACTGATCTTCCTCACCTCACTAATCCCTAAGGGTAATCTGAGATACATCCCCTTTGCACTTGGCATCTACGGGATCAGTGACAAAGAAGGAAAACAAAAATCAGTGACTGGTATCAGTGCCAGCCTCACCCAGGACTTCAGGGATAAACATCTCATCCTACAGGTAGAGAAGCAAGTATTTGTTTTTGCATGGTATCTGGTCCTTAGACTACTCAAAACCTTTCATCCCCAGCAGACTAGTTCATTCAATCATCAATCAACTTCTCTCCAATTCACTGTGATAACATGGAGTGCTTGAAACTGCCCTAGCTTCATACAGTACCAAGACAATTCGATGTCCCATATTCTCAATTAAGGGTCCAACACTCTAGTACTGAACCCTGGTAATGTGAATACTTTTTGACACATTCAATGAAACACACCTGCTTTTAATTAAAATGGTTTGTTTGAATAGACATTGAATCCTATGTTCTGACACTATGAATACTAAGTAAAACAGTCCAACACGGGTCAGGTGTGTTAGCTCACCACAGGCCCAGATGTCTACGGGCTTGCCGTACGGATCTTTCCTGAGTACTTCTGGCGATAGGTAACCTGGAGTGCCCGCAAACCCTGGACAAACAAATCATCACTGTATTTTAGCACAGCCATGTAAAACAAAATGTCAACAGCTCAATTACACTGCCATTTATTTATTATTTATATAATTACAATACAACAAATAAATATATGGCTTCAACTCAATTCTTTTGATATTATTTATTTATAGACAAATTTTTCCAATGATATTTAATCAGTCGACATATTTACCGTGTTACACTTTATCTATTAACATATTTTTTATCCTATGACAATTAGGCTGTTGATATATTTTTCCTCTGACATTTAGACGGTGGACATATTTGTCAGGTGGCATATTGTCTACTTGTGGAATTTTGTCTAGAAATCTGACATACCAAACCATGCCTGCTGGTCGCCCTGGACTTCAATGGCCAGACCGAAGTCTGCCAACTTGACAGCAGCCCCCTTGGCTTTACTGGCTAGGAGAAGGTTCTCAGGCTGAAAGCACACAGCATAGCTCCACCTTGACTAACCCACTTAGCCTACATAGTCAATGACAGTTAATTTTACTCACCAGAACAATGACTGGGCAGACAAATGCTGACCAACATCAAAGGTTGGTTTTGGCTGGTTCTAATATGGAAAAACCAGATGCTAATAAGAGTATTTTAATCAACTACAACATGCGGTGTGTGTGGTTCTTCTGAGACGTACAGGAACAGCAACCCAACAAATGTTAATCCAAACTACAAAGATTTAGTTCAAGTTCTTGTCGCTATTCACTGTATACAGTGTTTTGGGTTGCATCTTAACTTATCTTAACTTAAAGTGGTTTTTGTTGCATGGGCAGTTCTTCCTCCGACGATTATCCAACATCAACATTTTAAAGACACTCAGCAGGTTGAAGAGATATCCTGCGTAAGTTGTTTATCAGAACGACGTGTTCCACAAATCCCAGATAAACATGTTTAATCAAACTACAGTAATCACATCTGTAGGTTCTTGACATTTCAGCCTTCATAATGCATTTTCACTCATGTAACAGAAAGGCTGTTTGTAGATTAACAGAAATATCAGAAATTTGAATGTGCATTGACGTGACAAACACCACAGAACATGTCACCATGTTCAACTAAGGTAACTCATGCAGGAAACTTGCATAAATAACAACATATTAACAACATGAACATTAACCTAATTAGAAACAAATTATAACAAAGAAAAAACAATTCTACAGGATAACAACATTCATTCCAGGTATGGTGAAGACTAAGACACGACTGTACAATGTCTACAGGTGGTAACGGTGAGAGAATTTACAGTGGACTTTTAGAACTTCCATTTTTATATGCCTATTCCTATTTAATTAATAAAATACTTCACAGATTCCCCATTCACACTTACCGGGTTTACTCAAAATACACTTCTAAATCTGTTTTGTTTGATATGTTGGGATGATTTCTGTACTTCTGAGTTGAAACTAATTTATCAGAAGCACAGTTCCAATGCATAGCAATAATGAAAAAACTATTCTTAACAAACTATACGAATTTGATACGTATAACATTGTAGAATTTGGGTACGCCAATGCCTGATTCAGAGAATAACAACTGAATTTAAAATGATCAAACATTTGAGTAATTCCGATCTACCGGTAAATGATTATTTAGCATACGTATTTTAATTAAGAAGTTGCATTGCCTAATCTGATGACCGCATCGCTGGCACTCACTGTACGAGAGAGAAGTGCTACAACCAATGATTGTAATCAGGCAGTTATTAGTTAAGTCACTCGCTGTATGAGAGAGAAGTGCTACAAACAATTATTGTAATCAGGCAGTTATTAGTTAAGTCACTCACTGTACGAGAGAGAAGTGCTACAAACAATTATTGTAATCAGGCAGTTATTAGTTAAGTCAAACCATGCACGGGGAGAAGAGAATCGAAATGATGAAAATGCATGCCCAAAAGAGCGACATGTATGTGAAGTTCTCACCCACCTTCAAGTCTCTATGGACAATATTCATTTGGTGACAATAGTTTACACTCTCTAAGATTTGCTGCATGCAGTGACTGAAATTGGAAAAACAACATTGTTGATGAACAAATGATACACTAACAAGTCGCTGGTGGCGGCGGTGGTTACAGCGTGTTTTTGGTTGTCAGTCGCTGGAGAGAACAACGATATCCCACTGTCATCTCATTGTAATGAACTTAAAGTCCTTAAGAAACATCATTTATAAGCACACCATGATAAGTGAGCCTACTTGGGCTAAACAGAACCTGTGTTAAGCTTGATTTGTTACAAAAAAGATTTAGTATTTTTGTTAAATTTTGTTTTGTTAAAATAAAAAAGTGTCTCCACCAATACATCTTACAGTAAAATTCTTTACTATAGTAGAATAAATTACAAGAATGCAAATGCAGCAAGTTTGCCCACTTGACTAAAACACAAGTAAATACTCAAAGATGTCACATTTCATCGACAAAAAAAATTTCGACCCTGGTAACCAATTGACCATACGAGAAATAAACAGACACTAGCTCCCACTGGTGGTTTCAACGTTGCTCCCTCCGGTGGTGACACCAAAAACAAAGCCAGCAGTGTATCGGCAACATTTAGTAGAGGCCAAAACATTGCAGGTGTGACACCTGTGTTTGGATGGTGTATGGATTGGGCGGACATTTGGGCGGCATGCCCGACCACGCTGTCATGCTGTCAAGGGCAGACGTGGACCCACCTTCAAGTCCCGGTGCGCTATGCTATTACAATGGCATTGTTGCGCCCCTTCGAGGATCTGCTGTATGCAGTGACTGAAATATCAAACGTCTATGTTTACACTGGCTTCATCTTACTTATCGAATCAATTCAAACTGTCCACTCTTACATATCATGCTCTATCTACACAACAACCACCTACGTGGCTAGTCTCCTGCATCTTTCTAACATCCCTTAGCAGCTCAGATCATCTATTTCACAACAACTTATTGTTCCTGAAACTAAGCTTAACTTGGGCAAACATGCTTTCTCTGTAGCTGTATCTACGGTCTGGAATGAACTCAGGAATGAACTCTCCCCTCATTTCATTTCCACCATAAATCTTCAGTGGTCTCTCCTTCTGATGATGCCTTTTGGACGTCCCTGTTCATAATTATGCTCAATGATTCTGGTTTGTTTGTGCCTCAGAGCTCACGTTCCTGAGGATATAGGCCAGGCATTCCCAAACTTTTTCCTTGAGGCCCACCCACGGGGCTGCTAAAGCCACTGAGACCCATTGTATTGCAAAAAATTATCGATACAATTGAAGATGTGCATTTTTATTAAATCAAAATATTTTATATATAATTTTCAGAGTCTGTCTCAGTTGCCCGGAGAAAGTCTAATTCAATTTGTGGGGTCTAATCAGTTAAAGGTTTTTTACACACAATTAATGTGGACATTGCGTTGTCCCTTGGGACCACCTCAAACCACCCTGTGGGCCACCTGAGGCTTGTGGACCACAGTTTGGGGACCCCTGATATAGGTGTTATGGAAGTTCATTATTATTATGCAGCAGCAGCAACACCTTCTGTGTCTGTGTAGTCTGCGACAGATTAGTTCAAGGGTCAACAAATTCACCATGACAACAAGCACATGATCAGAGGCACCACTTTGCATAATTTTTTTTTTTATTTTGACGCACAAAACAAACATGACATCTAATGAGCTATGGGTGGAAAAACTTAAATCTGCCATGATTTAGTGATTGCCAATTCTTTGGCAAAAAATGGAAATTAAATCTTCATGGAGTTGAAGTTAGTAATAGAATTGTTGCTTCCATTGTCGATTACTTGAGACCTAATTGATATTTTACTAATTATCAATTGATAAAAAAACATAAATAATGCTACTATTCTACTAAAATGAGAATTACAAACAGAAATGGGCAAACATTGGTTTCAAAAACAATTATTTAATGCAGTTGGGGTGGCTAATATATTACATATGTTTTCATTTTTCATACCTAAAAAAAAAGTCAATCTACAATATGGAGTGATTGTTATACACTCCAAATTGTCACTCTTGAAAATATGGTAGCCCCTGTGATAAAATAAACAACTTATATAAAGAAGCAAACCTTCTAGACATATATTAAAACTGCACGTGATAACTCAACTAAAAATTATTCCTTCTAGAATCGCTAAATTGTTGGCCATCAATTCAATCCCATATCGATGTGTGAGAGGTGATCAAGCCTCGTATCGAATGAAGAAAACAACAACAGCACAGCCAATGGAAATCGCTGCACAGAACAAGTTGATGCAGTGCTGCCACCTACCTGGCATCAGCTTCACTATAAAACTCTCGAGCCACGATGTCTTCGAATAGCTCTCCCCCTGTTACCCTGTAAAACAAACAATAATAAAGTTAATACCCTTAGTCCAAGAATGCATCGAAGCTACCTTGGTTGCAGATTCAATTATTTATTATGAAACAAACAAAGTTGGAAATAAGTTTGATACTCGATATTAGGTGTATTTACATTATTATATATAGGAAATATGTCTGTCTTCATTAGCTGCTATCTTCATGTTAACAATGTTTAAATATATATTTCACTGCATTTTAATTTAAACATCCAACTTCAGTTCCTTATAATTCTCATAAAAAAATATATTTCTGCTAATTCAAAGAATATTTCTGCCAATTCATTCTTGTACAATTAATCCCATCCTAATTAACATCAACACAACTGGATAAATATCCAGTTTGTTAATAGAACATAGAGAAAACTGTAACAAAGTTTACACTTACAAGTCAAAAACTAAGTAATGAAACCCCTCATCTTGAATACTGTCGTGAAGACGGACTGAAACAGGCAAGAAAAACTCTTGAAATTGACAAGTCACAACCACTAAGTACATCATATCTTGAAAGACAGTTACAATATCTAGAACATATATTGAGAACCAGTCGCACTGACAAATCAAAGGCTGTCAAAGAATAAACACATCAATAGACTAAACAAATGGCTTGAAAGACCAGCCAATGACATCCAGCTGCTAACAGAATTGTGTGGAGGTTCGTGATTGCCAACATCCCTAGGCAAGGCCCCTGAAGAAAAATACTCGAGCAGCTGGAAGTAAGAATTACAACAATGAGAGACAGGACAATTCTCTCGTTGGCGTCTGGTCGATAGACCGGACCGCCAGCAATAAATCAGTTTGAATGTATGGCGCAACAACGTTGTTCTCTCGTGCAGACATATGAATAGCGTTTCAAAAAAGTGCATGGTTGATAGAAGTGAACAAACTACAGCTCTTGGGAAGAAAACCGAGTCCACCACATGATTATTCATCGAGTTTGTTCTCAAGATAATATCTTTATCTGTACATTCATTCACGATATGTTCTGCGTTCACTGCAAACGAATAAAGCTGGTTCAAAGATCGAAGCACATGCGGTTGTTACTATGGAAACATTGTCAGCATTTCTAATTCAGCTTTTTTAAAGGATGGATTGGTGAAAAACGACTTTAGTGCAGAGTGACTATTTGTGAGGTCGACGTTCAGTTTAATATTTCCTAGAATGTTAGCCAACCCAGCTACCTTAAACAGTGATTTAAAATCACTATAAATGACTCCATTGCAAATATAGTTAGACTGTTTGTTTACTCGACAACCAAGAAGTGTAAACATTTATTTCTCAACAAGGTTTCACTTTTGGGCAATTAAATTAGGTAATTAATAAATTTTTATTGAGAAATTGGTATTAGGTTTCAAAATGGTATAGATTTAGGGTAGGACTAGGCATAGGGTTGGTGTTCTCACCCCTAAAACTGCATCCCCTTGCAAGAAAAGCTGGTGGGGCCTGTATGGTGGCTCCTCAATGCCTTCATCATAAGCCTTCAGGCACTCTACCTGACAGATTGAATATTTCAACACTACTGACCCCCACAGACTGCACAACCAGATTATAACATCCCCATGGCGTTACTTGCAATCACAATCTTCTACAAACGCTTGGCACTTTTACACATACGTGACCATTTTGCATGATGCCCAAGCATCACGTGATTCTGTTGAGCCATTATATATGATATAGTTAGTCACTAGGTGGTGCCACCTGATTGTGCTGCTCCACTGATGGCGGTTTGAGTCTACGACATGGGCGTAATTTGGGTTCACTGTTAAGTGTTCAGAGTGTTCAGAGTGTTCACTGGTACAGTCAGTGAAAGAACAGTCCCACAGTGATTAGAACGTGGACTCTGAATTGACAAGACCTAGGTTTGAGTCTTCTTAGTCACATTGAAGCTTGGACAATTGCGTTCACTCTACATTGCCTCAGTTCGTTCAGCTGCATAAATGAGTGCCTGACAGTGTTGAGATATATAAGAATGAATAGTCTTTGTGCAGTAATTGCATTGTGGCTGAATGCTTCCCAGAACAGTCGAGTTGGTGTTCAAATGAACAGGTCTGCTAGAGGTGAAGTGTAAAGCACTTTGAATGGATACAAGAACCAGATGTAGCGCTATGTAAGACCTTAAAAATACTCAACTTTATTTATACACTCATATCCAGAGACTCTGTTCAGCTGTGTTTACCTTTTACCTTTACCTAGTGGTTTTGCAGTAAATACTAGGTTAACTGCTAGTTTTATGGGTTGTTGGAGCTGGAACGGGTGGGGGCATGATCACAAAGCACACCACATCCACTGCCAAATTATGATGGACACTAACTGCTTCTACTACGAACGACAGCGGGGTTCTGTGAAATGCAAATCACTCTAACAATTAATAAAATTTATGAACTACACCAACCAAGTGAACCAAGTGACCTGCTAACAATGTGAAGGTTTAACATACCTTTGTGTTACAGGCAGGCAAATCGTCATGGTAACAAATTAGCTACTCGTTGGCATACCATGTAATGTGCAAATTTAACGTGTGAAAATCAATCAGCATGTGAGCGAACTGCGTAAGACCGCCGTCGCCAATCAATCGAGGACAAACCGTGCAGACGACAACAGACGAGAATCCTGCCATTTTACAACATCGGACCTCATACTTGTAGCCAGTCTGCAGCTGCACGCATAAAATTATTTCAATTAGTTGGTGGGGAAGCGTACATCAATCACAATATCATTCAAATTTTATCATAGAAATTGGCAGCAGACTACTTTATAAACATCTGAGCCAGCCTGACAGCCACTGATGACTGGTGAATTAATTGTGCCTTAATCGACTTGAACTAATTGAGAAGAAGCGGTTATGTGTCTACTGCAGAAAATCAAATGCTTCTGATTCAGGCAACTGTGGCAATATTCTTGAATAATAATGCATTATACTGTGTTTATGTGCATGGATGCGTGTGTGCATGTGGTATATTTCTGATTATGTCAGAGCTTTGCTATTTTACACAAAACAACAACTATGCAATTAGTAACTGATCCAATTCTTATATTAATATATATAAATGATTTGGATATATATAAATGATTTGGAAGATGACATATCTAGCAAAGTACTGAAATTTGCAGATGACACAAAAGTATTCAGAATCAGAAAGGTTATTAATGATACAGATAAACAAAGTTTACAGGATGATGTAGATAAATTAGTTATATGGTCAGAAAAATGGCAAATGTTATTCAATTTTGGGAAGTGTAAATGCATTCACATAGGACATGGAAACATGGACGAAGAATATAAAATGGGGGATGCTGTACTAGGTAGAACCACACAAGAAAAGGACTTAGGTGTAACATTTAGTGCTGACATGAAAGTTTCAGAGCAATGTGGGATTGCTGCTTCGAAAGGAAATCAAATTCTAGTGCTAATTAGGAGAACAATCACATATAAGGAGAAACAGCTAATTGTACCCCTGTACAAAGCAATAGTTAGATCACATTTGGAATATCGTATACAAGCATGGAGGCCGTATATTAAGAAGGACATAGACAAACTAGAAAGAATACAAAGAAGAGCAACTAAAATGATTCCAGAATTGCGAGACCTTAGTTACGAAAGTAACTTAACGCTTATTACAATGTGGTTTGACAACACTAGAGACCAGGAGACTAAGAGGAGACCAAATAGAAGTGTTTAAAATAGTGAACGGTTATGAGGATGTTGATAGGAGTATGTTCTTCAAACTTAAAGAAGGCAGTAGAACCAGAGGAAACAAAGCAGCATTAGTTAAGGAACAGTGTAGGTTGGACATGAGAAAGTACTCTTTTTCACAGAGGGTGATAAATGAATGGAACAAACTACCAAACGATTGTGTTAATGCTAGTAGTGTGAATATGTTTAAAAATAGAATTGACATATATATGATAAGAGCGGGCTACACATAGATGATAAAATTGTTGGACTCTAGATAAGCCAATGGCTTCCTTGTCCACTTGCCATCTGGAACTTGTTGTTTGGGATGGCAATCTTGTTAAATCTAAAAATCTTGTTAAATTCTGCAGCTAAGTCATTTAGGTTTCACTGTCACAGATGTAGTGAAATTGCCATCGTTCTGTCAACTGTTGTCTTTCACTGTGTCATTCTTGCTCTATTAGTAAGGAAGTTATCTAGCAGGCATTATGTACACCTTAACACTCATGTGAGATTTCTGTCTAATATCAATAGCATAACTTTAAAATTAATAATATTGAATATATCATGAATAAGTTGAAGAAAAGTGCATTGTACATAAACAAAGGTGGCATTTGTTTACCTGTTCATCCTGCCAACAGTTAATGTCACATTTATGGCTGTCATCCACATGTTTGCCGAAAGCAATTGTTAACAAGGTGTCAATGTCATCCCTTTTACAGTGTTAATGCCAAACCCATTAAACCAGCATCCACTGGGTCACCATTCCACGAAAACATTTCCACATCGTCATAGCTGTGAACTTGCAAAACACAGAAAATGCAAGACCTTTCCATCCTAACCTAACATGAGACAAGTGTTGAATGTGGTCACATGTGACAGCCACGTGACCGGATATTTTGTAGCAAAATATGCAGTCACATGATCATGTATTTCATAATAAAATATGCAGTCATATGATCAGGTATTTTGTAATAGGTTATGTAATCATATAATCAGTTATTTTGTAACAAGATATGTAGTCACATAAGGTATTTTGTTTAAAAAAATGTAGTCACATGATCGGGTATTTTGTAACATAAGGTATTTTGTAAAAAAAAATGTAGTCACATTATCATGTATTTCATAATAAAATATGCAGTCATATGATCAGGTATTTTGTAATAGGTTATGTAATCACATAATCAGTTATTTTGTAACAAGATATGTAGTCACATAAGGTATTTTGTTTTAAAAAATGTAGTCACATGATCGGGTATTTTGTAACAGAATATGTAGTCAAATAATCTGTTATTTAGGAACAAACTATGTAGTCACATGATCGGGTATTTTGTAACAGAGCTAAAGCTATCCACTGACAAATTATGAGTGACGAAAGCACACAAACAGTGTAACGCAATGAACAATGCACATTTTTAAGAGTACCGTGATGAATGTACTCGTACTGCATCTGATGGTCATAATGTTAATGAAGTCATTCAGGTCGCTAAAAGTGGTTTATGATTAAATAAATCAAATTCGGTTAGCAAAATGTCCCAACCCTCACTGGTTGGGGAAATATCCGTTGGCGAAAAGTCCTTGGAAGTCTGAATTTCTATGGAAATATGTGGGAATTATGAATTAATACATATGAACAATTAGGTAACATCTGAAACTGAAACCAAGAGGACATTCAAAGCTGTTCAGCAACACATTTAGTACTTCATAAATTTACAAGTATTTAGATCCCAAGTATATACTATATAAAGTAGATTTTTTTTAGGGTGAAATGTTTCCACTGACCTTGAACACATTAAAAAATAATAAAATGTGATAACAAATGTAAAAAAAATGACAGCTAACTGCAATTTATTACATAACGCAGTTATAGTCTCACAATAATAACCTTCCATTGTTTAGTAATGTATTTTTCTTGGGATGCCGAAAACATGTGTAGCTTTCAATGCCATCACTGACAGTACTGCAGAATGTTTGCACGAACTGTTCATTAGTGTGCACAGGGTACTCACTACCTATGCGCACTCATATGTGATCGCAACTGACAGACATGCATTGAAGACATCATTCATGGAAATACATCTCTGGAAATGTTAGATGCTTGTCCGAGTCAACATCTGCACAATTCAGACGTTTTTACGGGAGCTTCAAGTGTGTGCTCCTTATACATAGATTTATCTGACTTTCAGCAGGAGTCACTAAACTTTCAATTCATTCAACAGTGCAACTTGATCCCTGAAAGCTACAAAGTCTGACTCTTTTTATCGTATCTATCTTTAATGTGTTTTATTGAACAATAAAAAAAATAATTTGACCTTTATCTGTTAATGAATATCGACCTTGCCTCTCAGTACGTTCACGAACAACAAAATCATTATGTTCGGGCATTCACGGGGTCATGTCAAGGGCAATTGGGCATATCATCAACACCCATAACATTACACCCCCTCTGCATACATATCACCTCATTTGGAGGTCTTTTGAAGTGTCATTTGATATATCCTGAGTCACCACTGTCAATATGTACTCATATGCTGCAATGTCCAATTTGACGCCAGAAAACTACACTTCAAAAAAGTATTTTTGGGTGTCCTTTATGTTGCTTCAACTAGAAAAGACTTACGGCTGCCTTTTCTCCCCAGGCTGTGGCATATAATCCTTGGTTTCACACATTTGTTTTTACAAATACTTTCTTGGTTTCTTCATAAGTCATTGCATGCTTTTCTTACTCAATCAAACCAAAAGTCAGAAAATGTGCAAATACTGATTTACCAACGAAAACCTGCTGGTGCACCATTAAACTTTGCAGCTGCATCCTAAGGTATGAGATTTATTGATGCACCTGCGAGAAAATAGTCCATCGCTACAAATTGTAGATGCATCAACAAAATTTATAGGTGTACCACAAGGCATTGGCCTTTATGCTGGGCATCTATAATTTATACGTGGCCCAACAAAAAACGCTTAGCATGGCGATTAACTCTGTCTATACATGTTAGTGGTCTCCACTATTTCACAGATGCAGTTATGATGTGTACCCAAAGCTGGGTGGGTAACAGACTGCGTGACATTAGCAGGTAGCAGACTGCGTCATATTGACAGCGAATGCTGTTCATGGTAGCAACATAAATGCTTGTGTGTGGACTGTACAGATATATTTCTCTGTTAAATATACTTGTTTAAATTAAAGGAAGTACAGCTACCTTTGAGTTGTTTAAATTAAAGGAAATATAGCTACCTTTGAGTTGTTTAAATTAAAAGAAGCACAGTTACCTTTGAGTTGTTTAAATTAAAGGAAGTAAAGCTACCTTTGAGTGGTTTAAATTAATGAAAGTATAGCTACCTTTCAGTTGTTTAAATTAAAGGAAATATAGCTACCTTTGAGTTGTTTAAATTAAAAGAAGCACAGTTACCTTTGAGTTGTTTAAATTAAAGGAAGTAAAGCTACCTTTGAGTTGTTTAAATTAATGAAAGTATAGCTACCTTTCAGTTGTTTAAATTAAAGGAAATATAGCTACCTTTCAGTTGTTTAAATTAAAGGAAGCATAGCTACCTTTGAGTTGTTTAAATTAAAAGAAGTACAGTTACCTTTCAGTTGTTTAAATTAAAAGAAGTATAGCTACCTTTCAGTTGTTTAAATTAAAAGAAGTACAGTTACCTTTGAGTTGTTTAAATTAAAGGAAGTAAAGCTACCTTTGAGTGGTTTAAATTAAAGGAAATATAGCTACCTTTGAGTGGTTTAAATTAATGAAAGTGTAGCTACCTTTCAGTTGTTTAAATTAAAGGAAATATAGCTACCTTTGAGTTGTTTAAATTAAAAGAAGTACAGTTACCTTTGAGTTGTTTAAATTAAAGGAAGTATAGCTACCTTTGAGTTGTTTAAATTAATGAAAGTATAGCTACCTTTGAGTTGTTTAAATTAAAGGAAGTATAGCTACCTTTGAGTTGTTTAAATTAAAGGAAGTATAGCTAGCTTTCAGTTGTTTAAATTAAAGGAAGTATAGCTACCTTTCAGTTGTTTAAATTAAAGGAAGTATAGCTACCTTTCAGTCACACATTTTTGCTCGACGAAGTATTCAAGACCCTCTCAGTCTCTGTCAGTTTAAACTGACTGATGCTGATGAAGGACCAAGATCTCGGAAATTATGTCAAACAAACAATCATGACTGTGAAAGGTAGCTATGCTTTCCTTAAAATGAATTTAACAGTCCGGTAACAACAGCAACAGATACTTGTTTATATGTTTTGTTGGTTTAAAAAAAAACACGTATGAATAAAAAAATCAGTAGTAATTAAGAACACGGATGTGTTTGAGAGAATAAATCAGCTGGATTTGTAGGAAAGTTCACATTCACTGTATAATGCTGCAGGCCACAACATTTACTCGTGTTGGATTTTCCGGAATACACACACCACAAACTACTCTCAAATGTCTCATCCAAAAAACAATCTTTTCCACATATGCCTGGTGAGTTGTACTAAAAAAATTTTTATGTTTCAGACCTGCCACATTTTTTGGGTTGCAATCTGTATCATGCAATCTGTATCATTCAAACATGTCATGCACACCATAACAACATACAAATACAAGTACATAATTTTATTACACATACATTAGCACAAACAACTATCACAAAATACATTCATCACTCAGCATGCGTTGCAGATTTGGCTAGTCTCAGCGTCTCAGCTGACACAGACAACTGATGGCAGGAACTGTCGATGCTCAATTTACATGTATGTATTTTCTGCAAGACAGAAAACAGCCTCTCCACATCTGCATTGCTGTGTGGAAGGCAGAGGAGCGGCGCCATCACCTTCGTCAACAGTGGGAAGCGGACGGCCTGCAACGGTGTCTTCAGCGAGAGGGTGTCAGACCAAACGTGGTCGATCGGCCGCGTTTGACCATGACGCCATCATTCAACAGCTGAAAGCCCTCGTACTCGTCCTTCAACTGTTCGGCGTCAACGTCGGGGGCAAAGTGGGCTGCCAGACGCACAATCAGCTCGTACGTCAGGTTCACCCGGGCTGCAGGGTCGAGAACACCCAAGTCGCGCAACACCGGGTTTTGTGACGCATACAAGTAAACAATGTGGCTATATAGATTTTCCATAAATTTCATTGAAATCCGTACCAAATGGAGTACGGCCATATTACTCCAAAAATCGTCAAAATCCATATTGGATACGGGTAACTGATACCATGTGGCAGATCTGAATGTTTGGATGGCAGCCAACCTAGTGTATGAACGTGGTTCAGGAGAGGAGCTCCGGGCCATTACGCCATTGTGCCAGTTAGATACCAAGTGTCATAAATATCCAATGCTGCACAAACCAAGCTACATTCGTCAACTCGTTATTTAAATTCATAGCAAAATGTCAACAGTTCATCATTGGTCTGAAGTATGTTGAAGTAATAATTCAGTTAATAATTCAGTTATTTCATTTAATCACTTCCTTGGAGTCGCCGGTGTATGGATGCAGCATGAGTGTATACTCTTTGGCCTACCTTAATTCACACCTTTTTTGATGTAGTGTTCTGCAAATGTAAATGGATCAATATGTTGATGATGTCATCGAGGGTTAATGCACTTGTCTGTTCCCAGGTGGCATGCCTAGACACTGCCCATCATTTGTTAGACTGCGGGTCAAAATGTAGGAATTGTTTTTATAATTATTATAAAAAGGTTATGTTGATTTTTGTATTATGTCACAACCTTATCAAGTTATAACAAAAACATGTGTATATGGTCAAATATATCGTGTGTGTGGATGTGCGTACATGAATGCATGTATGCATGCATGTGTACGTATATAATGTGCAGTATATATACTAGAGCAATACTTGTGATATGCTTCTCTGGAAAAAAAAACACCACATTTGTGGGTGTATCCACACTCCCTCTCTGGATAATTCCTTCCAACACCTCTTACAAGTCCCTACATTTTAAGTTCAAAACCACACAGCATATTGACAAAATGATACAATCTCATTTGAATGTGTACTAAACATGGCATATCATAGGCATAAATATTACTTAACATATAAGAGCACACCTCAATATAAAGAAAACTCATAGTTTGTATTTCATACATTTGTGAACGATAACCTCTACTCTTTGTCTGCTCATATAACAATGCTACAATGACCTCGGAAAGATCAACCACCATCGTTGCGGTCCAGGTAATCTGACGACCTATGCCACTGCATCACATGAAAAATGCTACTGTTTAATCGCGATCACCATGGGAGGATAGGCCTTCATATCCATGCTCAAATGGCCAATATAATCCACTCATGAGCCGCATTCATATCTACACCATTGCAATGCAAATTCGTGGCATGACCATGCTCCCAACGTGAGACAACTTCATGTGGTTGCTGTTCGTTTGCTCTAGCTCAAGACAGCGACTTTTTGCACCAACAGACCGGGTATATGGATGTACGACATGTGATCAATCATGCGCAGGTTCCTCTCAAGCGTCTGTCCGTCACACGCACTGGCCGGGACAGAGTACATTTATGGCAGTCGCAGTTGTTTTACGGCACTGTTTTACTGGCCCGCTGAGACGTTTCCTTCATGAGCAACTTGACGCAACATGGCAGGCAGGACCTGTATGATCGCTGGCGGCATCCGAATAAACACCCGCCAACTGCTCTAATCCGCTGCACTGAAACACGTCATAGGCAGCCTGCCAACATTGTAACAAAATACTCCTCTTGGCTCCCACTCAGTCCCAGTAGTTTCATGCAAATATTGTGACCACATACTTTGAAAAAAAAAATTTCATTGTAAGTCAATATTACATTGTAAAATCCATCACTTAGAACTCAACTAATTCTAACCAATATAGACCTGAACAAGCGCTACCTAGCCAACGCTCCATGTGACAGTCCATGTGACAGTCCATGTGACAGTCCTCTAGCAACATTTTATATGTGGCTATTACTACAGAGTCATGAGCACGCAAAAAGAATGATTTTGTATTTTAAAGCGAAACAAAACATGGTTTGGGGCTATGCACCTAAAAGAGATAATAAAAACTAACAAGTGCAACTAAAATCATGAATATCAGAATTTTTTCTAAAAGTTGGAGATTCCAGTCATTTCTCCGAATGACTAAGTGCTGACATGTTAACCAGTGCGACCGATAAGCGCATGATACACGCGACATATTAAGGGAGGCTGGCATACAAAGAACCAATGCAGTCTAAAAAACTCTTATTTTGTCAGAAAGAAGAATAGCTTAGTAAACAAAGGCCAAAATATATTACATGAGTTGTGCTTGGATGCAAATAACATGACCACATGCATGGCCATGTTAGGACAGGAATAGATGTATGCAAATATATTTTCCTTTGGCAAGCGAATATTGCCAGAATGCCACACTCATGACGTAGTGTTATCTAACAGTATGGTGTGACCCATGAGATTAAGATGTGTATTCAACAAGGTTTTCCTAGTAAACCACTGATGTGACATTCTTAATTGTAGTTACAAATTGTTACAAGGTTCATAGGCCATGACTTTTGTTTCGCTTTAAATGAAGCTTGTAACTGGGATGCAGTAATTATGTTCACAGCCTTTTGTGAGGCACACGCGAGGTGGTCCTCAAAGTGTTGTTCGCAAAATTAAAAGACCCAATGGCATAGTAGTTCTTGCTCTAGCCATAAAACTTCAGTTGATTTTACACATCATAAATCAGGTTTGCTTATGTTTAAATTTGTAGTGGGTGAACAGGTAAAAGATAAATTATAGTTTGTCCGATGATTTCACCAAAACAAAATAAATAACAACTTTGTACCAATGAGTATAACATGTCATAGTGGATACTAGAGCTAGCACGTCGCAGTGGATACTAGAGCTAGCCCGTCACAGTGGATACTAGAGCTAGCACGTCGCAGTGGATACTAGAGCTAGCACGTCGCAGTGGATATTAGAGCTAGCACGTCGCAGTGGATACTAGAGCTAGCACTTCGCAGTGGATACTAGAGCTAGCACGTCGCAGTGGATACTAGAGCTAGCACTTCGCAGTGGATACTAGAGCTAGCACGTCGCAGTGGATACTAGAGCTAGCACGTCGCAGTGGATACTAGAGCTAGCACTTCGCAGTGGATACTAGAGCTAGCACTTCGCAGTGGATACTAGAGCTAGCACGTCGCAGTGGATACTAGAGCTAGCACATCGCAGTGGATACTAGAGCTAGCACGTCGCAGTGGATACTAGAGCTAGCACTTCGCAGTGGATACTAGAGCTAGCACGTCGCAGTGGATACTAGAGCTAGCATGTCGCAGTGGATACTAGAGCTAGCATGTCACAGTGGATACTAGAACTAGCATGTCATAGTGGATAGGTAAATTGTTTGCAAAATGAGATGATAGAAAAATCATACCAAGAATGAATCTTTAAATACACATGATGGGAAAGACGGAACTTTAAAATTGTGCGCACATCCATATTGGAGTCGCTTATGCATGCATGCATGCGTGCATGAGTCCATGCATGCGTTTGTGCGTGTCACAAGTTGTGAGACAGCCGACAGGTACACACGTGTGACACTGCCTTTGTTCTGAAGAACAAAGGCAATTTTGAAATGAGACTGTTCTCTGTGATACAATCAGAATTGATCACTGCCACAACACACATAAGTGAAATAGTGGCAGTTCAACGGACCGAGAGCTGCAGAAGGACGGAAGCACCAGAAGTGAGGTCAGATGGTCTGGGCCTGGCATGTCAAGTCGGTGACAATCCCACAACGAATGCAGTGCCTAGACCAGCAGTGACAATGCCAAAAGCCTTTCATGGCAGAAGGATTAAATGCACCCTGGATATGAATGCACATGCACCATCCCTGAGGCAGTGTGCAAGGAATACGGAAGCATGCCTTTCTCTCGGCTGGACTGTGCATGATATACAATATATCCAATTTGTTAATGGAAGATATTCGAGGGCGGTATCTTCGAATGATTGTGGTGGCACTGAACCATCCTGCAGCTGCAGACAGACGTGTTTGTAACATCAGACCGTCCATTAGGTGGCTGGGGCATGATGAATTGTTCATGCTGCCAATCGCTGTCTAATCAGTGACAAAAGAGGCGACATGGATTAAAGTGGCACAGTAACTCTGTTGCCCAGTTATGTCCATCTATGAACAGCATTGCTAATGTCAGTCTCTTAAAATAAACGGTCCAATTTATCCCATCACCAAAGGTCACTATTAAAGCCAGGTAAATGTAGTGTCTAAAATATAGGTTCCAGTATATTTTATCCTCAAAGGCCACTGCTAAAGCCAGGGAAATATATTATCTAAAATGTAGGTTCCGGTTCATTCTATCCTCAAAGATCATTGCTAAAGCCAGGGAAATATATTATCTAAAATGTAGGTTCCGGTTCATTCTATCCTCAAAGATCATTGCTAAAGCCAGGGAAACATATTATCTAAAATGTAGGTTCCGGTTCATTCTATCCTCAAAGATCATTGCTAAAGCCAGGGAAACATATTATCTAAAATGTAGGTTCCGGTTCATTCTATCCTCAAAGATCATTGCTAAAGCCAGGGAAATATCTCTAAAATGTAGGTTTCCTTTCTTCAAAGTCCCTGAAATATATTATCACATAATATCAAGACAATACTAGACATGCACTGCAGGCTTACAATAAACTTGTTGCATGCATATTGTGCTACTGAATAGAAGGGTAATTATTATTATATTGTTCCTGGTATCAATAATTAAATGTTTCTTGTCTGAAATAATAAAATACAAGTTGATATGTTTTTATTTTAAGGGGAAATCTGGTATAATTGATCTTCGTCTTCTTTAGACCTTGTCTAAGTCCATAAACATTGGGACACAATACTGTGAAAAAAGCACTGAATGCGAGTATTTTCAAGCCGGTTCGACCCCGATCAGTGCCACTCAATATGTCACCAACAATGCACAACCGTACTCCACTCCGAGAATGCAGCTAAATTGTTATATGGACACCCTGAGCCAAAACCCCAGGGGTGGATGTGCTCATAAATGGATTACCCCAGTTGACACTGGACCCACCAATGTCAAGGGAAATATAATAAAAGCTACTCACACATTTGCGGTTGTTCCACAGACATGGTGCTCAATTAATTTTTCATGCTGAGCATGTAATGGCCTAATCCAATACACACTGGAGACACACACAGAGAGCGGTGCAAATCCAGTAATTTGGTTGGATCAAGCTCCCCAAAACTGTATTTATTTGATACAATACAAAGATGTAATTTATACCATAATGCATCCAGCCTACTGAATTTCAAGACCAAGGAGCTCCCTAAAACTAACTCTCACCTCTCAAAGTACCTGTTTCCGTTTCAAGAAAAGACGATGTGTTTTGTTGAGAGGCAAATGTTTGAATTGTATTCATACAGATATGTTGGTCTGAGCTAACTCTAGAGTTCCACACAAGAGAGTTTAATAATTGCTAGCTCTGTTAATTCTTACTTCAGTACAAAAGCATGCTATGTGTGACAATTTTTTTGGATAAAAACATTTGGCAATTTTTTACATAACTATTTATAAAAATTACCAAATAATAAGCATAACTCCAACAGTAGTTCTTTAAAACACTACGGTAAGATTCTTTAGCTGATGGTATTCCATTTTTTTCAGACTGAGCATAGCAATATTTGTTATGTTGATTTTGCAACAGGTTTTACTAAGATTATTTGTTAAAAGCATAGATTTTCTGGAAACAGGATGAAGCTTAGTACATCTGTACTTGGAAAATGTTATTAATGCAAGTATCCTATGTAACTTGACAAGTTTTCGGTAACCTGGTAGATGGATGAGGAATTCGCTGCAGATTAGTACAACTGTAAACCGACTCGGTTCACCAGTTTCTGTGGAATGATGTAGAGAAAGGGAATAGTAGTAGTCAATCAAGTGCACTGAACCATGTAGGTCTGTAGAATGCAAGCATGAGTTATCTAGGCAAGGGCTAGAATCAGACCACAACATCTCTGCTCATGCCAAGGTGTGTGTGGCTTGGTCAATTATGTGGTTCTCAGGTTTAGGGTAAAAAATTTGGGTAAAAAATAAAAATTGGGCAGTAATAATCTTGTACAGATCTGCTGCTACTGCTCTTGGCAGCGAGCTTTCCAAAGTTGCGGCTGCTGTTATTGTCAACTTCTCGATGTCGCTGATGATATAATTCAAAACGACAGTGATGTATCAGAACATATCCATACAATCTCATTCAATAGAAATTATTAAAAAGTTTAACTTAGCACAAGTTCTTCTGACACAAGTGCTTTTGAAGTTTGGTGCACTGCTGACTAAACAAAAAGGTCTACAATACAATCCAAACATTTGAAAGTGTTCATGCGTGTGTGGGTGCACACATGCACGCATGCACACACATATGTACGCATGCACACACACATGCACGCATGCACACACACACACATGCATGTGTGCATTCATAATAATAACTGTGACTAACACTAGAGAAATACCCCATAACAAGTGATTTATTCATATTCATCAATACTGCAGTGACTACTGCATGGACGCTCTACTCTAATTTCATCTTTACATAGGATAAACACAGTAACATGAATCCAAGCTTGTAACAAAGCTGAAAATCTGAAATAAATAATTCATTATTTATCTCTGAATGCTCTATATAATAAGTATTTTCAAGGCTCATGTTGGAGTCGGACCTTTTACTTCCAATAGACAGATACAAACTCGTCCATAGTGTCTCATTCGAAGGACATATCTGTTTCCATCTTCCATCTCATATGTCAGGTTTTATGTGAATCTACAGAGTATAACATCCTCGTTAGCCATTGATACTACTCTCATCACCTTGGTGGAGCAAATGTGCAAAACTCTCATCTGCTGTATAATCCAATCAGATTGTTCACTGTGAAATCACTTGATGCAGTAAATGTTGCTCACTTTGATGTTTCAAATCACAAATGCACAGAATTTGTGTTATTAATTAACCAATTATTTAATATCCATGATTCTATGAACTTCTATATATTTCATCGCACTCACTCACCAAATACCTTATCACAACTCATACATAAAGAAATTATAGATACAATAGTACATTATAGCATCTGGAAAACCATTCAAGGTAAGTAAACACAGCCATTTCAAGGCAGGTGAGTGAAATCAAGCCTAACTGAAGAAACCAAATGTACAAATAATGTAACTTTGTAGACTGGCAATACAGACATGATCTCAGCTACTTAAACCTCATTGCTGAGGTGCAGTGATAAGATTCCATAGACACAGACAGATTTATTGTCTGTCAGGCCAAATACAGTGTCGTTCGTTACGATGGACACATAATTTGGTCAGTTGACAGGTAATCACCAGAGGGAAACAAATGGATTACCCTTAATCACCCTTCAGGAAAGATTTCCATAACAGTGCTGAGATAACTCAGTCTCACTTTGGTTATATATTAGCACCTTGACCTTTGCCACATTGAAACATGAACTGGGCCTATAAAGATGCAGCCACATACCATAAAGGATATATGTCTGCCTGCCATTATCCACATAAACATATCCAGTAATATATGCATTATGTACTATATGAATTTTTTTGGAGTATTTGAATTAATGTTTATGAATATTATTATGACAGCTTTCCAGTGACGGCGATGAACAATGTCTGACTGTTTATATACATATATATATATATATATATATATATATATATATATATATATATACATTGACCCAGTGGTTTTCAGATGGAATGCAAGTACGGTTGGGTCAGTGGGCTGGGTCAAAATTGTGGGGTGTCAGGCACGGGGTGTTTTTATTGCTGATAAAGAAGGTATGTCATTTTCATGGATTTAACTCAAGAGATACGTTAATTGATGCTTAATTTGCTATGAAAGGTTAAAAAAAATGTAGGGCACACTTTCAGTTTGAGAAATGCTACAATGGCCACTACTACGTGTGGTTTAACCCCACTTTCTCTGCAAAACAATGCCCTTAGGTGATAATATCTAAAAGATATTATCACCTAATGAGTTTATCAAGCAATGAACTGAACAGTACCTATCATTATGTTTATGAACACCTGTTTATGGACAGGAACTCTCTGTTTGCATCAATGTAGCACATTTGCCTCTCTACACAGCTATTGAAATGATGCAAGGCATATTTACACATACAGCAAACATGTATTCTTTGTGAAATGGGTATCTAATGAGATGTTATAAAAAAATTTAAAAACTTTGTTTTAATTGTCTCACATCCAGGTGACCCTGCTTTACTCTTTATCTTAGTTTTTACTTTATCCTTCTGATGCTGCAGCGAAATGTTGCAACGAGAGATGCAACCTTTGTTCAACAACAAGATGGGACGTGAGCTTGTGGTTTCTCAGTGTCTCGGTATCATTGATCCAGGGCTTCCTCAGCTGCCCTGTTGCTCTGTATCCACATGTTTTCATGTATGGTCGTGTTCCAATACGTTTCTTTCTGATCTTACCTCCTCTGGTTCTATTTTAATCAGTTGTGTAAAAATAAAAATAAACTTATACTGCAATTTGGTGGTGTCATCAGCTGGTATGTCCTGTTGTCTACTTTAAACAAACCATTCTTTCAACAACTTGTCTCTCATCTTAATAGCCTCGCACTTTCTTGCTCCAATTCTGTCACATATTATCTTATTCATCTCAAAATATCACATTTTATCTCTCCATATCTGTCGCTGCAGGCAGTGACAAATGTCTTTCATCTTGGCAACAAATCAACGTGCCATGTTGACATGCTCAATACATGCATGCACAAACACGGACACACTCAGCACGTGCATGCATGACACCACCACCGTCTAATCAATACAGTGTATCAGACGCAACAGGCGTGCAGGGAAATCATTCCCACAATTAGCACATGTGATTTGCCGTTGTGATCAGCACAGACGCGAACCAGCTTAGCCAACCAGGATTGGTAATCCTGAGGCGAACAGAGATGGCTCTTTGGACGATATCTTTATCTCAATCCCATCTTCATCTACCCAGACGCCACTGGGCAGTCATGTTTGTGTTGTCACTAGTTCACGGCTTCCATACCAGGGCAAATGCATACCTTGTTAATAGCCCAAAACTAAATTGCCCAATCATGTGCTTGAGGAAATAATAACTTAATATGCAGTTACTAAATGTTGAAACAGCAGCAATAACTTGATAAATCAATGTGTACGACGACAGTTAACAATCTGTTGATATAAACCGTAAAGCTAGGAAGGCAGTGATAAACTGATCAACTAATGGGAGACGTCATTAAAGCTGTTGGAACTTAATAATAATAGATTAATGCAAATCAAGGAATCAGAAAGTGCTGATAAATGGAGAAATGTCCAGTTGGGGCAGTGGTAAATGGGAGAGGGAGAGGAGAGAGAGGGAGATAGGGAGAGTGAGAGAGAGAGTGGAGGAAAGAGAGCTGAATGACAGGGAGGAGTGGGAAAGGAGAGATGGGAGCAGGGAAAGAGGAAAGGGTTCAAGAAGAGGATGAAGAGTACTAAACAAAGGAATAAGTGACCTATGGTGAACAAAGCACACATACAAAGACAGACACTGCAGCTGCCACTCTGACGATTTGACCTATCCATAATGTGTGCCGAACGATTCAAGAAACTTGCACTCTGATCCTAGAAGATGAGGGAATCAACGATTGTGCAAGGAACATATCCACCACTCAGTTCTTGATCAGTCCTTCTTCCCCCAAACACTAGCAGACTAGAACCATCTTCCAACCTCCAATAACAACATAAAATCCTGTACCGAAGAAGCAGTACCCTCCATGCATGTAAATACTGTACCGAACTAGCTGTACTCTCCAGACATGTAAAATACTGTACCGAACTAGTAGTACTCTCCAGACATGTAAAATACTGTAATGAAGTAGCAGTACCCTCCAGATATGTAAAATACTGTACTGAACTAGCAGTACCCTCCAAATATGTAAAATACTGTACCGAAGTAACAGAACCCTCCAGACATGTAAAACACTGCACCGAAACAGCAGTACCCTCCATATATGTCAAATACTGCACCAAACTAGCAGTATCCTCCATACATGTAAAAAGAAGGCCTGTGCCTAATAAAGACGCACGATAAATCAACATTACTCTTTGATGTATTAATGATTATTGATCAATTATAATAAAACTGCCACAACATAAGGTGATAAACAGCCATCTCTGGAGCAGAGACCCATGTATAGCCTGCCCAGTAGCACTCACACTCACTCTAATCATAATTACTTTGCCAGCTCATATTGGCACTGCCATCACTGGCATTGGCACCACCACGATTGGCACCACCACGATTGGCACTGCCACAACACCACCACTGATACCAGTGCAACTGGCATTGCTACTGGCTACCATTGACATTGGCACCACCAAGAATGGTACTGCCACACCACCACTACTGCTACCACCACCATCACCACTGACACCAGTGTAACTGGCAATGCTACTGGCCACCACTGACATTGACACCACCACCACTAGCAATGGCACCACATGGCATAAAGGAGTCTTATATACTATTACTAGATTCAGCCTCAAGTTATGTTCACACCTGACCACCTCCATCTCTCTGACCTCCAGGTCTATTCTCTTGCACTCATCATCTCTCTGACCTCCAGGTCTATTCTCTTGCACTCATCACAACCATCTCTCTGACCTCCAGGTCTATTCTCTTGCACTCATCACAACTAATATCAACATGAGCGAGAATACTTGGCAGCTTTCTGCCATCCATCATGCTCCTTACACAAATGTCTGCAGGGTGATTACTATTGGGGTTAATACTATTGGGGTTATTACTATAGCATTTTGTTTCAATCTAAACAGACAATAGACGGATATTGTATTTGTCATAAATAATGTATATTGTGCAACAGCAGATAATAAAACTGATTACTGAAATTATAATAAAAAATATAATATATTTCTATGGCCGAAATCTACCAGTTTCACGCATTGCAATGACATCACAAACATGTAGCAATGACATCACAAACATGTGGCAATGACATCACAAACATGTGGCAATGACATCCCAAACATATCGCAATGATTTCACAAACATGTCCCACAAACAAAGTTTTATTTTTAGCCGATAGGTGTCATAGGTATGGGAATAATTATTGTCTATTTGTTGATTATTTCATGAGAGAAATTACTTAGTTTCAAACAGTTCCATTTATAGCTCTCCTCATTTTTTTAACATGTCTGACCAGGTAGAGTAGCACCACTTCAGCTGCATCAGCCAAGATGAATCCTTAACATTTAACACAAGCCACCAACCTGAATATATCTACGGTAGTAATCATGCATAAATGATATCATAGTGTGGCTTCGTGTCATCTGTCAACACCTGCAGAAATGCCACAACCAGCTTAAATGGTGGATGATGGCAGAACATGCAATTCTCCTCTATTATCACTCACTTCCAGATGAGCAGAATTTAACTATTCAGGAACTAATTATTGGTCCAAAAGCTTAAACAAACCTTTAAAATTGATCAATTTTTTTCCACAGCATAGTTAAAACTAGATCGCCCTCCCCTCTATATTCGCAGTTGAAAGAAATGTCTTTGCCAATTTTGAATTAAATCAGCCCAGTGATTTTCGACTGGTAACTGAGGTTAGTATTTTGGTTTTATTTCCTGTCAAGATAAATGCTCACACTAAATCAGAATTAAATATGACACGCAGTTTGCTATGGGCAAATGTAGACAATGAAGACAAGAAAGAAAACGATGGAAGAACCTATATGTAATACAATATATCTTTATGAAAAACTAATGATATAAATTATGATACACAAACAAGGCTGATTTTAATGAAATACACAGGCAGTTTCAAAGACGATAACAATGGTAAAAAATTCAGAATAACTAAATATTCAAAATAGCACGCGGACTGTTTGAATCTGAATCAACGGAATAACATACAGTCATGTAGGAATATGCATCTATAATTAATTGTCAAATCATTGATACATATTTTGCTATAAAATAACCCTAATATAGAAACATACGTAGCATTAGATTCCTAATATTTTTTTATTTATTTTTACTTTCTCTGTTTCCCATCTGCGGTCTTTCCCACAATTTAGCCCGCCATTTGACCAGCACATGGAAGACAGGGACTGGAAGATGTATGCGGTGACTTCCACCACTAGGAGTTTGAGAGCCCGGTGTTCGCCTTGTCATACATAATGTATGTGCGACTGCGAGTGACTTGGAGCACCGGCAGTGCACAAACAACTGTAGCCAAGAAAAATCAATGCGACGTCCAGGTGACCGGCGCCGTGCAATTATCGCCCCTTCCCACGTGGATGAGCTGCATCTGTCACCTACAACCAATCGCCTTTCGAGGGTTCGTCGTTGATGGCCACAATGCAGTGCGACAGACGAACTGTGTGACTGAAAGAGGAGATGGTTTGGGCCTCGATTGGCACACAAAACACTGCCTTGGCCACCTAAGCCCTCACGCAGACAATGCGAGCGCATAGTCATGATTGAAAACATGATATTGTAGCGGCGATATCACATCCAAGGCCAGGCTATGATTCTAAGGCAGTAGTGAAATATCTACCAGTGATACTACACAGACGTTGTAATCATGTATTTACTGCAGAGCTTTCTGCATGAAATAGTTTCTTCAGACAATGAAGATACTGCCTCTGTCTCAAAGCAAGTCACAGGCAGTTGTGTTCTGTGTGTTCACAACTGGATGTACTGTGTGTTTATAGTAATAGGATGTATCTGAGGAACTTGTTTTAACCAAAATTATTTTTAAAATCTCTTTATGGAGTTTTATGGAATCCCTGTGCCATATTTCTGATAAATTATAATGACTTGCAGAAGAAGCCTTTGAGCAGCATTTTCTTTTGGGTACCTAGGCAACAAAATGAAGTAGTTTAATATTGTGACATCATTAATTTATTGCATGTATATACTCTAAAACAACTCATCCACCCATTTTTGTACATTCAGTCAATCTAATACATGTTAGTTATTAAATATATTCACACCTTGTGTAAGATAATTATTTCATTTAATACATACTCCGAGCCATCTCAGCTACCCAGCTGCAGCCAGCGAAACATTATTGTTGCCAAGCACAAATGAACAATATCCTTGCAAGTTTCTTTGTGAATTACTGTATGCGGCCTAATAAGTAGAGAGACATCAAAACTATCTTATAACCATACCTATCATACACCGATGAACACTCACCCTATCACATAACACCTGATAGGTGATAATATTATTAGGTATACAAGTGCATGTTACTGAAAAATACATTGTTGTTGATTCTTTTGTTGATATACAATGAATGTTACATACTCTCTATGGAACAAATACAGAGAAATGTCACATCATTTACAGATTCAATGAGTGATCTTGGTCAGATGAACATATGACGCAATACCCATCCCAGAACGACAACCTCATCATGTGATTAAAATGAGTGTGCCCGAAATTTGTAACACATAATCTATAATTTACGTCTACATAGTGCTGTTAACAGGAAACACAAAAAAATAGTCATTACATCTTAAACTGTGTTCTTTGCACTGGAATTATCTTTCGGTGAAAAATAAATTTAAATGTTGATTCCTGTTGTTGCATTGTGCACGCTGAGAAATACTTATAATTGTGTTTGAAAAAATTTGCTTCATTACAGTGTTTTTTTTGTCAGGCAGCAGTATGTTGCATGTTTGCGCGATACTAAAGAGGTGCCTGTGCAATAATCATCTGTGCTGTGCTTTATATAGCCACAATTCATTTATAAGGACCTCACTTTTGACAGTGACCTATAGTGTGGGTTCACGTTGTAAATGTCATGTGTCTTAACATCATGAAAATGATCATAAATTCTCCAAAGAGCAACCACCTTACAAATCCAGGCACCGAGATGCCATGGTAACATAGTGGCTAATACGGCCAGTTTTTACAACGGTCTCATGTGCATAAAACTGTTCACACACACAAACCCTGGATGTCCCTATCGTATGTCCGTTTTACTGTGCCAAAGTTGTGGTGATAAGACATCTACATTTTGCAACTACAAGTTGTATATGAAATAAAAAGGGACTGAGCGACAGCATAGAAATTCCAGGCATAAAAAAATTCAATAATATTTTGGATATATAACTCTGTCCATCCACACATTTACGAAATCACTAATTCCTTAATTTGTTTAGCATTTCCGATTTATAACCAACATAAAACATCACTTAGCAGTTTATCTGTACACCAGGCAATTACCAACAATGCCACAGCAGCAGTTGACATTTGAAAAACAATGGCGACCGACCGATGAGAGTGGTGAAACGTCTTCCACTTTGTCATATCAGAAAAGTGATGCAGCTGTCTGCTGACACCCACCAATGACATGCAATGTGCACCACGCTTGTGCTAATACCTAGCTATAAAAAACCACCTCGGACTACTTCCGAAAGCAACCTCATGTTTTGTTGGCCTTGAAATGTTCTATTGAAGCTATGGCATCAGTCAGTCATGTTTGGCAACATCTATTGCACGTGCTTCTGTTTATTCTCATGCTTGTTGCCATGGCACCAATGGAGAACAGGAAAGGGCTGATGCCTTGATACAAAATAATCATCTCCATTGTCATATCGAACATGATGCAAAGTGAGTTACTTGTTTCGGAAGACAGATGACACGCTCCCATGTTGATCGGGACTTGGGAGTGGATTTCGGGCAGTGAACTACGCACTTGCACACACACACACACACACAGCTTTCATACATGTATTCACACAGCTGTGCGTGTGTGCGTTTGTGCGTGTGTGTGCGTGCGTGTGTTGACAGGGGTGCGTAAGTGCATTCATGGAAGACAGATGACAGTATGCATGCACATGTATGTATAACCGGACATCAATTTGCTAACTTTAACACTGTGTACCGAATTTTAACCCTTTCATTTTGATGCACTTCTGAGCTCCAGTTTCCGAAGATTTAGGCATGATAGAAGTTTTCGTATTATTTTTATTACAGTTTTGACCCACTTAGAGCAGAACCAAAGCCTGTGGGACGTAATCAACATAGGAAGAGCTCATACTCAATAATATTGCAACAGCCCATTTGGGATTATACCATAAAACAATTTGTGACAAACACCACCTTGCCTTCCCCCACATGCACCAGATGGGCTGTATCTACATAGTCAAACCAGCTCTCCTATTGCCACAAACTTGGCGCATCAATTCAGTTCTATTTCCTAGGGCACAAATCCCCAAGGTAATCTTTGACAAAAACTCTTTCATAGCTTCCCTGCTCCCAATTTGTATCCCTTTTGTTGTTCGTTTCCGCATCCGTAGTCTTCCTGCATTCATTCCATTCCCTACAATTACTGCAAGCCAATTTGCACAATTCACTAAATCAAACGACTACGAAAGCTAAAAGAAGGCATTATGCTAGAAATAAAGACACTCGGCCCTGCCAGTGAACAGTATCTAACTTAGCTCTGTGTTAATGGTAATAATTTTCCACCATTCACTGGCATCAAGGCATTTTTTACGGCATTTCTTGTTTGTGTCATAGCATGATACAGTAGCATATCTATTATCACAGTAGATATACTATATAGCTTTCCAGAATGGCATGTTACATGCTTGTTAGCCATGCAAATTAATATAACTTTCCAGAATATCATGTTATATGTTGTTATTTCACTATCAATGAATATATATAGCCTTCCAGAATACTGTGGGGCGTGTTTCTTAGCACTGCAAATGAGTTTAACTGTTCAGAATACCTGGTGCCATGTTTATTAAGAACTAAAGACGAACACAGCTTTCAGGAATATAGTATGATACGTTTGTTAGTAACTGCTAAAATCTATATTTATTTTCAGTTGTTGATCAATATAGCTTCCCAGAACACCATTTGACATACACTGATATTTTATGGTGTTGTTTGTACACATTCTAAATACTGTGTGAGAATTCAGCACGAACTGATAAATACTTGTTGGAATCAGTCTTATCAGCCTAGCATAATCTCCTATTACAGTTCTAAAGCCAAGAAAATTAATTATTCAGTATGTTAATTTAATTTTCACAGAAGAAATCTGAGTCTGAATCATATGAGAGCAACATGCATCAATATGAAAATAAGATATGAAATCCCACCAGTACCCTTACCATAAGGCAAAGATATTTTTCAGTTTTTTTCTTAACTATTATAATATATTTAGGGAGTCAACTCCCTATTTCAACACTGTTCAAAATAATACATTACTCACTTCAGCCTACAAATTAATGGAAGGAAGGAAGGAAGTAGTGATTTCAATGCAGCACTGAGAAGACTTGTTCTAACGAAACTAGAAAATGGTACCAAAATCCCTCAAATTAACCAGAAATCAACAAATGATTTTAGAATAGGAAGCTAACCACCAGAATTCTGAAATTTCAGACAAGTTTTCCAGTGATCGGAATAGTGAAACTTTGGTATATATATATCGAGATGACTTTGAAATGCATCAGGCAATAACTGCATCCACGAGTGATCTCCCACGCTGCGAGCGTCACCTGGTCAGGCAATCTTCATGCGAACACTCACCATTTACAAAATGACGCCAATTATTCTGCACCGTATCTTGGAAAAAATGCAACCAACTATGATTTCCATCGCTATAAATTATAGGTATTTAACACGCAGCCACGTCTCACACCGATGCAGGCAGAAAGAATCAATCATAGTTTTTCCACGTGTGTCTAGAAATAAACTCTTGCACAAATTAAATCACACTGTTTTCGAGAGAACGCACCATCCTGGACGGGCTTTTCCTGGTGTTTGGTTTTCTGCCAGCACAAGCCAGTTGCAGTTTTTTACCATCGATCAATCAAGGTAATCAATTTAATCCACATTACAATCTTGCTAGGTTGTAGTAGGACCAATGGGAATCAGCATGTACGACCTGACGCGTAACCACGGGCAGTAAATCTTCACAAATCTTGCGAATCCTGTCGAGCAGAAGGGCTACAAATGATCTTATTTTGTGGAAGCCCCGTCGAGCCAATATACTTGATACGATCGGAAACATGGGACAGACAGAGCACTTGTAAATCACGAATGAACCCGCAGGTGGTTCCGTAAAGACGATGTATGGCGGCATGAATTAAAGAACACCCTAGTTATGAGGAGGACCACACGACTGGTGGCGGTCAGGCAATAGCGCTAGTTAGTCTGCTGAAGGCTGCTGGAAGCTGCTGATGTGCCACAACAAAAACAAAAACGGTAACCAGACTGTGAACAAAAATATCTATTCGACTTAGCCGAGTTCTAATTAGTTATGCTTACTTTTCAGAACTAAGTTCAATAACACGGTTTTCTGCTTAGTCTTAAAAACTCAAAATATACAACTATGTATGATGGTGGTGGTTGTTCTTAAGAGCTTATCTGAGCCTTTCTTAATTTGTTTATAGCAGGCAGACATCATTTAGTCATTTTTATGCTGAACATACATGACAGAAATACACTATGTCTTGTATTTAATGTTCAATGTCTGTTAGTGGTTGAACTGGTGCAGTGGCTCAAATGTTTTGGTGCATGCCGCGTGACCAGGAAGTACTGCGCTCAATGCAGCCATTTCACCAACAGTGGGTACAACTCATCTAGCCCCTGGGATATTGGAAGGAAACCTTGTAATTTGTGTGTATGCCAGGGGAAGTAGAGAGAATAAAGGTGCAGCCTGTCGTGAACTCAGAGTGGTGGTCTCTATCTCTACTCTATCAATGGTGTAGACCCAGCTCGACAGTACTCTAACTACATTATATATATAATTAACGGTAGACGGAACGGAAGACGAAGATGACATCATTTGGTAGAACATACGGTGGCCACCCTAGTACCCCGTCCCAAAAAGTTCCTAATCTGGTACAACAATTACCTGTGGACACCTAATTATAGCATTCTCTTATTCTTTACAAACCCTTGGAGATAATCACCTTGTTACAGTAAAAAATCTGCCTGCGGGAATGTGTTTCAAAAGAGTAACCGACCATGCTGCATTATCACAGAAAGTGCATGAAGCACAAACTAATTGCAGTGCACAATTAGTTCACTATCATTAGCAACAGTCCACAGACCTCACCCAAGCAACAAGCATCAGACAACAAACTTTCAGCACTGAATGAATTGCATCAATGCATAAAAATTTGGCTCAGAAATGAACCGCATTAATTTTTTTCTGCCCAACTGAATGGGCACTTGCTCCCAATGCATGCATGCTATAGCAAACATGTAGATCTTTTATTGATCAGGTTCTTGGCTTGTCTGCAAAACATCCGGTTACAAGGGTTTCCCTTTACAGGTGAATATATCTTGGGTGCTCGCCATTCAACCATTCATTTCATTCTATTCAATTTGGGCTGCACAGTCTTTGTGGCGTGGTACAACTTAAGTGCAGTGTTTCACAATAATAAAGCCATTGCACAACATTGCTGCAAAAAAATGGTTCACACGTGGCCATAAGCACATTGAACGCTCCACCTTTGTGACCTTTGTGAACACTTCTCTTGGTTCTTGCAACATACCAGTGTTTGTTTACTACACTATCTATCAGATTGTTGGCCAAAATGCAAAATACAGCAACTGTTCAGTACGGGGCCATCATTACTTACACAACTGGAACAACTATTTGACCAGCTGGCCGTACACAGTCAAGACCTGTGATTGGTCAATGTTGTGCTGCCACACGCAGCCCCACCTGTTGTCAGAATAACTTTGGAGGAGGTGTTGAATCTACATTCATTCCACGCTGGAGCACAGCTGGGAATACAGGGATCAGTGCCAGCCATCTGGGAATGCTGTCCACAGAGACACCCTAGGAACACCAAGGCAAGACCACTCAGCTGACATGCAGTACGATACCTACCATATCGTATGAATGTCCGCCCCCCTCTCCCCCATACGCAATATGGATTTTTTGGAGGCATACATCCATATGCCATTTTTTATATGGATTTGTTTCAAATGGAAAAACCGTGATAAAGTATATATTTTCTTAAAAGTATAACATCAACTGACAAACTTATTTTTAATGCTAGGCAGATTTCTGCTCAAACCTAGCAGATTTCGTCTGATGTAGATATATTTCACAGCCTGATATATGTGAACAGTCGACTGGAATATGAATGCTATAGGGCCATTCTGTGTTAAATATAAAAAAATCGGGAAACATGGATGAAGAATATAAAATGGGGGATGCTGTACTAGGTAGAACCACACAAGAAAAGGAGTAACATTTAGTGCTGACATGAAAGTTTCAGAGCAATGTCGGGTTGCTGCTTTGAAAAGGAATCAAATTCTAGGGCTAATTAGGAGAACTATCATGTATAAGGAGAAACAGCTAATTGTACCCCTGTACAAAGCAATAGTTAGACCACATTTGGAATATTGTATTCAAGCATGGACATAGACAAGCTAGAAGGAATACAACGAAGAGCAACTAAAATGATTCCAGAATTGAGAGACCTTAGTTACGAAAGCCGCTTATTACAATGTGGTTTGACAACACTAGAGACCAGGAGACAAAGAGGAGATCAAATAGAAGTGTTTAAAATAGCGAACGGTTATGAGGATTTTGATAGGAATATGTTCTTCAAACTTTAAGAAGGCAGAACCAGAGGACACAAAGCAGCATTAGTTAAGGAGCAGTGTAAGTTGGACATGAGAAAGTACTCTTTCTCACAGAGGGTGATAAATGAATGGTTTGACAACACTAGAGACAATGAGACTAAGAGGAGATCAAATAGAAGTGTTTAAAATAGTGAATGGTTGTGAGGATGTTGATAGGAATATGTTCTTCAAACTTAAAGAAGGCAGTAGAACCAGAGGACACAAAGCAGCATTAGTTAAAGAGCAGTGTAGGTTGAACATGAGAAAGTACTCTTTCTAACAGAGGGTGATAAATGAATGGTTTGACAACACTAGAGACAATGAGACTAAGAGGAGATCAAATAGAAGTGTTTAAAATAGTGAATGGTTGTGAGGATGTTGATAGGAATATGTTCTTCAAACTTAAAGAAGGCAGTAGAACCAGAGGACACAAAGCAGCATTAGTTAAGGAGCAGTGTAAGTTGGACATGAGAAAGTACTCTTTCTCACAGAGGGTGATAAATGAATGGTTTGACAACACTAGAGACAATGAGACTAAGAGGAGATCAAATAGAAGTGTTTAAAATAGTGAATGGTTGTGAGGATGTTGATAGGAATATGTTCTTCAAACTTAAAGAAGGCAGTAGAACCAGAGGACACAAAGCAGCATTAGTTAAAGAGCAGTGTAGGTTGAACATGAGAAAGTACTCTTTCTAACAGAGGGTGATAAATGAATGGAACAAACTGCCAAATGATTGTCTTAATGCTAGTAGTGTGAATATGTTTAAAAATAGAATTGACAGATATCTGATAAGGGCGGGCTACACATAAATGAGAAAACTGTTGGACTCTCGATAAGCCAATGGCTTCCTTGTCCACTTGCCATCAGGAACTTGGTGCTTGGGATGGCAATCTTGTTCAATCTTTAACATTTTATGTGTCAGAATGTACTTGAATTTTAACCTAAGTTAGCACTTCTACAAATTTTAATTAATCATCAATCATTAATCACTGGCAGCAGCAGCAGAAATTATTATATTTTCCTTCTCTAGTTGCTCAGTGACATTTGTGAAACAGCCAGGGAAAGCTGGTGTGGATGTCAATGACGCTGCAGATAGCAAGTGCATAAATCAACCTATTTGTTCCCTGAACACCTGAGGGCCCATAAGAGGTGGCCAGTTGACCACAAACTGGCCAGGGCAACTGCCCACAATTGAGAAGGCAGACTTGTCTTGTCATATGCATTTCCATTTTTTGCATGTTGAGAGGTATATGGCCAATTCCTGTTTTTATACTGATTTTTTTTAAATGGAAACATCATAGTAAAGTACACATTTTCTTGTGTTCATCACAACAGTGCAACACCAAATGACAAACTTGTAGTGGTTGAAGCACAACTGTTTTTGATGCTAGGCAGATTTCCAACGGAAACCTAGCAAATTTTTTTTTTTACGTGTGAACACTTCATAGCACAATAGATGGTGCTACTCGACCAGACCTGGAATGCTTTAGATAGACCAAATAACTAATGAAAAGATTTATAAAAATCAAAACTACGGATTTCGATAAAAAATGTAGAAGATTTGGTGCTGCAAAATATAAAAATAGAATGTAAGAGTTGCTTGAAAAAAGAGGTACCTGGTAAATAATATTTTAAAAGCAGTATATTGTCACAAAGTATGCTATAACGCTATAGCACTGCACGCACATACATGCTAAGTGGGAACCAACATTCAGGCAAAAACTGTATTGCAAAATAATACACCTCATATCAGCAGGCCACCGAAAATCTGTCATCCTTAGACCCCAGCCCCAGAAGTAACCATGCACATGGGTCCTTCTCCCAGCTTGCAGTAGGACTTACGCCTCCTTCTTTCCCACATTCCATCAGCTCCCCAACTATAGGCTGACAGTCTCCCCCCCCCCACTTCAGCCTAGGTCCCAGAAGTCGAGGAAATACTATGGTCCCTTCATCTTTCCAACAGTTACTCCTGCTATGTCAATAGCTAGCTGTCTACTGGTAGTAGCTGTCTGGGCCAACTCTACCCAGCCTTATTGCGCACTATGGCCTTGTTTTGGGGTGATTAGCAGCAACAGCAGAAAGCAAGGTTTTCTCTCACATTTTATTAATGAACGCAACTTTGGTAATTTTGTCATTGAACCCTAAGTAACCGGTACCCAGATGTAGCAGAAATAATGTTTTCAATGCAATGACATGAGTATGATTGTCAGCCAAACACAGATGATCAATATATCCAAAACTACACCCAGACATTTTGGATGATGCAAAGAATTTTACTTGTAATATTTATAAATAAACTTCTTAGTGTTTCATGGGAAATTGTACATCATTTTTAGGGTGATTATATACAGAGATCACGGGCACCCAATGACCAACAGGGGTCAAACAAGTGAAGTGGATGTTGCGCAATAATGGTAGCTGGTTATAGGGACGATTGCTGCAAAGGAAAAGAGAACACTGCAGTCTTGACAAATAAAAAAACACCGCAGATGACCGGGGTATTGACCAAAGTTGTACTGGGTCAACATGGGCACTCCGGTCAGAACATCATCCTTATAAATACACAGGATGAGCATATTCACGACTGGTCAATTAAATGTTAATTAATTACAGTTTCATACATGCACACACATGCGCTAACAGACAAGCATACACACACACATGCATGTACATGTCTTCACATACCATTTACATGGGTCTGATGCAAACAGCATAGCCATATCGTATTGGCAAATATAGGAATAGGTGTACAGAAATATATTTTCATGTGTGCATAAAAATTATTCAATCATAATTACAGCCTAAATACATTGAAATGGTATCATCAAGGAACCATGTACCTGGTATTCAAAATAACAGACCCATATAAATTGTATCCTTTCAGACCCTATGTAAATGGTATCATCACAGACTCGTGTAAATGGTATCATTACAGACCCATGTAAATGGTATCATCACAGACCCATGTAAATGGTATCATCACAGACCCATGTAAATGGTATCATAATAGACTCGTGTAAATGGTATCATTACAGACCCATGTAAATGGTATCATCACAGACCCATGTAAATGGTATCATAATAGACTCGTGTAAATGGTATCATTACAGACCCATGTAAATGGTATCATCACAGACCCATGTAAATGGTATCATCACAGACCCATGTAAATGGTATCATCACAGACCCATGTAAATGGTATCATCACAGACCCATGTAAATGGTATCATAACAGACTCATGTAAATGGTGTTGTAGCAGACCCATGTAAATGGTATCATAACAGACTCATGTAAATGGTGTTGTAGCAGACCCATGAAAATGGTATCTTCATGGACCCTCATAAATGTCACTATCATGGACCAGTGTAAATGGTGTTGCCACAGACCCATGTAAATGGTGTCAAACCATTGAAGAACAACCATTTTGGAGCCACTAACTGTAACGGACACCCAATATATGACTGGGGCCCGAAACCTCAACATGTGCAAAGAAATCCTGCAGTACTATTCATAAACACAACATGGGCCAGATTTAGCAGCAGGAGAACACATGCCTAGATAATGTTACCTAGATGGGGGTGGGGGTGGTCTACTACTACTCCAGGTTTCAAGAGCTGTATGTCCAGACTGTTTCTAAACATAACTCTGCTGCCTTGTCTCAAGCCCCTTATATCTACAGAACATGATTTGAGAATATGCCAGGTCTATAAATAGCAAGAGGAGTTCTAAAACATTCCAAATGCATAAAATAGGATAAACAAATCTAGAACTAGCATAACAAGTACTACCCATAGAGTAAAAAGGGTAGAGGAATGTTCTTAAATACAGGCAGCATCCCGTCCATATTTCACAGAACTTGGTGATCTGTTAATTGTAACACTAACTTCTTGGGGAAGCATTCGGTCATGTTACAATCACTACACACAAGTCAAGAAGTTGTTCACATGTCACATAGACGACATGGTCTGACATCGTAAATTAATAATTTATAAATATTATAAATATTAAAATATATCTTCTGTTATTAACCGCCTGTCCATTTCTACAGGTGCGTTATGTCAACATTCCATAAGCTGAAGCACCTGCAATATTATTATTCTTAATAATGTTCCTCATAGATGTACATTTCTGGCAGCATTCTGCGCTGAACTGTCTGACATCCAATAATCAAACAGTTCTTGCTGTAGTGGACACAACATATATATATTTCAGGTTTACTGAACCAGGGAGCCCATAAAACACAGGACAGTACTCGCAAATGTCGCATCTTAAGAAGGTCTTGTCCAGTCGATGCACGTCCCAGGCTGCATTAACAAGTGTCTGGTTGCTAGCAATTTCTGCCTAACAACTAACTATGACATTGCTATTTATGGCTTGGCATTTTGAACATAGGCAGCATGCAACAAAAATATTGGCAATCAGTTGTTCACCTTTTGGCTAGATGTCCACGATTAGCGGCAATTTAATCGCCAATGTTGCAGGGCTTAAAATGCTAATTAATTTGGGCAATTATTTCAAGCGGTGACATCAGACAGCCAACCGGAGAAGTGTCACCATTAGCATGACAACTGATTAAACATTTGGTGAGAGTAAAAACGCTAGTAAAAGTTGTGTGAGCCAGCTTGGATGTTATAACACCGGGGCAGCTTTGATCTGAATCAAGATCACGATGCCATGATAACAAATCACAACAGATATGAAACAAAAGGCCGAGCAACTGTTTTGTGTGCGGGAGAGAGAATCTGATACTTGAATGTCAGACATTAATTTCCCACCAGTCTCGATTACGTGTCCTCTATACTACCTGCCCACAAGACAACTATAATCACGTTCCACCTACAATCATGTTCCACCTACAATCATGTTCCACCAACAATCATGTTCTACCTACAACCATGTTCCACCAACAATCATGTTCCACCTACAATCATGTGCCACCTACAATCATGTTCCACCTACAATCATGTTCCAGGACAGGTTATACATAATTATGATAAAATTGTTGGACTCTCGATAAGCCAATGGCTTCCTTGTCCACTTGCCATCTGGAACTTGTAGTTTTGGATGGCAATCTTGTTCAATCTTGTTAAAAACCACCTGCAATCATGTTCCACCTACAGCTATTCTACTAAACCAATATTAGAACATGATGGAAATTTACAAGATTTTAAAAACAACTGTATGTACTGTAGGATTTTATTAAATAAAATATCTTAAATTTATTTTCCCTTGGAGTTTTCTACTACATAGAAACATTATTTTTTGCGAATAAGCAGTATTTTACATTTGATGAAAAAACAGGCAGCAACAGAAATGTAACTGTTTCCCTGAGGCACTGTTCGGGGTACCTGTAAATGACAATGATACTGAGCAAGACGTTGCACACACATATCTTCAGGCCCATTAATCAAAGATAGCCAAAAATCAAATAAACATCTATAAGACTTACCTATATTAGGATGCTTTAGTAGCCGGCAAATCCTGGCTTCCCGTTCCAGTTTTTGGTGGTCTGAAACAAAGACAATAACAGAATTACTGCATGAAATGGTCGTCGTCAAAATGGATCAATCACAGTTTTGCATATCGCTTAAAAACTGCATCTTTTAATGGCGGTTTGGTAAGCACAGCTGTCTGAGGGAGAAGTGATGGCTCAAAAACTTTGCAACAAATCTGCCTCCAAATATTGAAATCTGATTGATTCCTTCGGTAAAAAGATATTGAGCATATTGCAGCACGTTTTTAATGAGATTAATATGAAATATAAGTGAGTGGACCTACAACCTCAAAATACAACTGTGAAAATCTGCTATATCCATATGAAAGAAGGAGATTAATTGCATGAAAAGAATCAGTGCACAATAAAGCACCAAGATGGATATCCACATGTTGAGTGAGGAACACAATGGTAGAGCCACAGGGTAGTTTGGGGGCCAGAGACAGGGTGGTTTGGGGGCCAGGGACAGGGTGGTTTGGGGGCCAGGGACAGGGTAGTTTGGGGGCCAGAGACAGGGTGGTTGGGGGCCAGGGACAGGGTAGTTTGGGGGCCAGAGACAGGGCGGTTGAGGGCCAGGGAAAGGGTAGTTTGGGGGCCAGAGACAGGGTGGTTGGGGACCAGGGACAGGGTAGTTTGGGGGCCAGAGACAGAGTGGTTGGGGGCCAGGGACAGGGTAGTTTGGGGGCCAGGGACAGGGTAGTTTGGGGGCCACAGACAGGGTGGTTGGGGGCCAGGGACAGGGTGGTTTGGGGGCCAGAGATAGGGTGGTTGAGGGCCAGAGAAAGGGCAGTTTGGGGGCCAGAGACAGGGTGGTTGGGGGCCAGGGACAGGATGGTTTGGGGGCCAGAGAAAGGGGGGTTTGGGAACCAGGGACAGGGGGGTTTGGGGGCCAGAGACAGGGTAGTTTGGGGGCTAGAGACAGGGTGGTTGGAGGCCCAGAGACAGGGTGGTTGGGGGCCAAGGACAGGGTGGTTTGGTGGTTTGGTGGTTTTACTTCTGTGTTCATGCTGTAACACAAATAAAGTACTACAGCTATAGTGTTTTTGAGATAGTACCCCTTTCAGGGACTTCCTACACCATGATCAATCAGTTTATGAACAGCAAGACAGGTTTATTTGTGTACTTAAAAACTTAAACTGTGCAAATTTCTGGCTGTGACACACACATGCACACGCACATGCACAGGACAGTGACATCAGGATCTTTTATGCATGAATGCAGAATTGTGCTTGTTCAGACACCAGATGATGAGAAATATCTACTAGTACAGCTGTACTCCCTGAAACTAACTGCACAATTTAACATGACTTGCTCACCACAGGAAGATGGAGAAGAACCGACTATTTTGTGTAAGGAGGATGACAATATTGCCAAAAGAACCATGAAATGGACCCAGGTCCCCTGAAGGAAAACGAAAATGGGGACAACTACAAACAATATGGAGAACTGTAGGGGGAATTATAATAAATGCATCTCCATTGAGGCAAGGCTGCTAAGTAGGCTGCAGACCAACAGAAGTGTTGAAGTCTTGTTTCTGTTTTATACGCCAGTAGGCACAAAGAGGGCTAAGCTACCTATTGTGTACTATAGGTGGGTTATGTCAAAAACGAAACTGTAATATTTGACAAAAACTATGCTGCAGATCAGAGACAGAAAAAAGATTAAAACCGGCAATAAGTATTGTTTTCATCAAATTTGAATGATAATAGTGAAATAACATGTCCTCCCAGTGCAGTATGGGGCTGGGGGGATTACTCATTTGTGGGTAAATGGATATGGAGATCAGGAAAGAGATTACGAAAGGATTAGGGAGGGAGTGGAATAGTGGATATGTAGGATCACTGGGGAGAGGGAAGGAATGTTGCATTGGTTGGAAGAGTAAGATCGGAGATCCAAGTCCTTGTGTAGCGCATGTTTGTTTGCTACCTACATCAAAATTCTTGTTTTTCTTCAAATTCTCCTTTTCACTGTTTTCCTCTATTAACTTTTGAGGATAGAAAGGAAAGTTGATGTCCCTATGTAACACATTATGTTGTTATCTAGGACATATCGAAGCACTTTAAACTCAACTTGTCAACACCTATGGTATGCATTCACTGCAATCACTGTGTGAAAGCTATTAATTCCAATTATTCCATTTATACAGCTGAGTGAACTGAGGCAATGTGGAATGACTGGAATTGCCCAGGTCTCAAAACAGCAACAAGAATACTTGAACCCTGGTTATGTCAACTGAGGTGCTCTATCATTACATACTAGTGAATGAAGAATTAAACGTTGCATGTGTGATGATTACTGATTACACAATAAAGGGGAAATATTATGAATATTTAAAACCCACTAATATACCATTTGAAGATTTGAAGATCTGTCAGGTTTCACTGTATGATAAATGACTTATACCGAGATGAAACCATGCAAGTCCTTGATCCTGTGATGATTCTTAGATAGGAGTCATAGGACAGACAAATCAAAGGAAGACATATTAAACTGGACAACACTACCACAACTGTGGTGATAGGTGCATCATTTCCAAGTACATCAAATGCATAATTCAGCAGGTCTCTGATCCATTTTCCTGTACAGATCATACAGATCAGCATGTGCAAGAAAACGGAACCGCCATAAACAAACACCAAGTGACATTCCGAGTAACCAGGTTATCTTGTCTGCCAGTTTTACTACCTAAGCACAGCACGCCATAACCACAGTGTGAGCAAGATGCCACCATGCCTGGCAGGTTATTCCTGGTGGCGAAATCCCTGAAATATCTCGCTGGCAAGTGCTATCGGCAGGCTGATGTCCTTGAACTCCTTAGCCCATGAAAACAAAACCTTGCAGCCCGTTTCACCAACAAAACAAGCTCACGAGCTATTTCCCCGTTAGCATTAATTGTGGATATATATTTCTGGATGTTCCCTTCCAATCCTCATATTCATTAGCAATGAAAGGATGAGCATCATTCCCATACAAACATAATTACCCGCATTAATATAGCGAGCACTCAATCAATCATTATTTAATGCACAAGATGGGATTAATGATGGAACCAGTAGGCAATGCTTTTACCTCCAGGGGTGTCATTATATGTTCATACAATAAATGTTTGTGAGCTACTCCAGGTTGCCCAATTATTCTACTTCAAACTTTTTTTGCTGCAAAATTGCCGTGTTGTAATGTTTGAACACCTTGCTGCAGGCCAGTGTCATTAAGTTGTCATGTCTACAATAAGGCCAATCTGATCCAACTAAAACTGATGTTATCAGCAGGATCACCAATTAGACACATTCATGTTTCGGTAATGCCTGAGGGTTCACTGGAGACAAATACAAAAAGAACTATTATTCTATGAAGCACTACTCAATCAGGTAAAAATTCTTCTTTCAGAACCAAAGTATAACGTTCATAAGTACTAGTTCAATGTGAAAAGTACTGGAACACCAGCAGAACTAGGCAAGAACCTCATAAGCAGCAGAAAGCAGGTCAGAGAAGGTAAAATATATACATTATATATTATATAAAATATAAGTTTTTGTATACATGAGCACATGTCTACTCTGTTGAGGATTTATTTAATTTTTTTTAACGTATGTGTACATTTAAATGTTTTCCAAAGCTTAAAACTGCACCAAGATGACAGACACAACTTAGACCTGGTACAGAGTCACCAAGGACGCAGGGATGCTGACAGAGTGTATCGCAGCATACGAGAATGAAGCTACGCAAGGGTTAAGAGTAATGAATGGTTTCTCAAGTATAGGGAACTCCAGTTTTGTCAATAGAAAGCTTTTGTTGTTTCTTTCAGATCATCAGGCAATAAAAACCAAATTCCTATATATAACATGCCACTGTAATGTACTCCACCAAACAGGACCATTGGGTACAGACTTTATTGATGGCTATATAAAGCAGTGGATACTCTAGACAGAATACAGAGAAGAAAACTAAACTAATTCCAGAACTGTGAGATCTAAGACATGCAGCGCCGGGCAACTCAGCTAGTGTTTAATAAATATCACTGCTTCTATTTGTATTTCTGTAAAAATATCTATCACAGTGTTTCCCAGTATGCCCAGGAAAATTTTTTTACCCGACTTCTTTGACACCATTATGAACAGAGGTAATAATACAAAGGTTTTTACTGGACAGTAGCTGACGAAGTGGGCAGAATAGCCAATCAGATGTCGTCCCTCTTCCTGTCGTGTTTGACTGTTTCTACTCATTGACATGCCATGATTTCGGACAGTTAAGTCACGGAATGATACGGAATGAAGGTTGTAAGATGGTAATCGATTCCTTGATTGGAAGCATGACACAATCAATTGTCGACGAAATCAATTGTTCTTTTAGGCATTTTTGTAACTAAAGTCTGAGTTACAAAAACTAACCTATAATAGGGCAAGAGGCCACTGGTAATGACAACTTCGTGCCCCAAAAATCATGTAAAACTGCCAAGTTTCATGAAGCGTTCTATGAAAAAAAATTTGACTCTAGAAAAGCCAATGGGTTCCTTGTCCAACTGCCACCTGGGTATTTGCTTTTGATGACAAACTTGTTAAATACAGTCATATATAGTCACACACATGCATGCACACCCACGTAATAAAGCTCCGGTTTTAAGCAGCTTCAGATGCTATCAGACATAAGAAGTGGCAGGTTCTAAAGCCGAGTGGCAGTGAGCAGCATCAATAACTCAAACAGAATAATTCCATTTCCTGCGTCGATGTCGACACAATTGAATTCAGCCACTTGCTCTGTAGTCGTGTAGGCGTTCAATTCAAAGCAAATTGCCTTTGTCTTTCTCTTAACTCATCTCAACTTGGAATCTAGAAACCCACACACATCTGTATAAAACACTGAGCCTATTTATAATAAGGCATGTCAAAGACAGGCGCTTTTTCTTTGTCTTACCTAATGGGCGGTGTAATATGCTATTTTGTTGTAAGAGGTATTGTCACTGTGACTGGCATGGTGGTACTGTGACTGGCATGGTGGTGCCATTGGGACTGGCATGGTAGTACTGTGACGGGCATGGTAGTACTGTGACGGGCATGGTGGTGCCATTGGGACTGTCATGGTGGTGCCATTGGGACTGGTATGGTGGTGTCCCAGTGACTGGTATGGTTGTGTAACTGGTATAACTGTATGTCAGCTAGCATCAGGCGTCCCCCGTGCACCAGTGACTAGGAGCAGCCTGCCAAGCTCCTGTGACAAGGTGATCCACAGTGACTGGGAGCAGCCTGCCAGGCTCCTGTGACAAGGTGATCCACAGTGACTGGGAGCAGCCTGCCAGGCTCCTGTGACAAGGTGAGCCCCAGTGACTGGGAGCAGCCTGCTAGGCTCCTGTGACAAGGTGAGCCCCAGTGACTGGGAGCAGCCTGCCAGGCTCCTGTGACGAGGTGAGCCCCAGTGACTGGGAGCAGCCTGCCAGGCTCCTGTGACAAGGTGAGCCCCAGTGACTGGGAGCCGCCTGCCAGGCTCCTGTGACAAGGTCAGCACAGATGCAGCTGTCGAATGCCTGTACAATAAATGCACTTCCGACATCACATCATCTGCGAAACAAAGGACGAAGGCAAGTGAGGAAAACACTCCGCTTAGTGGCGAGTGCATCGATTACAACATATCGACTTGAGAGCAGTGGTTCACTGCACGACGCACCAATGCACTGGGCGAATTTCGCTGAAAACAATTAGCAAAATTACGTATTGCATCAAGCTGACTGTACCACTGTGAGCAGTAGCTACCTTGGCCAACAAACTGCCTTGTTGAATTATTGATCGCCAGCAGCCGTTCTCACTGGCACAGAGACTGCTACCTGCTAGCACTGGCAATGACAGTAAGCCGCAAGTCTCATGACCAACGTCATCCAACTAAGCTGCCTTGTAGCAAAATGTCTACATGAACTTTGCTAGACATTTGTCATGTGGCAACATATAATTATGTTCAACTTATGTTCAAATGTTATAACATCAGCGATGCTATAATTTCATTTATTTACAAATTTGCTATATGTTATCAATGCTCTATGATGTGAAAAGAAGGAATGGAAGACAATTGGCTAGTAAAGTATGACTGTGATATGTAAAACTGAGAAGTTACTAAATCACTGCTGACCAAAGAGTATGCTCTGAAAGATCTATATGATTTCTAGTAGAAGAGCATTCTAAAAATAAGAGATAACAGAATAATTCCTAGAATATATATACCATATAATTCATAGAATTACCATACAACTACTAGAATGATTGCATAATTCATAACCATTCCCAAACAAGAGGTAAAGACTTACAGAAGGCCAAGTGCATACCACTTTTTCCACTCAAAGGTGTGAATTCATAATGTGTGAATGATTTATCATGAGTAAATAGTTTATATTTTCGTACACAAGAACTATATGCATGACGGCTCATACATGTCCATTACACTTGATGCAATACACACCTACAAACATTATCAATCAAGGTTTTTTAAAGTTGACACTAAAGCAAAACAATGCCATCTAAACTATTCATGTCATCTGGCAAGGATTGGTGTGCGTGATTAGAAGGTTTTTTGTTTCCCCAACTGTCCAAAGGGAGAGCGAACATGCTGCTCCATCCGACAAACAAAAAACTCTCAAATGAATCGACTGATGCGGATGTTATGCTTAAGATTTGGTGTCAACCTTGGAAATTAATGGCCATGTGGTTCGCACTGGAGGCTGAAAACATATCGCAGAGTTGCAAAGAAATCAAAACACTAAGGCAAATAAAACATCATAATTTGTAACAGATACGCCTGCTTAGCAACAGTATTTACCAAGACTATAGACTTCTTTGGGAAGCATTCAGCCATGCTGCAATTACTGCACAAAGACTATTCGTTCACATATATCCTCCATGTTGTCTGTAGCCAGGTACTCATATATACAGCTCAGTGAACTGAGGTAATGTGGAGTGAACGAAATTGCCCAAGCATTGAAATGGTTGCAAGAGACAGACATTCCCAACAACTTACCATGATGCCCCATTTGTTCAGTAGGTCCATCTCTGTGAGAACAAGATAAATGGACCGGCGACACACACTTTGTAACTGGAATGGTACCCACCCTAAGAGCAATCTCCGGCAGAATGAAGTTTCTGGTACCCAATTTAAAACCAGCATTTTAAATTGCACGGAAATTTTTTTCTCCTAACCAAAACAGTAACTGTTTTCTGAAGGCAATCATCTTAATCAATATTCAACCAACGACATGATCGATACCATGCCGTTTCTAGTTTGTGCTGGTTTTACGTGGGCGGACAACGGCATAATCTAGTCTTGTCTCTACAACACCTTGTGAGCATACATCATAACAGCATCAAAACAACCAACAGATATGACAACCCTGCCGATCTACGCCTGTCACAGCTGTTCGAGCAGACTAGACACAGGTTTTTAGTATTTCTATGCTGCCATTTTAGACATTAACGCTTGTGCACTAAGTGTCAGGCAAAAAAGTAACAAATACATCATAAATAGCATTTACAGACAGAAACTGTAACTCTTTGCTGCAAGAGTCGTACTTTATGCGTAGTCGGATTACTACATTGCGGGAATATTGTTCCAAACCTGAGCATCACGTGCCAGCTAAATAGTAATCATTACTCTCAATCAGATTATGACATCAATAGTATTTATCCATGTGAATTCATTACAGCCGCCAAGTACATATGCTTAAATCTGGCTGCGTTAGAAACAGATTGTGGGCCTCTAGATTTCTGGAAACACTTTCTCTCCTCAAACATTACATTTTCATTGATATATAATGCCTACTATGAGATAAAGAACTAATGAAACTAGAATAAACTGTCTGAATAGGTTTATTTACATTCTGGTTTATTGATTATTCTCTTTTCAAAAGCTTCTTGTCCCAAGCAAAGTACTCTGATGAATGAAATATCGTTGTTAGATTTTACTTAGAACTACCACAAAAGGGGCTAACTGCAAATGTTCATTTTTAAAATACCACAATTTCACAATTATACCAGAAAGTAGTAAGCCACAATGAGACATTACACAACAGCTAATTAATACGGATTCTACAAAACCATTTTGATGACTGCATGGCAATTAACAGCAAAGCCACATTTGGGTTTTAACCTTTCACACAAGTGAGTATGGGGCATTCACTACTGCCTCAGTTAGCAACTGATGTAAGTTCTTTCAGTATTCACTGCCCTAGTTCACTCAGCTGTTGTATGCTGTACTCCCACTACACGCTAGTAGAGATGTGATGAAAATAGCACATCTGTGGCCACTTGGATGACTGGAGTGGTTAGCAATTGAAGCAGAATTTGAAATGGTGTTGGAATGAACAGGCCAGTTGTATGATGAAGTACAAGTATATCGGTAATCAATATTTAGGGGCAAGATACTGGATTATCGTGCAAATTTCAATACCAAAATACATAAAATCTAGAAACTAAAATACATCAGATATGGCTTTTCCTTTAACACAAACGAAACAGGTGAATCACAATAGGTGTGTCAAGCTATTTAAAACATAACCTACTAGTCTATCAGTCTGCACTGTTATCATTGTCATGCATCAGTGGCAACAACATTACTGAAGTAAGGCATGCCTTATCAGTTAAGGTGCATGAGTAGACTGCACATGTATCAGAAAAAGGGTACAGGGCGCCACCCTCACTCACCTCTTGCTGCTAGCTTTTTTGTGTTGATTATTTTTGCTGCAAATTCTAGACCAGTAGACTTCTGAACACATCTTCGCACTATAGAAAATGCACCTCTGAAAAAGAGAAGACAAACCAGATGTTATCAGAAACATTAACTGGCCAACTTCTACATCTACAAAAAATTTAACAAACGTTTGGCATACATTGTGTAGATCTAAAGACCAGTATACACGACAAATTTGAGGTTAACTTTTGCACTCAAGACTTTTTTTTGGAAATGCCAGTGATTAACTTTTGAAAATCAGCCCATAGTTTTGAAATATCAACTTTTCCAGCATTGTGACAACTATTTCAGTTGGTGCTAAATAATTTTCAGAATTTCACAAAAATTTGTAAATCTGAACAAATAACATACATAGATGGTTCAAGAATATCTCTTGGACACCTGCACAGACCAGGAAATACACAAGTAAATGGCATGGATGCACAAGGAGGAGTTTTAGTGCTTCCACAACCAGGATTTGATTAATGCCATTCCTTATAACCCTGATCAATGTTTTATTCATGTATGCAGTGCTTAAATATCTAGCTAACTGTTGCAGCCAATATACACTGGGGAAGATTTTATAGTCACCTAATATGTACTAGTTCGGGATGGCAGACAAATTGCTTGTAGCTACATTATGATTGACGATCCAAGACTGCTAAATACATAACGTTTAACAAGCACTAATGAAGAGGAGTCAAAAGGAAATAAAAGAAATGCTACAGAATGTGACATTCTGAGCAAGCAATGGAGCCATTTGGTGAATAGTTTCTGGGGTAGTTCCTAAATTCCTGTTTGGACCTTTTTTATTTCTTGTTATAAATTGCAATTGCCCAAAATGTTACCTTTAATAGCAGCATTCTACCTAAATATTTTCAATTAAACCAGTACGTAGTTAGGTATTTTAATAATTTTATAATTCATTTTATAAGCCTTATAAAATATACTTTTAACCAGCATTTGAAGCAAAGATGAAAGAAAACGGTTCCTTTAGTTAGATCATTATATTTTATTCTGTGATTTAGCTAGGTATGTATATAACTATAAATAATGTTTTTTTACATAAATTTACATAGAACATGAATTAATGCATATCTTTTTTTTAGATATGAGAGTGTGAACTATGATAAAATGCATCTAAATCAGTTTAATAAATAAAATAAACAAAGGCAAAATAAAAGATGAAAAGGTTATCTGTTGCAATTATACTTAACACAAACCAGTCTGAGCATGATGCACATATATGGTAGAAAGTTGCTGCAACAGAAATAGCTAGCAACACCTATTTTGGATGGCTAAAATTCTTGTAATCTTTGAAATAGCAGATATTTAACACTGTCATAGACTAAGGTGATATGTGGCAGATTTACAGGCATGTTAACCACATATATTAGATTCTTCAGGTGGTTTATTACACATTAACATTTTATTTGCAGCATTTTAGCCAATAGCCTGAGTACTTTGTGGAGCTGAGCCAACAGCAGTGCCTTGTGTTTACTTGTTTATATGCACCTAGACCAGGCAAAAAGACATTTCAAGTGAAACCCAATCTTCATAGCCACTGAATGTCTGTCTAAATTGGCTTTCCTCCTCTCATTCAGGCTTTGTCTGAAAACAGAGCTGCACCAGATGTAAGACTACAAGCACTGCCAAGTTGCAAGTTCTCCTCTGATCAATTCTACATGCCAAGCTACTGGCTGCTAGTGATTTATCAGAAACCAAACCAGGCTTTAACAAATGAATTGCGTTCTCCAAATAATAAAAAAATAATAAAGAATGTTTATGTTTAATGACAAACGGACATTAACTGACAAACAAACATTTTAATAAAGATAGACAGAATTGTGTTATTAAATACGTTGTTTTCTGATACGTGGAAATCTTTGAGTTTGAAATGTCAACAAGCTGCATTTGCAAATACATGAGTGTTATCACAATATGAATCAACTGTGCAGAAACAAATGGCAATATCACCTTCACTGATAATTCATATTCATCTTGCTACATTTAACATCAAATTATTGATAATTCATATGCACCCTACATACACTTTGAATAGCACACTAAAGGAAGACACCCCATCCACAAGTTTCACACTAAAGGAAGACACCCCAACCACAAGTTTCATTTTGAGTACATATTTGGCAAAAGTGGTATTTAAGCTTTAACTCTTTGTTAGGTTTACTTTTTAAAATCCCAGTTTTATCTAATTATTAATTTATTAAACAAAGTTTCACCTCACAAGAAACTTGTTGACATCTCAAAATAGTTTGGCCTTCGTCGTTTTAAAAACGTGCCAATGTTAGGGTCAAGACACAACATCTAACTTTCTGAGTGGGGTAATAGTGATAGAAAATCAGAATCAGACCTGGGGTCAATTCACTTTTATAAATTCCAATTCCAATTCATTGCTTATGAAGGATCAATTCCAATTCAATTCAATATACTGACACAAGGGAAAAGTGGCCTGGAGTTAACAACTTTGGAAATCAGTATCTCATAAACTAAACTAGATAGAAACTTCAAACTTCTCATGCACCTAATATGTAGGTGAGTTATTGGTCCAAATAAGATTAATTTGTGTTCTAACATGTTTTAGTTTTGACTGCATGTGTGGTGAAATTGACCTAAGGATTAACTGGTAAAAAAAATGTTATTCAAAAATATGAGTGCAACAAGATTTTGTTATTTTGGATAATTTGAGATGGAATGCCCCACATGCATTAAATATAAAACTCTATAGATAGTATACCCACTTTGACAAAACTAGCACACACGCAGCATTTGCACCAACCATCTGATACAGCATAGTGCAAACACTGTCAAGTTAAAAATATAGGCACACTCAAATCAACCACAAATCTTCAGCACAATATTTTATAATGATTTCATTAAGTTATAATGGTATATTACTACTGTATTATATATCACTGCTTAACACTGCTTTCTATATATGGTAACAGCCAGAGAGCAGTACGCATTGCAGAGACAATGGCTGAGCCATTATTCAAACAACATGGAAAGACTTGTAGGCTCATAAGTTTATGGCTTCAGAAAATATATGCTCAAGTATTAGCAGTCCAATTACCCCTTACTGTGTTGCCCTACAAAGGGTAGTTTCAGATATCTGCAGGCAGACCAATTATACATGTTCACTTACTGATACAATCTTTAAAATAAGCTCATCATAACCTATCATTTCAAGTGGAAGTCAATCTGTAACATATTTTGTTGCTTAGATGTGTGAATTTATATAGAAAAATGCACCATTTTTATGGATTGATCAATTCATTCATTCAACTCACTTCTTTGCAGACTTCAATTCCAATTTAATCTGTTTTTATTTGATCAATTCAATGTCACAATTTTTTATCAATTCAATTCAGAATTTACTCCAGCTAACATTACAATTTTTTGTCTTTTTATCCCTAAATAATTATCCAATACAATGGATAGCATACAAGAGATGTTATAAAAATACATTCACATGACCTACATTTGACAAGACTAGGCAGTATGACGAAATTTCACATTATTTTATTTACCATGTCTCACCCTAAGATACACAAACACTTGCCCTACCAACTGTAAAAACATTGACAGTAAACATACTCTGGGTTACCCTTAACTGATTAATGCTCAAAGTGCAAGGTCACACAGTCATGTGGTGTCCAGGCACACAGAACCAAGTCACACAGTCATGTGATGTCCAGGCACACAGAACTAAACAGTGAAAGGAATGTAGTAGAGGAAAGCATGACCCAAACCCACTGCCCTCAAAATGTCAGCCACCTTTGTGAATACTATTATCAGTATAATTATTATGTATGTAACCGATCATGATATTTTGTATTTCATTTGTAAAAATTATTTTAATATTTTGATGGTTGTATTAGCATTAAAGAAAATAAAGTAACCACTAATTTTCATAATCAGAATATTTATGTTATTATATTAATAGAAATGTAATTCATTACAACTTAGATGATTGCAAATGGGCTTATGCCTTATGGGCCCATTTAATAAACAAAGTGGTTCTGTAGCTGAGCATCAGAACTGGGTCTGTCGCTGATACAGGTTCAAGCAGTGTATGCGCATGCACCAATTTTCACGTTAAACACAAGGCTAATTTTTCACCAGTTCTGCTGTGTGGCTCTGTGACCTAACGAATTAGGTGGCTGGCTTTGTATGACAAGGTTTAAGTCTCTTATGGGGAAACACGAGGCTAAATTTAATAGTGTTCGGACCTTTATCATGATGCTCAACTATGTAACATCGTCCTTTTATAAATGATAAATAACTGGTTTCAATACTGGATTCAGTTTAAACATCCATGTAAATTATAATCATCTGTTACAATGACGTTGAGGGGGTGCACATTAATGTATTAACTTTAAACAAATATTTAAACATTATTCTGGAATGTTTCTGTTCACGTGAAACCAGGTTTACGTAATGTTTAGTTAAAAACGCTAACTTTCTGCTGTTTTCATCCACGTTGAAGTGTCACTACACCCGCGCCTATTGCTGGACAACTTGAAGACAAATCCGTGACCATGCAACCGGCACGTCAGTCACAGACATGGGCATAGCCATAACATAAGCATAGGCTATAGCACCGGCCATTGGCACCACATTTTTTGAGGGCGGGGCACCTGTTGGTTCTACTGCAAGTAGCAACATTGGTGTGCGATATCTACTATCATATTCGCGTTTCGGGACAATACAACGGACAGCAAATACTTTCTGGCCGCCGTTTATTTTCTATGATGGTAGGAGACTAGCCAGTGCTGCTTCCATCACTAGCATCTGCATCTACCGAGTCCGACTGGCACTGCTGTAGCCGAGAACGAGAGCATCGCTGTCAAGGCTTCGTTCCGAACCGAACGACAACGTAGAATATATCTAAAAAGACCGTCATCAAGCTCAATGGTATACAACATTGACATGCCACGTTTTTCAACCTCTACTTACTTGCCAAGTTCTTCTTTTAATTCGTATAAGTCGATAAATTTGGCCATCGCTGCTTGGGAGGCCATTTTGAAATGAAAATGATACGAGAGTGTTGATTGATGGTTAGATCTCGTTGGATCTCGTTGTTGCACGAGATTTGCGGAGGGTTGTGGTTCGAGATGTAAACTGGAGGTGTTAATAATATGCGCTGTGGACCGTGAAGGTAATTAGTGCGTAGCCAACGAAGGGTGTGCTACTTTTTTGTATTGGTGAATCAGGCAACTTGTCGTGCGTCCCTAATTGCTTGTCGCAGGCAGTAATAGTTATTTTTAGAAACCGACCGTCGGCGCTAACCTGTCTACTTTTAGAAACTGACCGTCGGCGCTAACTTGTCTACTTCGGAGACGAAGTGTCAAACTTACGTCTTACAACTTGACCCTTCATTATCATTGAACTAATTTTATCATTCTTTCATTCATTTATAAACAGCCACATGAATGAGCTTGTTGTATGTTTCAATTAAGAAACTGAAATAATTTAAAAGTTCACGAAACAGTCAGTAAAATGAATTATATTATAGCTTTTTTACTGTTTTTTATACGCCCGTCTAACCAGCGGCAGCGCCGTTGCAGAGTAACCTTAGCTAGGCTTAGCGTTAGAGACCAGAGGCAAAGTTCGAGCCAGCAGAGGCATACTGCTTTACCTTAGCTTGAAGTTGAGTGTTGACAGCTTGTCTTTCAAGACTGTCTTTGATCAATTAAGTCGAGAACTGAACTGATCAGGTCCAGAACTTGCAACTTATTTTAAATTAAAAAACAACACCTAAACATTCATTTCTTTCCTTATCTGTAGCTACTTGTTCAGCTTTCTGCTGTCCATCTACTATACTTACCGTATATATATATCTCCTGCGTACACTTTTCGTGCACAAACATAATCTAGTATTATCCTAAGACTATAGGTAATTACTTCATAATACCAAGAGGTAAAAGAAGTAATCAAACAACGTAGAAGTCCTTTGTCTCTGCAAGTATCCAGCTTCTAGAGGACAATTTCCAATTTGACTGAATTACAGTTGGAATTCCAAAAAAAACATTGGCCTAGTTTGTTGACGTATTCTTCTTTTTAAAAACAATAGAAATTTTGGCATCCAGCATCAGCATAATTTACCATAAATTTATTGTTTGAACATTGAATATTTCATATTTTATGAGCATCCTTGCAATACACATTGATCCAGTGTATATCACTTTCCATCCCCACTGTATAATCAACTTTGATGTACCAAAGTTGAAAAGTTGAAAGGATAACCAACTGTCTTTGTCTCAATATTTGTTTATGTTGCGACCCATGCATTAGGACAGTTTACATTCCAGTTGTGTTGTTGTGTTACATCTCTTATACATCACTCATGCTTCTTTCATATTTGTTATGTGCAAACAACATCAGGTAGACCCTTACCGGAAGTAAAGATACTGTAGTCACAGACCTGTTTCCAACATTGATGAGAGAATGTGTATAATGGCTGTCATTGTAACTAAAAACTATTATTGATCTAGATGTTTTTGTTCAGCCAGCCCTGGAGTTGGCTGGAGGAACTAAAATGTTGAAATTATCATGATTGTTCAAAAGTAGTATTATCTATAAAATGAAATGTTGAAATTATTGTAACTGTCAAAAGTACCTAGAGTATAAAATAAAAAAGCATTTGAAGTAGATTCTACCCAGACTAAATGTCAGGGGTTTTCAATATATTTCTATCCCATTGCAGTACAGTAGTAGAGTAGAGGCGTATCATGTTCATATATATATATATATATATATATATATATATATATATATATATATATAAACAATGTATATAATAAGAATTATATGTAAGTTATAATGGTAAGATAAATTCTTGTGTGTATATATATATATATCAATCAACATTGGTCATTAAGTAAAAAGTAGTATTTGAAAATAGTGTTTTTCACAATCCAAAATTCTCATTTAAAAGGAATAACAACAACTGCTTGAAATCATATTATATTACATCTTGTAGTACATTTCCATTTCCACAACACATAAAAATTCATTAGAATTTCATTAATTAATAATTCTAAATAATACTCTGTTCTACCGGCCTGTCTCGATTATGCATATTTTTCCCGCGCTTATCGGCAAGCTTCGATGTGACATCACTGATGATAAGGAAATGTTACGAGACTGGGACTTTCCATTCATTCACCGTACTGTTGACAGTGATAGCGGTTGTTTAGAAGCGAGCGTCGTAATGGTTATTGTGCGGCATTTTGTAATGCAAACAGTAGTAAGAATAAAGTAACATGTAGTTGGTGTTCCTTACAGAGCCAACTTTGTTTAAAAGAAGAAAACGTCAAGCCAACGAAGCACAGCCAGCTTTGCTCGCTTCGATCCATACCAGAGAAGGTGCAGCCCTGGGTTATCCAGGCGCTAAAATCTCTTTGAAAGAGGATGATAGGCCCACATTATTCTCAGTAGTGGAAGCTATGTTGATGCCACAAATCTGTAGAACACAGGCAACGACACAGCATCAACAACTACGGTCCACCTAGGATCGAAGCGAGCTGTCAGCACGGATACAGGTGATGTCAGCACATGGTGAATTCAGACAGCATTGTTTGGAGAGTTTGGCCCACAACTCTGGTAACTTTGGCCACAGAGCACAACGAGCATAGTGATCTTGGCCCACATTAAGTTTAATGTACCGAAATCACCACCACCTGTCAGCACTACTCCTGCTATTGCGATGTTTACTTTCTGACTTAACCATGAAAATGACCACGTAGAGCTGCCAAACTTCTCATATATTTACCACACATATTTACCACACATATTCACATGTCGCATGGTCAAACATTACTCTTACTTCCATGTAACGATAAAAAATTAGAAAAACAAAGCTAGCTATATCTTCTACCCCTAGCTCCATGAAGCTAGGCATAGGAGATGACAAGTTTTTGTTTATTTTGATCTTTGTTTGGAAGTAAGAGTAATGTTTGACCATGTCACATGTATATGTGTATGGCAGATATATGGGGAGAAGTTTGGCAGCTCTATGTGGTCATTTTCATGGTTCAGTCAGAAAGTAAATAAATTCAAAGGCTACTGGCATTTCTAAACTGCTCCAAAAGAGCCAAATTCGAAGATGATTCTGCAGTATTACTAGAGGCTAGCAGTTTGAAATTGTTACATAAATACGTTTTATTCTGGAAAATTGACATCGCCATCACTTGCTATTGTAACGTGAGTGAAACTTTACTGAAGCGTTGCATAGAAATCACTGACTGAATGTAAACCCATATCATCATTGACGTCACAAAACCACATGATCGCTTATCTCATTAACTTCAAATTTTTACGCTCGCTTTGCAAGTTAGACGCATGAAACATCTAATTTTACATATAAATAAATGTTTCCTATTTTTTTATTTTGGCATGTAGTACATACAATATTAAACTTTGTGTACACACAGAAAAAGCATTTTTAGCTAGTGCCTTGTTGTTAGTCCCTTTAACAGACTTGAGTGAAAGATCAGAATACTGAAGATCATGCATATAGTCAGGCTGATTTCAAGCCATATTTCACACAATTTAAAGTCATTGGTTTGTTGAATGACAATATCAAATAATCATGATTTTTTTAAATTATGGTGTAAGTTGTAGAGTCCTAATCTATTGCAGTACAGGGTACTGCTGATCTGTTACTGAAGAGGTTTATCTCCACGATGTCAGTATAATAATCAGAGGTGCCAAGTAACGTAGCACAAAAAGTGGTAGATCTACCGCTTTTCATGGTGTGAAGGCGGTTGACAAAGAACTGGCACTGTGGGCCTCTCGCTGCAGTTATGAAGGGGGCATAAGGAGGAGTTCCCGTCCTGGCAGAACAATTTTTTATTTTATGACTTATTTACTTAATTCCGGCGCATATTTTCTATGTGAATTGTTGGTTTAGTGGCATGTTTTAATTTGAAATATGAATTAACCTTGAAATTGTAGTTTAGATTTTGGATCGAATAGTAGTGGGTTATGTAAACATTGAAGAAAAAGCTGTAGTTCTACTGCCAAAGCAGTAGACTTGGCACCTCTAATAATGCACATGATTATATTAGGTACATGAAGTAGTGCTTAACTTAGGAATGACACTCGTAATGCTAAATGTGATTACACACTAGATGCCATACTAGATACAAGTAAGTTTTTACAGAAAATTACACGACATTAGCTCATTTGAGCTATTTTTCAACAAACAGTTGTAAAGGAACAATACTCAAAACAATAAAAAGGGGTGAAATGAGAAATACAAAAGACATACATGTACATAAATAGAACTTTGACAACATGTTTGCGTTAGGGACGACCACGGGTTTGTCCTTCATCAGAGAATACTGGGAGCATTTGAGTGCGATGAAATTTTGAATAAAAGTGCTACATTATTTACTATTTTGAATACCTCCCATGTCATTTCTTTTATTCTTTTGACGTGGAGGTATTCAGTTCCAGCGGTCTTTAAAAGGTCATTATATGTTGATGAGTCATCATTGTTGATAAAGCGAATTGCTCTCTCCTGTATTTTCTTAAGTTTGTTGGTACTGGCTACAAAAATGCCAGATTAGAGAATAGAGCCTTGTGGTATACCCTTGATGATTTCAGCCCAGTCACTGTAGTTTGGTCCCAGCTTAACTCGCTGTTTCCTGTTACTGAGGTACCTACTGATTAGAGCAAATGCTTTGTCCGAGAGTCCATATGCTCGCAGTTTCCCCAATAACAGGTCGTGAGGGAGGCAGTCAAAGGCCTTTGACAGATCCATGAGTGTGGCTGCGATATACTCATGGTTGTCCAGTGCCTTGCGCCAATCCTTCACTAATCTCAGCAGAGTGGACTGGCACCCCATGCCCGGTCTGAAAGCACCAAAGAAAGGGTTGAACATATTCTCAAAATGTATGCTTAGTTGGAGGTTGATGGCTTTTTCAAAAAGTTTACATATGAATGGGAGGATGCTAACTGGTCTGTAATTTTGGTTGTCTAGAGGGTCCTTTTTCTTGTATACCAGGAAACTTGCGCTTCTTTCAGTCTATTTGAAAATTTTGAGGTCGCAAAAGAGAAGTTTATAAGTTTTGATAGGGGGTTCCGAAACTGTAGTGCTACAGGACATTAGAATTTTTGCAGGGATGCCGTCAACTCCAGTGGCTTTTCTGGAGCTTGATTTATAAATGAAAGTGTGTATACTCTTCGGGGTGTTGAGACTGAAATTAAAAGTGATGGGTGTAGGAACATGTGTGGTTATTATTTGGATGCTGGGGTGGTTTGCTATATCTTCCGGGGTAAGTTTGGTTCCTATGTCTTGGTCGACATTTACATAAAAATCGTTCAGAATACCCGAGACAGAGGTCTGGTCTGATATGATTTTATAGTTTTCCAACAGGATGATAACAGGGTCTTTTAGGAGACCCTTGTTTGACAGGAATGGTTTCACTGTGGGCCAGTAGTCTTTAGACTTGGGCCCTCCTGCACACCTTTCAAAAAAGTAAGTTTATATGGATTGGCGTTTGAGTTTGGTAGTCAGATTCCTTTGCTTGCAGTAAGATTCCCAGTTAGCTGGTGTACGCCATTTTTGGTATCTGCTAAAAAGCATTGCCTTTTTAAAGGCTGCTTTGCAAAGGTTTGATTTATTAAACGGAGTTTGTTTGGTTTTGACAGATTTTTCTTTTACTGGGGTATGCTCATCTAAAATATCCGTGAGGAGGGTTTCATGAGCCAGTAGATGTCCTCCACATCATCAAATACATACGCAACATGAAACAGGATAACACCCACCACCTCACTGAAAACCTTCTCATCAAAGTTTTTGCAGCTGCCACATTTGATTTTACGTTTCTTTAGGGGTGGGCCACACCCTTAATGACAGCAGAATGACACTCAACTGCCATATCAACTGCCACACCAGCAAGGGAATGGATTACTCCAAAATTTATAATGTTCTGGTTGATCACTAGGTGCTGCATTAATAGTCATACACAATGTGGCACCACTGCAATGCTTCTGGCACAGTCCAGGTAGAAATAGATTGTTAGTATATGTGCACAGTTTGTTTCACTACTAACTTTCATTGATAAACAGGTAATTTTTGTTTTGTGAGATTTCTTTGACCAAAACTGACTTGTCGTAGTGATTTGTTATGATAGCTGTGTGCGGTTGTTGGACATTGTTTTATGTTTCTGCAGACTGCAGTTTGTGATGCATTCAGCAGGTGGCACCACCAACATGAAACCATCCCAGTTGGCGTCTGAGAGCGAGTGTGTGAGATGCCTGTATATTCACAAGTTATGTTGAAATGTAACTCAAACCTTTGTCCCAGGTGACATTTCAGACAATTATGTTACTGTTCACTCATATTGTGTGACTCATTTTCTTTCTCAAATAGCTGATTATGAAATTATTGTCTTTTTGTATTACAAGACTTCAAAAAGCAATATTGCACCAGACTTGGGGTTAATTCCATTATCAATTATATACCTATTAGTATTAAGCATACCAATTCCAATTCCACATCAAACAGACCAATTCCAATTTAAATGTAAATTCCATATCAAAATAGCAGTACCTGGTATGTGAACAGAACTGCCATAGACATACTCAATGCCAAAAAGCTAACATCTATTTTAGAGCAACTTTATTGAATTTCTGCACATTATGCAGAAATTCCCTTGCTGGTGTGGCACTATATTTTTACGAAATTCACACACACACACACACACACACACACACACACACACACACACACACACACACACACACACACACACACACACGCGCACACAATGACATGACTGTTGATATACTGATGTTTTATTAGTACTGTAGTAGTTACATAGATGTGCTATAGCTAGAATAGAATGATGCAGATGCAGGAAATATATTCTACCAGAAGTTGCTTAGAGAAAACTAATCGATTTATGCTACAACTAAAACATGATTAGTATGTGTATATTTATTCACGCACGTATTTTCCAGCCTATCAATTTTTATCAGAAGCCACCCTAACTTGTCAGGCCATGAAATGAGTTGCAGACAGGTCGGATCTGTGCAGTTGATGCAGAGGCACACATGTCAGTTTTCTATTTCCATCCCTACTGTACTGGCCCAATGCAGTGGCTTTGATATATCTACTGGTACATGTTTCCCCCAGTCAGTGGTTGTTTCCCTGCTATCTCACTGCCTTGGCCAAATGGTAAGATCTGAGGCTGTGCAGATGTCGCTATTGGAAATATGGTGGGGAAAATGGGTTCAGTTACCATTGATGAAGACATTGAATAATATGTACCCTTTGAAAAGATATAAAATATGAAAACATGAGTGAAATAATGCAATTTGGAAGCATGAAATTGTTGAAAAATAATGGATAGTTTTAACGCACAGTTTAAGTGATGTTGAATGTCACATAATTTCTTGATAATAATTGTATTAAATCATGTAGAAATGTTCAGTGTTTTAGTTTGGGATTAATTCCATCCATTTTCACTGGCCGCAAAACTATTTTGTTCACTCCATGGTGCTCCAGTTCACTCAGCCATATGAGCAACTGTTGCCATGGGTTTTTATTGTATGATATTATCAGATCTTGGGGGTAGGTCAATTCACTTGCACCAATTAAGAAACTACGATTAAGCACTGGGACTGCACCAGCTCTGCTGGCCTAAATGGATTAGAAAAGATTTATTTAAGTCCTCTGACACATCGTGCTGGTTATCTTCCAACTAAAAAATGCATGCTGGGAATGGAGTAGAGAAACCGAAAGTGGACACTACTGATGTCCTTCAGATATCATGGTTCTGCACATCTGATAAGTGTCTATTTCTAGCTAAAGTATTTATTACATTAGAACTGATCTCAGCTTGAAGTAGAATTGTATTTTCGCCTAGATATCTAGTGGTCCACAATTTCTCGGTTTACGCCCACAAGTGTAATTGAGCAGTGGCAGTAGTTTTTAATTGGGCATGACAATAGTTTGACAATACCACCATTCTAGGCTAGTTGTTGCGTATCCTTTGTAACAAATGTTGTTAGACATCTATTTTATTACCAGTTACTCATGTAGTCAGAGTTGAATTGGTGTTTGAACTGCGGGGGGGGGGGTGGTACTCGATGCATTGCCAGTACGCCACCCTTGAGACAAATTACACGTTTTATGGGTTTGTTTTCTGTGACCCCCCTGGGTGTTCGAATCAGCAGGTTCACTAAGCGTGTGGAGTATAAAGCACTCGGATTTGTCCTGCTGAATATCTTGCTATATAAAAGCATCACTTTTTTCTTCTGAGTGTAGTTTCCGAGAAACCCTCACAGAGTTGCTTTGGATCACGCTGCATATCTGAATATCAAATCACAGGCATTAGTCTTAATGACATGGATCGTGGTTGAAAAGGTTATGCAAGCTGATACTCAAAACAAATTGAGAATCAAACTGTTCATGATGTTGTTGTGTCTGCAGTTCTGCTGTGAGTAACAATTCCATGTAGAGATTAATGTAACAAGTGTAACATTGAATGTAACGCTGGAACTGCACTGGAACTGCAGAAGTAACCATTGTCCAAGTCATAGTTGGGCGCAAGATTTTAATGACACCACCACATTGTTAATTAATTGTTAATACGAATGGATTATGACAACCATTGAACAAGCAAGACCTCTTCAATGGTTGAGTGGTTCTACTAATTGTGCCAAGGCTCCACTGTGTGGCGGCTGCAGTGGCTTGAGTGAACTCATGTGATTGTGTTCGTAGGTGACCTGTTTCTCTCTTACGTCGGCTGTTGTAGTCAGTCATAGGTTTAAAGCTGGCCAGTTTGCGTAACTACCTAGATGAGAAAATCACCTGGCAATCTCTTATCAGTTGGCGTCCGGTGGCTGCAAGAACACAGGTGTGTAGAGAGTGTGTGTGCATACATGCGTGTATGCGTGCGTGCATGTACTCCTAACTTTCATGTGTAGTTGTGTGTAGATTTTGTTATACTCTGTTCGCACTGTGGTCCGTCGCGGACACTGGTAGGTGTCTGTAGCATAAATGCAGCTGGTTTGGAATTGGACACTGAGTTGGAAGGAAACTGCAAATTAACTGGCCTTGTTGTAATCTTTATAGAGCCAAGTAATTGGCCTCACTCCTACATGAACAGTCAGCTCTCACAGTAACTTCTCCATGAGGTTGACCACATGTTGAGTGTATTTATAGATCTTGTCCAGTTTCCTATCAGGAGTGTTATAATCGTTGTGTAGTAGTATTCTTACCAAGAGTGTTAGGTCATTGTGTAATAGTATTCCTACCAAGAGTGTTAGGTCATTGTGTAATAGTATTCTTACCAAGAGTGTTAGGTCATTGGGTAATAGTATTCCTACCAAGAGTGTTAGGTCATTGTGTAATAGTATTCTTACCAAGAGTGTTATGTCATTGTGTAATAGTATTCTTACCAAGAGTGTTAGGTCATTGTGTAATAGTATTCCTACCAAGAGTGTTAGGTCATTGTGTAATAGTATTCCTACCAAGAGTGTTAGGTCATTGTGTAATAGTATTCCTACCAAGAGTGTTAGGTCATTGTGTAATAGTATTCCTACCAAGAGTGTTAGGTCATTGTGTAATAGTATTCCTACCAAGAGTGTTAGGTCATTGTGTAATAGTATTCTTACCAAGAGTGTTAGGTCATTGTGTAATAGTATTCTTACCAAGAGTGTTAGGTCATTGTGTAATAGTATTCCTACCAAGAGTGTTAGGTCATTGTGTAATAGTGTTCTTACCAGGAGTGTTATGTCATTGTGTAATAGTATTCTTACCAAGAGTGTTATGTCATTGTGTAATAGTATTCTTACCAGGAATGTTATGTCATTGTATAATAGTATTCTTACCAGGAATGTTATGTCATTGTATAATAGTATTCTTACCAAGAGTGTTAGGTCATTGTGTAATGGTATTCTTACTCGGAATATTAGGTCATTGTGTAATAGTATTCTTACTCGGAATATTAGGTTATTGTGTAATTGTATTCTTACTAGGACTAGAAGTGTTATGTTATTGTGTAATAGTATTCTTACCAGGAGTGTAATGTCATTGTATAATAGTATTCTTACCAAGAGTGTTAGCTCATTGTGTAATAGTATTCTTACCAGGAGTGCTATGTCATTGTATAATAGTATTCTTACCAAGAGTGTTAGGTCATTGTGTAATAATATTCTTACTAAGAGTATTATGTTAATATGTAATAATATTTTTACTAGGAGTGTTAGGTCATTGTGTAATAGTATTCTTACCGGGAGTGTTAGATCATTGTGTAATAGTATTCTTTCCAGGAGTGTTAGATCAGTGTGTAATAGTATTCTTACTAAGAGTGTTATGTTATTATGTAACAGTATTCTTGCTAGAAGTGTTAGGTCATTATGTAATAGTATTCTTTCTAGGAGTGTTTGATCACTGTGTAATAGTATTCTTACTCAGAATATTATGTAATTGTGTAATAGTATTCTTACTAGGACTAGGAGTGTTAATTTATTGTGTAACACTCATTTAATAATATTTATCTTCCAACATTGTGTTACAGCATAGACCAGAGATTCATATTTACATTGATTTGACAAGATTGTTTTTATAACATCTAAAAGAACAAGCTCTAAAACAAGGAAGCCATAGTATATTGAGTTTACACAATTTGTTCTAGAACTACATTATATATTTATAGGCCTGTTCCTTAAACAGGGTTTACTCAATGCAGATGACAGTTTGGCATCGACTCTTGCTACTCTATAATCCTCTGCAGTCACCTGACCATTTGTGATCATGTGACAGGAGTTCCCATGTAAATGTTATGTCAATGTATTCACTACATGTGGCAGGCCACATTTCTTGTGCGTTGTCATGTTTCGCTTGAATTCTGTTTCAGATGTTATGCCAAATTTTAGCTCGGAGCTGTTATTGAAAGACATAAATGTGCTACAATTAATCTGCACTGGTAAACAGTAGTTCCATAAAAAAAATTTAATTCAGAGGAGAATGTTGACCATCAGAACCACGTTCCAACGCTCAGACTTTTCGTTTGTATCATTCTGGTGTATACCAATCCACAAGTTGTATAATTAAGCTAGTGAATGCTGATTCTAACTTGTTGACAAACTATCGACATTCAATATTTTTATTACGATAAATGTGTGCCATTGTCAAACAGTTGTCACACAATTGAAGACAACCACTTTGTGGTGCATCTAACATATTCAAAGACTGAAATACTGTTATGCCAATACGCTAAGAGAACCCATGTAAAGGTGGTAAACAAGTGAAGAAGGAGCTACGTTGTGTCTAATGAGTCTGGGTCTGTTGAGGAGAAGCCAGCACACAACTTGATCGAAGTGATAGACTGGGACGTTATCAAGAGTTGTCTGTGTATGTGTGTGCAAGACAGACAAAGTATCGTATCTGTTACACCAACCATGTCTCACTGAACACGTTCCAGCTACCTGTTTTTCGTAGTCTGCATAATCCTGCATGCTTTATTAGCTGGGTAATATCTTATGCATGATTGGCACCTAACATAAGTGCTTGCGCAATTGCGTGTGTATGGTCATGTATGTAAATACGTGTGCACTCGTCTCTTGTGAGTATTATGCTGAACGGGCCACTCGTATAATCACACCGCAGGATTTGTAGAGGCCATTGCAGGCAAAGCCTTGAATTAACATGGATTACTAAACATGCAATAGTGTCTATTATGATTAAGCTATGATTTGGAGTTGTGAATAAAGGTAATGTACACAGCTTATCGTGAACTAGAGGTGAGATCTGTTTATTGTCACGTTGATTGTTCCACTTACAATGTGATTATGGTTTTGTACCAGGTCTCTGTTGTAGTACGCCAGCAATATGGCCATCGTCGAAAAGTTACTGAACTACATGAAAATAAGTGTAGGCCTAAGTAAGTAAACACCTGGTAATGTTGAGAGAATGGAGTTATCTGAGGCACATCGTATGAAATGTGTTGCCTTTATGCCTTGAATGAACAAAGATTTGTACTGTAGGACACTATGACCTTTTGTATCAAATAGTAGGCCCAGGCCAGGCCCACAAGGTTGCATACAGGACATGTACAATGACACAGGGAAATTGACTTTGTTGAAGGTGACAGTATCAGAGTGCATAAAAACAAAGTTGATTATGGCAGTGCATTCAGTGTGCAATGGAGTGTAACTGGGTTCATTGCTGTATGGTTGAGTGGTCGCCTTCAGCTGTACTTTGGCTTACTCAAAGGTTGTTTGTTGTTCCTAACTGACAATGGTTTGTAAGAAATTTCCAGCAACATTATAATCTGTGATGTGAAATTTGTTATACAATACAATATAAAACACCTCTGTTGTGCTAAAATCCTCGGGAGACCCAAGCTCGGCAGCACACCAAAACAAAAGGGGTTAAGCAGTTCCTAATCAATAAGCAGTTCCAGTTGTAAACAGTTGGATTGGTACGCTGGGGAGCTATGGAGGATAACCAAGTTTAAACAGGTGGGTTTTAGTTTACGGCCAAATGTTTAATACTAACATGGAGTGAGTTCCATAGAGTTGGTGCAGCAACTAAAAAAGCTCTAGTTCCGACACGTGTCCTAATACTGGGAACGATAAGTATGTTAGAATTAGATGATCAATGCTGTCTAGGCTGTCTTGCAGGAGTGGGCAGTGAATGTAAATATGCTAGTTGCCTGGATGAAAGTGCTTTGTAGGTAATGGTACAGATCTTGAAAATAATGCCAGATGATATCACAAACAATATTCTAAGACAATATCCCCACAGATTACATCACATGAAATTTATTCCAGGACAATATACTATAGATGATATCACAGGAAATATATTCCAGGACAATATCGACCAGGTGATATCACATCAACTATATTCCAGGACAATATTAACACAATCATATAAACACTATTATGTGTGTTTCAAAGATGATAGAACAAATCATTTGATCCATGTATCTTTTGTAACACACTGTGTTAAGTAACTTTGTTTTGTTTGTCCAATGTACAGCAGAGATTGTCCAGCTGAAATGTATAATATTTTAGATATTGCCCAGGATTTTGTCCTACAACTTGAGTGGATATGTCCTAGAATCAGAGCAGATACATCTTAGTACCTGAGTGCATTATGTCCTAGAACTAGAGCAGATATGTACTGGAACCTTCTCGGCCCAAGAGCCTGTATTTAAATGACAATGAAATTCTTGTCAGATTAAATCACAATTTAATGTATGCTGATTTCCAGTTGTAACGTTATGGGCTGTACTTCTTTAAATCACCTGCATGTGAAAAAACTAATTTATCTGATTGTGGAGTTTCCTATCTGGGCACTTGTCAACAAGCATCCGAGGCAGTTTCGTTTTCTAGTAAAGATTTTTTATGCTTTAGCAGCGCATACGTGCACGGAAGTGATGTTTCCAGTGCTGTTGCTATCTGGTGAGAACCACCCAGTAAGGGGAAGCTAGTCCAAGTTATTTATATGGCCCGTTAAATTAGGTTTCATGCCAGAGCAGTAAGCTAGGTGGGAGCCAACATCCGGTGAGAGAGGCAGTGTGAATGGAGGTATGACCTACTAGAAGGCGCGTGATAGATACAACGCACACACAAGGTAAACCTGAATCTCTTGTTTTGGTTCTGTTGTTTGTAAACAGTGTGTGGTTGTCTAGGTGATAGACAATGATGGTGAAGATAATAAATAGTCTACTGATTTTTAATAAGGTTATCTTAAGTTTGGTTTTATGGTTGGAGTAGGTATGAGTATGTTAAACGGGGTGTAGAAACATGGGTTGTTGGTTGTAGTTGGAGTAGGTATGAGGATGTTAAACGGGGTGGGGGAAACATGGGTTGTTGGTTGTAGTTGGTTGTAGTTGGAGTAGGTATGAGGATGTAAAACAGGATGGGGGAAACATGGGTTGTTGGTTGTAGTTGGAGTAGGTATAAGGATGTTAAATGGGGTGGGGGAAACATGGGTTGTTGGTTGTAGTTGGAGTAGGTATAAGGATGTTAAACGGGGTGGGGGAAACATGGGTTGTTGGTTGTAGTTGGAGTAGGTATGAGGATGTTAAACGGGGTGGGGGAAACATGGGTTGTTGGTTATAGTTGGAGTAGGTATAAGGATGTTAAACGGGGTGGGGGAAACATGGGTTGTTGGTTGTAGTTGGAGTAGGTATAAGGATGTTAAACGGGGTGGGGAAACATTGGTTGTTGGTTGTAGTTGGAGTAGGTATAAGGATGTTAAACGGGGTGGGGGAAACATGGGTTGTTGGTTGTAGTTGGAGTAGGTATAAGGATGTTAAACAGGGTGGGGGAAACGTGGGTTGTTGGTTGTAGTTGGAGTAAGTATAAGGATGTTAAACGGGGTGGGAGAAATATGGGTTGTTGGTTGTAGTTGGAGTAGGATGTTAAACGGGGTGGGGGAAACATGGGTTGTTGGTTGTAGTTGGAGTAGGTATGAGGATGTTAAACGGGGTGGGGGAAACATGGGTTGTTGGTTATAGTTGGAGTAGGTATAAGGATGTTAAACGGGGTGGGGTAAACATGGGTTGTTGGTTGTAGTTGGAGTAGGTATAAGGATGTTAAACGGGGTGGGGAAACATGGGTTGTTGGTTGTAGTTGGAGTAGGTATAAGGATGTTAAACGGGGTGGGGGAAACATGGGTTGTTGGTTGTAGTTGGAGTAGGTATAAGGATGTTAAACAGGGTGGGGGAAACGTGGGTTGTTGGTTGTAGTTGGAGTAAGTATAAGGATGTTAAACGGGGTGGGAGAAATATGGGTTGTTGGTTGTAGTTGGAGTAGGATGTTAAACGGGGTGGGGGAAACATGGGTTGTTGGTTATAGTTGGAGTAGGTATAAGGATGTTAAACGGGGTGGGGGAAACATGGGTTGTTGGTTGTAGTTGGAGTAGGTATAAGGATGTTAAACGGGGTGGGGAAACATGGGTTGTTGGTTGTAGTTGGAGTAGGTATAAGGATGTTAAACGGGGTGGGGGAAACATGGGTTGTTGGTTGTAGTTGGAGTAGGTATAAGGATGTTAAACAGGGTGGCGGAAACGTGGGTTGTTGGTTGTAGTTGGAGTAAGTATAAGGATGTTAAACGGGGTGGGAGAAACATGGGTTGTTGGTTGTAGTTGGAGTAGGTATAAGGATGTTAAACAGGGTGGGGGAAACATGGTGCAGATCTTGAAAATAATGCCAGATGATATCACAAACAATATTCTAAGACAATATCCCCACAGAATACATCACATGAAATTTATTCCAGGACAATATACTATAGATGATATCACAGGAAATATATTCCAGGACAATATCGACCAGGTGATATCACATCAACTATATTCCAGGACAATATTAACACAATCATATAAACACTATTATGTGTGTTTCAAAGATGATAGAACAAATCATTTGATCCATGTATCTTTTGTAACACACTGTGTTAAGTAACTTTGTTTTGTTTGTCCAATGTACAGCAGAGATTGTCCAGCTGAAATGTATAATATTTTAGATATTGCCCAGGATTTTGTCCTACAACTTAAGTGGATATGTCCTAGAATCAGAGCAGATACATCTTAGTACCTGAGTGCATTATGTCCTAGAACTAGAGCAGATATGTACTGGAACCCTCTCGGCCCAAGAGCCTGTATTTAAATGACAATGAAATTCTTGTCAGATTAAATCACAATTTAATGTATGCTGATTTCCAGTTGTAACGTTATGGGCTGTACTTCTTTAAATCACCTGCATGTGAAAAAACTAATTTATCTGATTGTGGAGTTTCCTATCTGGGCACTTGCCAACAAGCATCCGAGGCAGTTTCGTTTTCTAGTAAAGATTTGTTATGCTTTGGCTGCGCATACGTGCGCGGAAGTGATGTTTCCAGTGCTGTTGCTATCTGGTGAGAACCACCCGGTAAGGGGAGGCTAGTCCAAGTTATTTATATGGCCCGTTAAATTAGGTTTCATGCCAGAGCAGTAAGCTAGCTGGGAGCCAACCTCCGGTGAGAGAGGCAGTGTGAATGGAGGTATGACCTACTAGAAGGCGCGTGATAGATACATCGCACACACAAGGTAAACCTGAATCTCTTGTTTTGGTTCTGTTGTTTGTAAACAGTGTGTGGTTGTCTAGGTGATATACAATGATGGTGAAGATGATAAATAGTCTACAGATTTTTAATAAGGTTATCTTAAGTTTGGTTTTATGGTTGGAGTAGGTATGAGTATGTTAAACGGGGTGTGGAAACATGGGTTGTTGGTTGTAGTTGGAGTAGGTATGAGGATGTAAAACAGGATGGGGGAAACATGGGTTGTTGGTTGTAGTTGGAGTAGGTATGAGGATGTTAAACAGGGTGGGGGAAACATGGATTGTTGGTTGTAGTTGGAGTAGGTATGAGTATGTTTTAAGCAGGGTGTGGAAACGGCTTGTTGGTTGTAGTTGGAGTAGGTATGAGGATGTAAAACAGGGTGGGGGAAACATGGATTGTTGGTTGTAGTTGGAGTAGGTATGAGGATGTTAAACAGGGTGGGGGAAACATGGATTGTTGGTTGTAGTTGGAGTAGGTATGAGTATATTTTAAGCAGGGTGTGGAAACGGGTTGTTGGTTGTAGTTGGAGTAGGTATGAGTATGTTAAACAGGGTGTGGAAACATGGGGTTGTTGGTTGTAGTTGGAGTAGGTATGAGGATGTAAAACAGGATGGGGGAAACATGGTTTGTTGGTTGTAGTTGGAGTAGGTATGAGGATGTTAAACGGGGTGGGGGAAACATGGGTTGTTGGTTGTAGTTGGAGTAAGTATGAGGATGTTAAACAGTGTGTAGAAACATGGGTTGTTGGTTGTAGTTGGAGTAGGTATGAGTATGTTAAACAGGGTGTGGAAACATGGGGTTGTTGGTTGTAGTTGGAGTAGGTATGAGGATATTTAATGGGGTGAGGGTAGCATGGATTGTTGGTTGTAGTTGGAGTAGGTATGAGGATGTTAAACGGGGTGGGGGAAACATGGGTTGTTGGTTGTAGTTGGAGTAAGTATGAGGATGTTAAACGGGGTGGGGAAACATGGATTGTTGGTTGTAGTTGGAGTAAGTATGAGGATGTTAAACAGTGTGTAGAAACATGGGTTGTTGGTTGTAGTTGGAGTAGGTATAAGGATGTTAAATGGGGTGGGGGAAACATGGGTTGTTGGTTGTGGTTGGAGTATGTATGAGGATGTTAAACAGGGTGGGGGAAACATGGGTTGTTGGTTGTAGTTGGAGTAAGTATGAGGATGTTAAAAAGGGTGGGGGAAACATAGGTTGTTGGTTGTAGTTGGAGTAGGTATAAGGATGTTAAACGGGGTGGGGGAAACATGGGTTGTTGGTTGTAGTTGGAGTAAGTATGAGGATGTTATAAAGGGTGGGGGAAACATGGGTTGTTGGTTGTGGTTGGAGTAGGTATGAGGATGTTAAACGGGGTGGGGAAACATGGATTGTTGGCTGTGGTTGGAGTAGGTATGAGGACGTTAAACGGGGTGGGGGAAACATGGGTTGTTGGTTGTAGTTGGAGTATGTATGAGGATGTTAAACAAGGTGGGGGAAACATGGGTTGTTGGTTGTAGTTGGAGTAGGTATGGGGATGTTAAACGGGGTGGGGGAAACATGGATTGTTGGTTGTAGTTGTAGTAGGTATGAGGACGTTAAATGGGGTGGGGGAAACATGGGTTGTTGGTTGTAGTTGGAGTAGGTATAAGGATGTTAAACGGGGTGGGGGAAACATGGGTTGTTGGTTGTAGTTGGAGTAAGTATGAGGATGTTAAAAAGGGTGGGGGAAACATGGGTTGTTGGTTGTAGTTGGAGTAGGTATAAGGATGTTAAACGGGGTGGGGGAAACATGGGTTGTTGGTTGTATTTGGAGTAGGTATAAGAATGTTAAACGGGGTGGGGGAAACATGGGTTGTTGGTTGTAGTTGGAGTAGGTATAAGGATGTTAAACGGGGTGGGGAAACATGGGTTGTTGGTTGTAGTTGGAGTAGGTATAAGGATGTTAAACGGGGTGGGGGAAACATGGGTTGTTGGTTGTAGTTGGAGTAGGTATAAGGATGTTAAACGGGGTGGGGGAAACATGGGTTGTTGGTTGTAGTTGGAGTAGGAATAAGGATGTTAAACGGGGTGGGGGAAACATGGGTTGTTGGTTATAGTTGGAGTAGGTATAAGGATGTTAAACGGGGTGGGGGAAACATGGGTTGTTGGTTGTAGTTGGAGTAGGTATAAGGATGTTAAATGGGGTGGGGGAAACATGGGTTGTTGGTTGTAGTTGGAGTAGGTATAAGGATGTTAAACGGGGTGGGGGAAACATGGGTTGTTGGTTGTAGTTGGAGTAGGTATGAGGATGTTAAACGGGGTGGGGGAAACATGGGTTGTTGGTTATAGTTGGAGTAGGTATAAGGATGTTAAACGGGGTGGGGGAAACATGGGTTGTTGGTTGTAGTTGGAGTAGGTATAAGGATGTTAAACGGGGTGGGGAAACATTGGTTGTTGGTTGTAGTTGGAGTAGGTATAAGGATGTTAAACGGGGTGGGGGAAACATGGGTTGTTGGTTGTAGTTGGAGTAGGTATAAGGATGTTAAACAGGGTGGGGGAAACGTGGGTTGTTGGTTGTAGTTGGAGTAAGTATAAGGATGTTAAACGGGGTGGGAGAAATATGGGTTGTTGGTTGTAGTTGGAGTAGGATGTTAAACGGGGTGGGGGAAACATGGGTTGTTGGTTGTAGTTGGAGTAGGTATGAGGATGTTAAACGGGGTGGGGGAAACATGGGTTGTTGGTTATAGTTGGAGTAGGTATAAGGATGTTAAACGGGGTGGGGTAAACATGGGTTGTTGGTTGTAGTTGGAGTAGGTATAAGGATGTTAAACGGGGTGGGGAAACATGGGTTGTTGGTTGTAGTTGGAGTAGGTATAAGGATGTTAAACGGGGTGGGGGAAACATGGGTTGTTGGTTGTAGTTGGAGTAGGTATAAGGATGTTAAACAGGGTGGGGGAAACGTGGGTTGTTGGTTGTAGTTGGAGTAAGTATAAGGATGTTAAACGGGGTGGGAGAAATATGGGTTGTTGGTTGTAGTTGGAGTAGGATGTTAAACGGGGTGGGGGAAACATGGGTTGTTGGTTATAGTTGGAGTAGGTATAAGGATGTTAAACGGGGTGGGGGAAACATGGGTTGTTGGTTGTAGTTGGAGTAGGTATAAGGATGTTAAACGGGGTGGGGAAACATGGGTTGTTGGTTGTAGTTGGAGTAGGTATAAGGATGTTAAACGGGGTGGGGGAAACATGGGTTGTTGGTTGTAGTTGGAGTAGGTATAAGGATGTTAAACAGGGTGGCGGAAACGTGGGTTGTTGGTTGTAGTTGGAGTAAGTATAAGGATGTTAAACGGGGTGGGAGAAACATGGGTTGTTGGTTGTAGTTGGAGTAGGTATAAGGATGTTAAACAGGGTGGGGGAAACATGGTGCAGATCTTGAAAATAATGCCAGATGATATCACAAACAATATTCTAAGACAATATCCCCACAGAATACATCACATGAAATTTATTCCAGGACAATATACTATAGATGATATCACAGGAAATATATTCCAGGACAATATCGACCAGGTGATATCACATCAACTATATTCCAGGACAATATTAACACAATCATATAAACACTATTATGTGTGTTTCAAAGATGATAGAACAAATCATTTGATCCATGTATCTTTTGTAACACACTGTGTTAAGTAACTTTGTTTTGTTTGTCCAATGTACAGCAGAGATTGTCCAGCTGAAATGTATAATATTTTAGATATTGCCCAGGATTTTGTCCTACAACTTAAGTGGATATGTCCTAGAATCAGAGCAGATACATCTTAGTACCTGAGTGCATTATGTCCTAGAACTAGAGCAGATATGTACTGGAACCCTCTCGGCCCAAGAGCCTGTATTTAAATGACAATGAAATTCTTGTCAGATTAAATCACAATTTAATGTATGCTGATTTCCAGTTGTAACGTTATGGGCTGTACTTCTTTAAATCACCTGCATGTGAAAAAACTAATTTATCTGATTGTGGAGTTTCCTATCTGGGCACTTGCCAACAAGCATCCGAGGCAGTTTCGTTTTCTAGTAAAGATTTGTTATGCTTTGGCTGCGCATACGTGCGCGGAAGTGATGTTTCCAGTGCTGTTGCTATCTGGTGAGAACCACCCGGTAAGGGGAGGCTAGTCCAAGTTATTTATATGGCCCGTTAAATTAGGTTTCATGCCAGAGCAGTAAGCTAGCTGGGAGCCAACCTCCGGTGAGAGAGGCAGTGTGAATGGAGGTATGACCTACTAGAAGGCGCGTGATAGATACATCGCACACACAAGGTAAACCTGAATCTCTTGTTTTGGTTCTGTTGTTTGTAAACAGTGTGTGGTTGTCTAGGTGATATACAATGATGGTGAAGATGATAAATAGTCTACAGATTTTTAATAAGGTTATCTTAAGTTTGGTTTTATGGTTGGAGTAGGTATGAGTATGTTAAACGGGGTGTGGAAACATGGGTTGTTGGTTGTAGTTGGAGTAGGTATGAGGATGTAAAACAGGATGGGGGAAACATGGGTTGTTGGTTGTAGTTGGAGTAGGTATGAGGATGTTAAACAGGGTGGGGGAAACATGGATTGTTGGTTGTAGTTGGAGTAGGTATGAGTATGTTTTAAGCAGGGTGTGGAAACGGCTTGTTGGTTGTAGTTGGAGTAGGTATGAGGATGTAAAACAGGGTGGGGGAAACATGGATTGTTGGTTGTAGTTGGAGTAGGTATGAGGATGTTAAACAGGGTGGGGGAAACATGGATTGTTGGTTGTAGTTGGAGTAGGTATGAGTATATTTTAAGCAGGGTGTGGAAACGGGTTGTTGGTTGTAGTTGGAGTAGGTATGAGTATGTTAAACAGGGTGTGGAAACATGGGGTTGTTGGTTGTAGTTGGAGTAGGTATGAGGATGTAAAACAGGATGGGGGAAACATGGTTTGTTGGTTGTAGTTGGAGTAGGTATGAGGATGTTAAACGGGGTGGGGGAAACATGGGTTGTTGGTTGTAGTTGGAGTAAGTATGAGGATGTTAAACAGTGTGTAGAAACATGGGTTGTTGGTTGTAGTTGGAGTAGGTATGAGTATGTTAAACAGGGTGTGGAAACATGGGGTTGTTGGTTGTAGTTGGAGTAGGTATGAGGATATTTAATGGGGTGAGGGTAGCATGGATTGTTGGTTGTAGTTGGAGTAGGTATGAGGATGTTAAACGGGGTGGGGGAAACATGGGTTGTTGGTTGTAGTTGGAGTAAGTATGAGGATGTTAAACGGGGTGGGGAAACATGGATTGTTGGTTGTAGTTGGAGTAAGTATGAGGATGTTAAACAGTGTGTAGAAACATGGGTTGTTGGTTGTAGTTGGAGTAGGTATAAGGATGTTAAATGGGGTGGGGGAAACATGGGTTGTTGGTTGTGGTTGGAGTATGTATGAGGATGTTAAACAGGGTGGGGGAAACATGGGTTGTTGGTTGTAGTTGGAGTAAGTATGAGGATGTTAAAAAGGGTGGGGGAAACATAGGTTGTTGGTTGTAGTTGGAGTAGGTATAAGGATGTTAAACGGGGTGGGGGAAACATGGGTTGTTGGTTGTAGTTGGAGTAAGTATGAGGATGTTATAAAGGGTGGGGGAAACATGGGTTGTTGGTTGTGGTTGGAGTAGGTATGAGGATGTTAAACGGGGTGGGGAAACATGGATTGTTGGCTGTGGTTGGAGTAGGTATGAGGACGTTAAACGGGGTGGGGGAAACATGGGTTGTTGGTTGTAGTTGGAGTATGTATGAGGATGTTAAACAAGGTGGGGGAAACATGGGTTGTTGGTTGTAGTTGGAGTAGGTATGGGGATGTTAAACGGGGTGGGGGAAACATGGATTGTTGGTTGTAGTTGTAGTAGGTATGAGGACGTTAAATGGGGTGGGGGAAACATGGGTTGTTGGTTGTAGTTGGAGTAGGTATAAGGATGTTAAACGGGGTGGGGGAAACATGGGTTGTTGGTTGTAGTTGGAGTAAGTATGAGGATGTTAAAAAGGGTGGGGGAAACATGGGTTGTTGGTTGTAGTTGGAGTAGGTATAAGGATGTTAAACGGGGTGGGGGAAACATGGGTTGTTGGTTGTATTTGGAGTAGGTATAAGAATGTTAAACGGGGTGGGGGAAACATGGGTTGTTGGTTGTAGTTGGAGTAGGTATAAGGATGTTAAACGGGGTGGGGAAACATGGGTTGTTGGTTGTAGTTGGAGTAGGTATAAGGATGTTAAACGGGGTGGGGGAAACATGGGTTGTTGGTTGTAGTTGGAGTAGGTATAAGGATGTTAAACGGGGTGGGGGAAACATGGGTTGTTGGTTGTAGTTGGAGTAGGAATAAGGATGTTAAACGGGGTGGGGGAAACATGGGTTGTTGGTTATAGTTGGAGTAGGTATAAGGATGTTAAACGGGGTGGGGGAAACATGGGTTGTTGGTTGTAGTTGGAGTAGGTATAAGGATGTTAAACAGGGTGGGGGAAACATGGGTTGTTGGTTGTAGTTGGAGTAGGTATGAGGATGTTAAACGGGGTGGGGGAAACATGGGTTGTTGGTTGTAGTTGGAGTAGGTATGAGGATGTTAAACGGGGTGGGGGAAACATGGGTTGTTGGTTGTAGTTGGAGTAGGTATGAGGATGTTAAACGGGGTGGGGGAAACATGGGTTGTTGGTTGTAGTTGGAGTAGGTATGAGGATGTTAAACGGGGTGGGGGAAACGTTGGTTGTAGTTGGAGTAGGTATAAGGATGTTAAACAGGGTGGGGGAAACATGGGTTGTTGGTTGTAGTTGGAGTAGGTATAAGGATGTTAAACGGGGTGGGGGAAACATGGGTTGTTGGTTGTAGTTGGAGTATGTATAAGAATGTTAAATGGGGTGGGGAAACATGGGTTGTTGGTTGTAGTTGGAGTAGGTATAAGGATGTTAAACGGGGTGGGGGAAACATGGGTTGTTGGTTGTAGTTGGAGTAGGTATAAGGATGTTAAACAGGGTGGGAGAAACATGGGTTGTTGGTTGTAGTTGGAGTACGTATGAGGATGTTAAACGGGGTGGGGGAAACATGGGTTGTTGGTTGTAGTTGGAGTAGGTATGAGGATGTTAAATGGGGTGGGGGAAACATGGGTTGTTGGTTGTAGTTGGAGTAGGTATGAGGATGTTAAACGGGGTGGGGGAAACATGGGTTGTTGGTTGTAGTTGGAGTAGGTATGAGGATGTTAAACGGGGTGGGGGAAACATGGGTTGTTGGTTGTAGTTGGAGTAGGTATGAGGATGTTAAACGGGGTGGGGGAAACATTGGTTGTAGTTGGAGTAGGTATAAGGATGTTAAACAGAGTTGGAGTAGGTATAAGGATGTTAAACAGGGTGGGGGAAACATGGGTTGTTGGTTGTAGTTGGAGTAGGTATAAGGATGTTAAACGGGGTGGGGGAAACATGGGTTGTTGGTTGTAGTTGGAGTAGGTATAAGGATGTTAAACAGGGTGGGAGAAACATGGGTTGTTGGTTGTAGTTGGAGTAGGTATAAGGATGTTAAACGGGGTGGGGGAAACGTTGGTTGTAGTTGGAGTAGGTATAAGGATGTTAAACAGGGTGGGGGAAACATGGGTTGTTGGTTGTAGTTGGAGTAGGTATAAGGATGTTAAACGGGGTGGGGGAAACATGGGTTGTTGGTTGTAGTTGGAGTATGTATAAGGATGTTAAATGGGGTGGGGAAACATGGGTTGTTGGTTGTAGTTGGAGTAGGTATAAGGATGTTAAACGGGGTGGGGGAAACATGGGTTGTTGGTTGTAGTTGGAGTATGTATAAGGATGTTAAATGGGGTGGGGAAACATGGGTTGTTGGTTGTAGTTGGAGTAGGTATAAGGATGTTAAACGGGGTGGGGGAAACATGGGTTGTTGGTTGTAGTTGGATTAGGTATAAGGATGTTAAACAGGGTGGGAGAAACATGGGTTGTTGGTTGTAGTTGGAGTACGTATGAGGATGTTAAACGGGGTGGGGGAAACATGGGTTGTTGGTTGTAGTTGGAGTAGGTATGAGGATGTTAAATGGGGTGGGGGAAACATGGGTTGTTGGTTGTAGTTGGAGTAGGTATGAGGATGTTAAACGGGGTGGGGGAAACATGGGTTGTTGGTTGTAGTTGGAGTAGGTATAAGGATGTTAAACGGGGTGGGGAAACATGGGTTGTTGGTTGTAGTTGGAGTAGGTATAAGGATGTTAAACGGGGTGTGGGAAACATGGGTTGTTGGTTGTATTTGGAGTAGGTATAAGGATGTTAAACGGGGTGGGGGAAACATGGGTTGTTGGTTGTAGTTGGAGTAGGTATAAGGATGTTAAACGGGGTGGGGAAACATGGGTTGTTGGTTGTAGTTGGAGTAGGTATAAGGATGTTAAACGGGGTGGGGGAAACATGGGTTATTGGTTGTAGTTGGAGTAGGTATAAGGATGTTAAACGGGGTGGGGGAAACATGGGTTGTTGGTTGTAGTTGGAGTAGGTATAAGGATGTTAAACAGGGTGGGGGAAACATGGGTTGTTGGTTGTAGTTGGAGTAGGTATAAGGATGTTAAACAGGGTGGGAGAAACATGGGTTGTTGGTTGTAGTTGGAGTAGGTATAAGGATGTTAAACGGGGTGGAGGAAACATGGGTTGTTGGTTGTAGTTGGAGTACGTATGAGGATGTTAAACGGGGTGGGGGAAACATGGGTTGTTGGTTGTAGTTGGAGTAGGTATGAGGATGTTAAATGGGGTGGGGAAAACATGGGTTGTTGGTTGTAGTTGGAGTAGGTATGAGGATGTTAAACGGGGTGGGGAAAACATGGGTTGTTGGTTGTAGTTGGAGTAGGTATGAGGATGTTAAACGGGGTGGGGGAAACATGGGTTGTTGGTTGTAGTTGGAGTAGGTATAAGGATGTTAAACAGGGTGGGAGAAACATGGGTTGTTGGTTGTAGTTGGAGTAGGTATAAGGATGTTAAACAGGGTGGGAGAAACATGGGTTGTTGGTTGTAGTTGGAGTAGGTATAAGGATGTTAAACGGGGTGGGGGAAACATGGGTTGTTGGTTGTAGATGGAGTACGTATGAGGATGTTAAACGGGGTGGGGGAAACATGGGTTGTTGGTTGTAGTTGGAGTAGGTATGAGGATGTTAAATGGGGTGGGGGAAACATGGGTTGTTGGTTGTAGTTGGAGTAGGTATAAGGATGTTAAATGGGGTGGGGGAAACATGGGTTGTTGGTTATAGTTGAAGTAGGTATGAGGATGTTAAATGGGTGTGGAAACTTGATTGAGAAGAGTTTTTACACAATGACACCTGCAGTGTGGGTAATTGATAAAAATATTCTGTACTTTATACAATAACAAGTGTGTCAGTGGTTGACATATTGTAGGGAGACGTTCACTGTTTGTGTGTGTGCTCTTGACAACACCTTGGCGGTGGGGCTAGTGTTGTGACCCCTTAGGACATTGCCTCACACATTGCCAAGGGAAGTCTAGGCCTTAATGCCCCGGTTCGTTATGAATACAATGAGTAACTGCCTCTGATTACTTGCATTAGATACTGTATATAAGGGAAGTAAATTCCCATACATTGCGAGACATGGAATGGAAACCACAGATTTAGCTGCCACCATATAAGCTACACATATAGCTTGAGTTTCATTTTGCTACATAATACTGCATGGGGATATTTTCAACCTGGAAATCAGTGGGGTACCACAGAGATCATTGATTAGTGTTCTTTATATCAAAAACTTGGAAGATGATGTAACAAGTACTTCAGAAATGTTAAAGGAGGTGGAGATAAAAAATTACAAAATCATCTAGACCAAATTATCTGAAAAATGGCAGAAAAATACCTGCAGGACAAAAATTAGCATTGGTAAGATGATCAGTTATGATTCTTTCACCATTCTATTTACAGGCCATAGAGAATAATGACATTATTCCAATATGACTGTAGTGGATTTGCATTCCGATCCCTACACGTTTCTTGAGAGGTCAAATAAGGTGAAATATTGCAATGTCCTTTAAAATTATTCGTGGACCCCAAACCCGCCCCCCCCCCCCGATGACCTTTCATTGTATTAATAAGCATTTTTGTTGTGGATATATTTTAAAGGGATGGACCAAAACCTGTGAAAAGAAATCACTGCTATTACATGTATTATTATGAAACAATAAGAAAGTGAAAGTCATGCACTCCTGTGATGTTGCTGGCTCCTATGGACTGGGTTTATTTTCAGGTGCACTGTAGTGACTAAGCACCACATAACTGTTGGGTGATAAACCGATAAGGTAGCACTTTGTGCCAGGCTCTGCAACGTTTTCGTTTGACAAAGGAACTGGCGCTTTGTCATGTTAGAGAAGAGGTCATAGAGGAGAAGTGAACGGGCTCTGCTTTGAGGTGTAGGCATAGATTAGATCTAGTTAATGTCATGTACATGTGAACATACATGCAGAGCAAAATATGTGCATATGTATGCACGCAGATTGTAGATCAGATCTGTTGTGTGAACCAAGCTTAACAAGAATACAAATTCAGAAACGATGTCTTAGGTATGTACATATGTATTGCTGCCAACCTCCCAGCCCCCACCTGTTTTGGGGGCCAACCTCCCAACAATTTTGAGAGTCCACATCCCACCAGTCTCGCCTCCCACGTATTTTTGAAGCCAACCTCCCTCCCACCATTTTTTAGGATCAACCTCCCACTTCCTGCCACACCCCATCATTATTGATGCCAGTTTTGTTCAGTACTGTTGGATTTATTAGTCAGAGTTGAATGACCTTTTCCATGAAGTTGTGTCATGAGAAAATGTCAGGTACAGTTTCAACTTGTCCGTGATCTCTGACCTTAGGGAAATGTTGCCAGTCAGGTACACCACTCTGCTGCCATTCTCCAGCCAGTAGCAAGGTCAATTCATTTCAAACCTGTCCAAAAATTAAATGTTTTATCATTTCTGTCGTCATTTTCATGACTGAAAATATCCTTATATTGTTTTATTTTAATAAGTTGTTAGTATGTGTTTGATTAGTATGGTGTCATTTCTTACTGTATATGATCTGTAGAATTAGTGTACTATCTGCAAATAACAACATGGTAGTTAAATATGCATAAAAACCAACTGTATATCAACATATTTCATCGGCAGTCATTTCCCATCACATTGAATATGTGTTTCACATTGGTAGTTATGAATGCATGATATGATTATTTATTATTACTAATATCATTCTATTTTATTGATGCACATCTGATTTTGTTATGTGAATAACCATTCATTGTTTAATCTTGTGGACAACTGCATGAAAAAAATATATTAATGGAGGTGCTTAAGAATTATGAGTAACCTATTTAACCTAGAGTGACATGGAGGGAGGCTGTCTATTATTGTCATCAAGGATTCCAGTTACACTGATAATAGTTTCCTCTCAGGCATAGGCAACCTCAGGTAGGTGACCTCTAGCAACTGGTATCTGGGCCAGACTCGATCCAACCGGTGGTTTTCTCAGAATCCTGTACAACATGGTAACCTGCTTTACACTGACTGCTTGAAAGAGAGATTGACACACTCCATATGACTCCACATTGAAGACCACCTGTTTTTGAAGCAGTTGTTGCTACAGACCACATCTTGTTCAACTGTTATTACTACAGAGTAGCAATTGAGAAACTGCCGCCAGTGCCAGAAACCACACCTGTACTGAGTAGTGAATACCTGATGTTCAGAAATAAAGTCAGGAAAAAGTGCATGTTTTGAATAGGAAATATGTTAGAGTCCCAGGAAATTAAGTTACTGTCAAAGGGAAGTGAACAAAGTTACAAGAAAAGCGTAAAAGGGAAAATATCCGTAGGATATAATGCTTTATTTTCAGAATTATTCTTGTGACTTTATTCCATTTACCTTTCCCTATAACTACGTTTCTATTAGTGTTCATATGTCTTTATTTCTGTGTTTTATTTTACAACTCCTGACTTTATTTCCTGCATTCAAGTAACCATATCAATATAATATCCCATTCCCAGATCTATTTTATGTGACCACCTTTTTAGTGAGAGTCGCTACCAGCCATATACGACCATGTCCACATTGAGGTTGCCATTACAGTGATGTTTCTGTTGTACAGACTGCGGCTGATGAGGCAACGTGGTCCGGTCAACTCCACAGACTCTTCCACTGTCCACAGCCACCTCTGTTGACCATGCCAAGCAGACTCATTCATACAGAAGTAAGCATCACAATGGTTTTATTTTTTCTTCCTGTAACAGCGTCCCAAATCAGTAACAAACTCTCCATCACTTTAAAATCATTTGTATACAAAAAATTTTTCGGAGGTATGCAGCCATATTCCATTTTTACATGGATTTGTTTCAAATGGAAAAATCTCTGATAAAGTATATATATTTGTACTTTTGATGCTAGGTAAATTTCCAGTGAAATCTTCTTTTGATCTAGGTATACTTTGTACCCTGTCTGATAGATGGCGCCACCAATCAGAATAGGAACGCTAAAGGCCGATTAACCAATAAAAATGGGATATGGTTTTTATAGCTTTATACAGAATTTAAAATGAAAAATACAGATTTCAACCCAAAAATTTTGCTAGTCTAGCAATCAGTACAATTATGTAATTGGACATAATTGAATATATTATACCAGCCCTGAATGTTACCCACTTTTTTATTAAACAATGGATAGGTGACATACCTGAGATTCAGTCTACGTTTTGTGACAAAATATCGGTACATGTTATTTCATATACGTAAATAGGTAATGCACCGATGGTCATTTGTTGCATATGGGACATCTGTGTATGTCATTGTAATAATCATTGATCATGAATATGTTCCTTGGACTTAGTTAATTAGTGTTTACTGGCATTTCATTGAGTTTGTCAGAATTGAATGTGAATCTGATGAATAGTCTTTTAATCAATAGTTATTATATACACGGATCAATGATTTGTGTGTCAAAGGCACAATGCCTACTAGATACAACAAAGGACGTTCATTTGTGTGTTCTCACATGTTTGTTTACAACTGACTATGTTTTGTCACTTAACACTTTGGTCTGTCATATTCTTCCATAATCTCAACGTGAATTATAATAGGAAAAAATCAAGATTTGCATGAATATTACATTTAAAAATCCGTCTTTATTAGCGTGTACACATGCATATCTGTGCCTACTACTGGGCCTAACACCATATGATGCCATATGATTTTTTATGTTTTCACTAAAATATACGCACCATATTCAACATATTAACATGGTAACATATCTTGGCATAAATGAAAAGTGAACATTTTTTAAAATTACATGGGCATAAGTTTTTGCTTGGGTGAATAATAGACGGTATTCATGGCGCATGCACATTAGCATTTATGACCCTCAACCGTGGTTTCATTCTTAGCCAACAGGTGTTGATAATAAACTGACTACATACGCATTTACCTAAGTAACACAACCCCTGTCAGAAATTATAATTTAAAAGTATAACATTTTTATGACCAATTTCAAAATCTAGTCTCAGGCATTGCAATCACATCACAAACATATTACGGTGATGTCACAAACATATCACAGTGATGTAACAAACATTACAGTGATGTCGCAAATATATTACAGTGACATCACAAACATATCAGAATTACATCACAGACACGACACGCAACCGTAGTTTTATTCTTAGCCAATAGGTGTCCTATTCCTGAAGAATGACTCGAAAGGTCGGTGCGCATAAACAAACGTGCGCTTGGCATATAACCAGAAGTTTGATGCTGAATAACAACAGCTGCGAAACTCATCTTTCAGTTTGATGTGTCGACGTCCACCACGGCAGCAACACCTTTGTCCACAGTCGAGGTCACATGCGCAGGGCACAGCTAGTGCTGCCTCTACAGGTCAGTCAAATCTCTATCATTGATTGCTGATATCAGATGAATTTCAAAACCACATGTCTTTCATTTCAGTGCTTGTTGTTTATTACTTTTTCGTCCAAAAAAAATCGGTCTAGGTGGTATAGTTATACAAAGTCAGTTACTAAGCAAGAGGAGGGTTTGGTTTAATAGTTTAAAAGTTTTGTGATGGCGCCGTGCAAACGGCAGGTAAAGGCCACCAGGCATTTAATATGCAACAGTTGTAGCAACTGGGTGGACTTCGTCAAGTCCGGGTGCGAGAAGTCCTGGGCTGAGGTTCAGGCGGATAGTTTTAGTTTTGAGTGTAGGGGATGTACGAGGATGAAGGAACTTGAGGTGGAGTTAGAACAGCTGAGGCTGCTCGTTGTGGCAGTGGTGGGAAGGGAGCAGGTGGGTTGCACCAGTGGTTCTGGTGGGGGGACAGTAGATGATAAAGTGGGGGAAGATGACGAGGGAGATGCTAGGGAGGGCTCACCTCAGTCTGAGAGGAGGCTGAGGTGAGGTAAGGTGACAGGACATAAGGAGATGGGACGTAGGGAGACAGGTCATAAGGAGACGTGACGTAGGGAGACAGGACGAAAGGAGACGAGAAGGAAAGAAATGGGAGGGAAGACAAATGGATCGAAGGAAAGGGGAGTGGGGGAGACAGTAACGAAGGAGTCGGGGGGCAAGGAGACGACAGTTAAGGCGATGGGAGTGAGGGAGATGGGAGGGAGGGTGTCAGGAGCGCAAGTTAGCCAGGCAACGGGAGGGAAAGGTGACAGGTTGATGAGTGAGAGAGAGCCTGATAACAGTCTGCCACCAAGTGACAAGACTGCAGGCCAGAATGTCATGGAGGGGATCCATCGGAAGAGCTATTCCGAGGCAGTGATAGAGGGGGTGAGAAAGAGAACGAGCGTATTTGTGGGGGACTCAATAGTTAGGAAGATAGACAGAGTCTTAAACAAGGGAGATGACTTGGTAGTTTGCTTGCCTGGGGCCAAAATAGCGGCGATAACTGAGAGGGTAGAAAACATTGTGTGTTCCGGCAAGGGTGGATCTGTTTTAGTACACGTATGGACAAATAACGTAGAGAGGGAGGGTACAACTGCCATAGTTAGGAAATACAAGAATTTGGTCAGAACACTAAAGCAGACGCGGGTTGAGCAGGTAATACTGTCAGGGATTTTACCAGTAATAGGAAGGAAGGTCACAGATATCGAAATTGCCAGGGGATGGCAATTAACATGCTAGTCGAGAAGCTATGTAGGGAAAAGGATTTGCGGGTTTGTGGGGAAGTTTTGTTGGAAGGGCAGATATGTACATGAAGGACGGGCTTCATCTAAGTGGAAAGAGGGCAGCAGTATTTGTGGAAGGGCTCTCAGCAGCAGTAGACAGTGGCATGGGTAGCATATCAAATATTTTTGGTAGTAAACACTATTTAAACTAGAAGCGCAGTGGGGGTTACTTAGAGATGCCTCAAGCAGGACAAGAGGCCACTAGTACAGATAAACCAATAACAGAATGTCCGAAAAACATGTCTGAAGCAGGTTATAGATGTGTTTGTTTAAATGCTAGGAGTATAGTAAATAAGAAAAACGAATTAAACATTATGGTAGAAGATATTGACCCTCACATAATTGGTATAACCGAATCATGGGCCAACACAGACATTACAGACGCTGAATAAGGATTGACAGGATACATAATGTTTAGGAGAGATCGAATAGGAAGAAGGGGAGGTGGAGTTATTTTATATGTTAAAGAATCTATTCAGGCTTATGAAATAAAATTAGAAAGTGAAGCAGATTACGATGAAGCTGTTTGGTGCAAAATAGTTTCAGGAAATTAAAAATTAACTATTGGATTAGTTTACCGAAGTCCAAATATAAACAAAGAGGATAACACAAAAATACAAAATGCTATAAAGGAAGTTAATAAAGGGGAATGTATCATAATGGGAGATTTTAACCATGGACATATACAATGGAAATCTCTAGAGAGTACAGGGGGTGAGGACCAACAATTTCTATTTTTAATTCAGGAGAGCTTCCTTACTCAGCACGTGCTAGAACCAACCAGGGGAGAAAATTTATTAGATATAGTTTTAGCATCACAAAAAGAATTAGTGGACAATGTAAAAATACATGAACCATTGGGTAACAGTGACCACAATCAAATACATTTTGACATCTATGTAAAATCAGAGAGTAAAAATAAAAAAACGTATAGGAGAAACTTCCACAAAGGTAATTATAAATATATGAGAAAATACTTAGCAAAGCTAGATTGGAATAACATGCTGATGAATAAGACCGTAATTGAATGTTGGAATATTCTAAAATATGAAATTGAGAGTATCATAGATAAATTTGTTCCCTTGAAAAAACAAGGAAAACGATCTAGAAAGAAACACTTGTCAAAAGAAGCTATTAGAAAATAGTGTTTAAGCAAACTATGTGGAGGGTTTATAGGCATACCAGAAAGGATGAAGACTATGCAAATTACAAAGAGGCACTTAACCTAGCTACAACTGAAATTAGAAAATCTAAAAGAACCTTTGAAAAAAAATTGGCAGGTAATATAAAAAATGACAGCAAGAGTTTCTATGCTTATGTAAGGAGTAAACAGAAAGTTCGAGATAAGGTCGGACCACTGGAAAACAACAGGGGAAACATAATTTCAGACGGGTTTCAAATGGCAGAGGTCCTGAATGAGTATTTCAGCTCAGTTTTTACCACAGAAGATATCAGCTCACTTCCAGTTCCATTTACTAAATTTGAGAGCAATAAACCAGAACATTTAGGGCAGTTATTTGTAACTCCTGGAATGATAGCAAAGAAAATTAAGAAGATGAAAGATAATAAATCACCTGGAGTTGATGGGATACCACCAAAACTGCTTAAGGAAATTGTTGAGCAAATTAGTACACCACTTGCAAAATTGTTTAACTTGTCACTAGAAGAAGGAATAGTTCCTTCAGAGTGGAAAGAGGCAAACATTACACCGCTATTTAAGAAGGGATCGAGGAACAAGCCAAAAAATTACAGACCAGTGAGTTTAACATCAGTTGTATGTAAATTACTCGAAACACTAATTAGAGACCATATGGTGGAATTCCTTGTAAAACCTAAAAGCAAGGTCATGTCTAACTAATCTCTTATGTTTTTTTGAAGAAATTACAAAGTGGGTAGATGACGGGTCACCAGTGGATGTTGTCTACTTAGATTTTCAGAAAGCTTTCGATAAAGTGCCACATCAAAGATTGTTATTTAAACTAAAAGCCCGTGTAATCAACTGGCTAGAAAAGTGGCTTACACACAGAAAACAGAGAGTAATAATAGATGGTGAGATTTCAAACTGGAAATCTGTTTTGAGTGGGGTACCACAGGGATCAGTATTAGGCCCTATACTGTTTTTAATATATATATAAATGATTTGGAAGATGACATATCTAGCAAAGTACTAAAATTTGCAGATGACACAAAAGTATTCAGAAAGGTTACTAATGATACATATAAACAAAGTTTACAGGATGATCTAGATAAATTAGTTAAATGGTCAGAAAAATGGCAAATGTTATTAAATTTTGGGAAGTGTAAATGTATACACATAGGACATGGAAACATGGATGAAGAATATAAAATGGGGGATGCTGTACTAGGTAGAACCACACAAGAAAAGGACTTAGGAGTAACATTTAGTGCTGACATCAAAGTTTCAGAGCAATGTGGTATTGCTGCTTCGAAAGGAAATCAAATTCTAGGGCTAATGAGGAGAACTATCATATATAAGGGTGGTGGGAAGGGAACAGGGGAGTTGTGCCGGTAGTTCCGGTGAGGGAACAGTAGACGATAAAGTGGGGAAAGACACAAGAGATGCTAGGGAGAGCTCACCTCAGCCTGGGAGGAAGCTGAGAGGAGGGAAGGTGACAGGTCATAGGGAGACAGGACGTAAGGAGACAGGAAGGAAAGGAACGGGAGGGAAGACAACCGGGGTGAAGGAGAGGGGAGTAGGGGAGACAGGAGGGAAGGAGAAGGGAGTGGGGGAGACGGGAGGGAAGACAACCGGGGTGAAGGAGAGGGGAGTAGCGGAGACAGGAGGGAAGGAGAAGGGAGTGGGGGAGACGGGAGGGAAGACAACCGGAGTGAAGGAGAGGGGAGTAGCGGAGACAGGAGGGAAGGAGAAGGGGGTGGGGGAGACGGGAGGGAAAACAACCGGATTGAAGGAGAGGGGAGTAGGGGAGACAGGAGGGAAGGAGAAGGGAGTGGGGGAGACGGAAGGGAAGGGGTCAGGACAGAATGTGATGGAGGGGATCGAAAGGAAGAGTTATTCTGCAGCAGTGATAGAGGGGGTGAGGAAGAGAGCGAGGGTGTTTGTGGGGGATTCGATAGTTAGGAAGACCGACAGAGTCTTAAACAAGGGAGATGATGTGGTGGTCTGCTTGCCTGGAGCCAAAATAGAGGCGATAACTGAGAGGGTAAAAAACATCGTAGGCTCGGGTAAGGGTGGATCTGTTTTAGTACATGTAGGGACAAATAACGTAGAGAGGGAGGGTACAACTGCCATAGTTAGGAAATATAGGCAGTTGGTCAGAACACTAAAACAGACGCGGGTTGAGCAGGTAATACTGTCAGGGATTTTACCTGTAATGGGCAGGAGGGGTCATAAATATCGAAATTGTCGGGGGATGGCAATTAACATGTTAGTCCAGAGGCTGTGTACGGAAGAGGAAGTTGGATTTGTGGATTTATGGGGAAGTTTTGTTGGGAGGGCTGATATGTACATGAAGGATGGGCTTCATTTAAGTGGAAAGGGGGCGGCAGAATTCGCGGACAAACTTTCAGCAGCAGTAGATAGCGACTTGGGTACAATGACAAATATTTTTGGAAGTAAACATTCTTTAAACTAGAAGTGCAGGGGGGTTACCTAGAGGTGTCTCAAGCAGAACAAGAGGCCACTAGCACAGATAAACCAATATCAAATCATCCGAAAATCATCTCTGAAAAAGGTTATAGATGCGTATGTTTAAATGCAAGGAGCATAGTAAATAAGAAAAACGAATTAAACATTATGGTAGAAGATATTGACCCTCACATAATTGGTATAACTGAATCATGGGCTAACATAGATATAACAGATGCTGAATTAGGACTGACAGGATACGTAATGTTTAGGAAAGATCGAATAGGAAGAAGGGGCGGGGGAGTTATTTTATATGTTAAAGAATCTATTCAGGCTTATGAAATAAAACTAGAAAGGGAAGCAGATTGCGATGAAGCTGTTTGGTGCAAAATTGTTTCAGGAAATTCAAAATTAACTATTGGATTAGTTTACCGAAGTCCAAACATAAACGAAGAGGACAACACAAAAATAAAAAACGCTATAAAGGAAGTTAGTAAAGGGGAATGTATCATAATGGGAGATTTTAACCATGGACACATACAATGGAATTCTCTAGAGAGCACAGGGATTGAGGATCAACAATTTCTATGTTTAATCCAGGATAGCTTTCTTACTCAGCACGTACTAGAACCAACCAGGGGAGAAAATGTATTAGATATAGTTTTGTCATCACAACAAGAATTAGTGGACAATGTAAAAATATTTGAACCATTGGGTAATAGTGACCATAATCAAATACATTTTGACATCAATGTAAAATCAGAAAGTAAAAATAAGAAAACGTACAAGAGAAACTTCCACAAAGGTAACTACAAAGATATGAGAAAATACTTAGCACAGCTAGATTGGAATAACATGCTGATGGATAAGACTGCAATTGAATGTTGGAATATTCTAAAATATGAAATTGAGAGTATCATTGATAAATTTGTTCCCTTCCGAAAACAAGGAAAACGGTGTAGAAAGAAACACTTGTCAAAAGAGGCAATTAGAAAAATAATGCTAAAACAAACTATGTGGAGGGTTTATAGGCGTACCAGAAAGGAAGAAGACTATGCAAAATACAAAGAGGCACTTAATGCAGCTACAACTGAAATCAGACAATCTAAAAGAAGCTATGAGCAAAAACTGGCATGTAACATAAAAACTGACAGCAAGAGTTTTTATGCATATGTCAGGAGTAAACAAAACGTACAAGACAAGGTTGGACCTCTAGAAGACAGTGCTGGAAATATAATATCACAGGGGTTTTTAATGGCGGAAGACCTAAATGGTTACTTCAGTTCAGTGTTTACAAAAGAAGATATTAGTTCATTACCAGTTGCTGATGCTAAATTTCAGGGGGCTAAATCTGACTATTTAGGACCGTTAGTTGTAACTCCAGAATTGGTAGCTAGGAAAATAAAGGCAATGAAGGATAACAAATCACCGGGAGTGGGTGGGATTCCTCCAAAATTACTAATGGAAACAGTAGATCAAATCAGTATACCACTTGCAAGAGTATTCAACTTGTCATTAAAAGAGGGAGTTGTTCCGTTTGAATGGAAAGAAGCAAACATCATACCATTATTTAAAAAGGGTTCGAGAAATAAGTCAGAGAATTACAGACCAGTGAGTTTAACGTCAGTGATTTGTAAATTATTAGAAAGGTTAATTAAAGACCATATGGTGGACTTCCTCGTTAAGCATAAATTATTAAATTCATCTCAACATGGATTCCTTAAAGCGAGGTCATGTTTAACAAATATGTTATGTTTTTTGGAAGAAATCACTAAGTGGATAGACATGGGATCGCCAGTAGATATTATCTACTTAGATTTTCAGAAAGCTTTTGACAAAGTGCCACATCAAAGATTGCTACTTAAATTAAAAGCCCATGGTATCGGGGATAGCATAACTGACTGGATAGAACAATGGCTGACTGACAGAAGACAACGAGTTGTAGTAGATGGCGAAGTTTCAAATTGGAAATCGGTTTTGAGTGGGGTACCTCAAGGATCAGTATTAGGACCTATATTATTCTTAATTTATATCAATGACTTGGACGAGAGTATAACAAGTAACGTACTGAAATTTGCGGACGACACAAAACTGTTTAGAAAGGTTAATACTGATGGTGATAAACAACATTTACAAAACGATCTAGACAGATTAGTGAAATGGTCTGAGAAATGGCAGATGCTGTTCAATTTTGGGAAATGTAAATGCCTACATACAGGACATGGGAACTTGAATGTAAACTATAAAATGGGAGCTACTGTTCTTGGTACTACTGTAAAAGAAAAGGACTTAGGAGTTACAATAAGCGCTGATATGAAAGTTTCAGAGCAGTGTGGTATTGCAGCTTCAAAGGGTAATCAAATTCTTGGATTGATTAGAAGAAACATAACATATAAGGGAAAAAAGTTAATTATACCTCTTTATAAAGCAATAGTTAGACCTCATTTAGAATACTGTATACAAGCATGGAGACCATATCGTAAGAAGGATATAGATACGCTTGAACGCATACAAAGGAGAGCAACTAAAATGATTCCAGAACTTAGAGACCTTAGTTATGAAGAACGCCTGAAAGAATGTGGTTTAACAACTCTAGAGACAAGGAGGTTAAGAGGAGATCAGATTGAAGTTTTTAAGATATTGAATGGGTATGAAAATATTGATAGAAATATGTTTTTCTCACTCAAGAAGGATAGCAGAACTAGAGGACATGAGGTAAAATTAGTAAAGGATCAATGTAGATTGGACATCAGGAAGCACTCGTTCTCACAGAGGACAATAAATGAATGGAACAAACTGTCTACAGATTGTGTAACTGCTAGCAGCGTGAATATGTTTAAAAACAAGGTTGACACATATATCAGGAGGGCGGGTTATAAGTAAGTGAACATTGTTGGACTCTCGATAAGCCAATGGCTTCCTTGTCCACTTGCCATCTGGGCCTTTGGCTTGGATGGCAAATCTTGTTAAATCTTGTTAAATAAGGAGAAACAGCTAATTGTACCCATGTACAAAGCAATAGTTAGACCACATTTAGAATATTGTATTCAAGCATGGAATCCATATCGTAAAAAGGCCATACACAAACTAGAAAGAATACAACGAAGAGCAACTAAAATGATTCCAGAATTGAGAGACCTTAGTTACGAAAGTTGCTTATTACTATGTGGTTTGACAACACTAGAGACCAGGAGACTAAGAGGAGACCAAATAGAAGTGTTTAAAATAGTGAATGGTTATGAGGATGTTGACAGGAATATGTTCTTCAAACTTAAAGAAGGCAGTAGAACCAGAGGACACAAAGCAGCATTAGTTAAGGAACAGTAGGTTGGACATGAGAAAGTACTCTTTCTCACAGAGGGTGATAAATGAATGGAACAAACTGCCAAATGATTGTGTTAATGCTAGTAGTGTGGATATGTTTAAAAATAGAATTGACAGATATTTGATAAGGGCGGGCTACACATAGATGAGAAAATTGTTGGACTCTCGATAAGCCAATGGCTTCCTTGTCCACTTGCCATCAGGAACTTGTTGTTTGGGATGGCAACCTTGTTAAATATATTTTGTCAACATTTGTTCTACATATCATTTCGGTGTAGTTTATACATGGAACCATATAATATCCATATGGTTAAATAATAATAATAATGAACTTCTATAGCACCTTTATCCTCAGGAACCTGAGCTCAGAGGCATAAACATAAACAGGGACGCAAAAAGGCATGAAATAATCTGTGTTGCATGGTAGACCAAATAAAAACTAATTTATTGTAATTATTTGCCAGATACCAGTATATTATGTTTTTGTTTTCCATAATGTATATATGTAACAGCCATATATTGGCACATTACGATACACAACTTGAGTGTTTCATAGTTGACATACTTGTCATACCTGTACAAGACATTATAACAATCTGAATATGCTTAAAATAAAAAAAATTGTAATTAATGTTGACATATATTAATACTGCCTGTATTTCAGTTGCAATTATTAATATTTTAATAATTGTTATATTATTACTTTTAATTACCTTGGAATGTTTGGTTAATAACTGGGTTTTAGCTATTATTAATATATTGTCAGTTCTATCTGTGTTTAACTATATTATCAATCAAACAGGTTATTTTTTGAAAACTTATAACCTGATTATTTTATCCATATTAAGTCTCGTATTTGATCTACACCATATTGACTAGAATGGCGGATGCTGTTTTTAAATCGAAGCTTAAGACTCGCCTGTTTTCTAAAGCATTCTGTACGGCGCCATTAGCAACGATTGTTGGAATGGTGCCTTATAAATTTCAAGATTTGATTTTGGTTTGATTTGTTGGGAATTTGCACTTTAGTAATGTTGTTGTTTTAATAATGAATACAACTTATTAATTTGTATAGCTCACATCTCGCACGGCCAGCCTCCGTAGAGCATCACCAAACAGATGGATTTCAACAGCAATGCGCCTAGCAACTCGGATGCACAGATGTATGCAGACAGGTATGTTTCGTATGTATTTCATGTCACCTAGAACCAGAAGATGGAATTGTGAGAATTTCTTGAACAGCCAAAATCAGATTTATTGTATAAATAGGCTCAGCAGTCAGTTCAAATGGCCTTTCCTACAAATTATCTAAATTGAAATTGTTCAGTGATTTAGTCAAGAAGTTTCTTCAATAGGATAATGGTAAATTTGAAAGAAAACAGATTGTTCTTAATTTCTTTTCTGTTTTTTGTCTATACTATTTTTTACATAAATTTAATTTGGTATTAATTATTTCAGGGACATATGGTCCCTCAGCTTTTTGTTGGTTTCTAGAGAACTTATTTAAATCCTACAAAATTTCAAGAATATGGAAAGTGTAAACAATATTTTATTTTGTTATAATTACAGCCCTTATTATATTGAATGAGCTAAGAAATTTAATTTTAAATCATTGGAAATATTTTTCTGATTCTGCGACATCTATCTCACAACAATCCCCTTGATTCAGACAACACAGCTCTTGCCTACCTGGCTGCATCTTCAAGTACTACGGCAAGATTCCCGAGTCGTCGTACCGAGCAGTCACCTTCAGCTCTCCCCTTGAGGAGGCTGTCTTCGAAAACGATGTCACCCGCTTCGACAAACTGGTTCAGGTAAGACTGGCCTGGTGTTACGCCATTGAAGGATTTTGACATATACATGTGGAAAAATTAGAAACGGTGCACAATGTGGGTTTTTCATGTTTATGATTTAAATCTCCTTCTCCAATTCAGTTTTTTTTTTCTTGTTTTTTAATTATCTCTCAAAAACCTATCTACAACATGTTTGCTCATTTGTGCAGATGTGTTATTTAGTTTTCATGAAGCCATCAGACAAACTGTTGAATCTTAAGGTGGTTGAGAAGGCTAGCGTGTCAGTTGATTTTTTATTCATAACATGCTAGGATATACTGAACTAAACGTTGACGCCACAAAAGATCACTCAGCACTGACATCATATTTCGCCAATCCATCCTTTAAAAATGCAGTCCTTTTGGAAATCCCCTTGAGTTCCCGGAAATGTGACAATGTTTCCATAGTAATGATCGCGTGTGCTACGATGTTCGAACCAACTATATTCGTTTGCTGTGAAAGTGGACCACTTCGTCTGGTTACTGTAATGCTAGTACACATCAGTATTATATCTATCTAACTAAATCATGTACTCAAACCAGAAAATATCAACGTTCAGTGAGCGTTAACATAGTTTATCGTGCCTTTGACACGAACGGAAATGTCAATATTACAAATAGCCATTATGTTTTGTCAGCAATACATAAAACGCCAGTGAAAAACCGTAAATTTCAACACAAAATCAAGCATTTATTGAGATTGTGTTTTCATTAATAACCAGGAAATTATGTTTAAAATATTGTTTGAGAAAAACTACAACACTCACAACATTGCAATTTTGCATATGAACGCGTCTTATGTGCACTCAACGTAATACAGCAGTAAATTATGATTGGTGAAGGGTTTGTGTCAAAAATTCGTTCACAGTGGTGTAGCAGACATAATTGGTTGATTTTAACCAAAATCTGCCATAAAGTTATCAGTTACACTGTCATGCTTATATGTATGTCATGTATTTCTTTGGGGATTGTCTCAAAACGATTAAACTTCGTATTTAGTGGCTATTTTTTCACATTTACAAAAATGTTTTAAAAACCTTGTAACATAACCAAATAAAAAAAAATTTATCTCGTATATTATAATAGTATTTCAACTACAATCTGTGAAGAAATTGCTAATTTATCTTTAAAACTTCTACTGAAACTAATCAATTCAAGACAAGCATATAATAGCTACCCCAGCTACCTTAAATTATTTTGACTGGGCCCAGTCAGAATCCTGCAAAAAAGGGGCAAAATTATCTCCATCGCTAAAAAATTATACCATTACATAAAGCTTGCAAGTTCTCCGATATAACGATCAAAGTCAATTCTTTCGATGATTTTAACAAAAGTATACAGTCTTTTATTAATCAACTGTGCATGTTACTTGACTTATTCATGCACTGATTCGCTATGGACTAAATGAATTAAGAAGGGACTTTTAATTTTTAGTGGGACCTTATTTTTAATAAATAAATTTTGTTTAATGAATTGTTTATGATATATCAGTGAAACACACACACGCAGTAACAAGTGATGATCTCCCCTATGAAACTGTGAAAATCCTGCAACTGTTATAATAAAGCTGCGCAAATAAAATATATTCTTCTCAAACACATTAGATACTAACAGACTTGTTGTCAAGTCATAAAGTGGCAAGTCAAGTCTCAAGTCAATGAACTCCAAGTCAAGTCTCACGTCACCTCTCTGAATTCCAAGTCAAATCCCAAGTCACCAAGGTTCACCAATGGCCATGATTACTGTGGTTTGTCTGCGGTAATTGTTTAGTGGGACCTGCCACAGTATATTAGCCAATCATTAAGTTCAGTCATCATAATACATTCTTAATAATTATTGTATTTGGTGTGACCTGTCTCGACAATATGGTCTCATTTTGCATACATTTTGAGCCACCAAACTTGTTGGCAGTTCACAAACCAGCAAGTCAAGTCTCAAGTCAAGTTTCAAGTCAATGACTAAGTCCAAATCTTGAAGTCTGAAGTCATCTCATCAAGTCAAGTCGTGAAAATGGGTGACTTGAGTGCAACTTGATACTAAAGCAAGAAGCTGTACAACTAGATTCTTTATTTCACAAATCAACACAGATATTTTGTTGCAATATAGGAGGAAATGCCACGTGGTTATCTATGCACGTAATTAAGCTTCTAGGCAGTCATGGGACATGCAGTTCATCTGACGTTTTAACATTAGGCATTTTGGTTTATCAAATGTGGAAGATATGTTGTGTTGGTTGTAGGAAAGGCACGTTGTGCATGCGCAGCTGAAGATCGGGGACATGTCGTGTATCGAGTATGCCGCCATGATGGGCTATCACCAGATTCTACAGCACCTCATTGATATGTCCATTAATGCTGCCACATTGAAACAGTACTTTGTCCTCAATGGTGAGTTATTTTCAGTTGCAACGGAAAGTTTCAAATTACACATTTTAGACAACAGTTGTTTTGGTTTATGTACAGCGGTTTTTTAGTACTCTTAAATCTGATTTGCTGTATGTTTAACAATGAACCATTGATTGTGCCACCGTTCAAATTGTTTATAAACGACTTTTAGGTAAATCAGAAAGGGCTACAAAGTTATTGGAATACAACTATTGATTGATAGTGTGGATTGCATGGGTTTTGCTTCCATCTCTCCACCATCTCCTTGTATGTATTTACCTCCCCACCCGTTCCCCTTGTATGTCTTTACCTCCCCACTCTATCTCTTTGTATGTATTTCCCTCCTCACCCCAGGTAAATTAGGTAAATCATTTTGACTCTCCCACCCCATCTCCTTGTATATATTTGACTTCCACTCCATCTCCTTGTATATATTTGACTCTCCCACCCCATTTCCTTGTATATACTTGACTCTCCCACCCCATCTCCTTGTATATATTTGACTCTCCCACTCCATCTCCTTGTATATATTTGACTCTCCCACCCCATTTCCTTGTATATACTCGACTCTCCCACCCCATCTTCTTGTACATACTTGACTCTCCCACCCCATCTCCTTGTATATATTTGACTCTCCCACCCCATCTTCTTGTACATATTTGACTCTCCCACCCCATCTCCTTGTACTTGACTCTCCCACCCCACCTCCTTGTATATACTTGACTCTCCCACCCCACCTCCTTGTATACATTTGACTTTCCCACCCCATCGCATTGTATATACTTGACTCTCCCACCCCATCTCCTTGTATATACTTAACTTTCCCACCCCATCACGTTGTATATACTTGACTCTCCCACCCCATATCGTATATACTTGACTCTCCCTTCCCATCTCGTTGTATATACTTGACTCTCCCACCCATCTCGTTGTATATACTTGACTCTCCCACCCCATCTCCATGTATATATTTGACTCTCCCACCCCATCTCCTTGTATATATTTGACTCTCCCACCCCACTTCCTTGTATATACTTGACTCTCCCACCCCACCTCCTTGTATATACTTGACTCTCCCACCCCACCTCCTTGTATGTATTTGAAACTAAACTATGCCACTCCCGACACATTCCTGTCTCTGTCACATCAGATGTGGTGGAGCGGGCCTACATGATTTCATTCCACAAAGCCGCCTTCTTCGATTGCAACGCCCTGGCCGAGGCTAATCGCTATGAGGCGGCGCTGTTTGCCGCAGTCGAGTACAACCAGCCGCAGTGCGTCAAGGTGATGGTGAATGTGCTGGGTCCTCGGGACGTCTACCGCCACAGTTTCTACGTCAGCGACAACCAAGTGAAGAAGCTGAGTGCCTCCGAACTCGCACAAGTCAGAGGTTAGTGGTGCTCTCACTGCCCTAGTATTTACGCGAAAGTCATTATGATAATCTTTGTTTATTTAAGCTGCATGGTAACTGGGTTTCACAACACGGTCCACCCGTTGGTGTTTTTATTACCTAATTCAGCCTGATTGTGTTGAGTGGCATCTTTCTCATGTCTCATATTCCGTCAAGTCGTAGCCGACTCGTTGTAATGACTCACACGATCAGCTTCCTCCAGCCATCTCGACCCTGCACTGCCTCTCTCAGTTCTGCCATTGACAGTCCATTGAATCCATTTATTTGATCCATCCACCTATGCTGGACAACCTGTACTTCTATTATAACCTTTTAATTATATCTCTATAAAGGTATTATTTTATTTGGAATTATTCCTTAGTTTTTCAACACCTCATAGTTTTAGAAGTGTAGGTTACATAGTTATTATTGTTGAGACATTGTACATTTGCATGTTTCAGGTCATACAGAGTGCTACCACATACTGTCTGCCATGACCGACCTTGCATCAGAGAACGAGCAGTAAACCTGTTAATACAACTGCCAAGATTCATTCTGATTACTTCCAATCCAGTGAAATTGGTTGTATTTTAAGTCCACTTTTGGTGAACACATCTGCCATGACTACAGAGAGATCTGTCATGATCTGTCATGGCTTAGTTCTAACTTGTTTCACCAGTGTTGGTTTTCGAGGGTTTTTTCGTTATGCTTGTGTTTGGCTACGCAGCATGTTAGAGGTGTCTTCTACAGTATAATATTTGCAATATGCAGTTCTTCAGTGATGGTCAGTTTATTCTGGTTTGTTACTGAATGTAATAAGTTGAGCACAAAGTTGACTTAGATTCAACAGGTGTTTTAGTAAATGAAGTAAACTACAAATGAGAAGATAAAAACTGAACATGCTGTTCTTGTTGCATAGCACACATGAAAATGCAGATCTAAAATCAGCTATGCAACCATGAGTGGTCCTATGAAGTATTGCCTCCATAACGTACAAATCGTACATATTAGAAGTTTTATTGATAACCTGTCAATGAATTAACTTTTCCACTTGTGAGCAATGCAGATTTGTGAAGTGTAATATATGTAGTACTGCTAGAATTGGCATTACAAATATCAAAACATGATCGCATTGAAACAGTAACTCACTGTGTTTTGTTCTGTGGTATGCAGTGTTGTTTGGGAATCATACTTAGGTATGACAAAGTTTGGCAGCTATATTATCAAATGAAAACAATTTTGAAGTGAAGATGTGCATTTCAAAATAGATACGTTGTCATGCATTGGATTGAGTTGGTTTGTATATATGTGCATGTTGATTTGAGGAGAAACGGATATTGTAGGTGATGTTTTCTACATAACAAGTAGAAGTTGCTGATGGAAGTGATTCAGGCAGTGTTTTTACATTAGTCTCAATGTGCCATATTGACTGTTTCACTAAGAGACAAAACGCATGTTGAAGAGTGGAACATCGAAGCCAACATACAAGCTGTAAGCACAGTATTGCCAAAATCTTGTGTGGTCATGAGTTCTTACAGTATTACCAGACGATCATCGTGATGTGTTTTGTTATTGTGTTATTTTGACCACATCATACATGGAGAGCATTGCCTGATTCAACTGCAGACATCTCCCATTGCAAGACAGTAGTATGCACCATTATTAGGTTTTGTTTGCTGTGGTGTTAGTTGAAATGTTTAGTTAGCAATATTTGCACCATAAGTCTACTGAATAAACAGTGCAAACGCATGCTTGGTGTGTTGATTACGGATGTAGTTTTATCTAAATAAACAATGCAGAGTTAACCGAAAAATGTATATAGAAGGAACAGACAAAATGAAACAGCAAAATGTGCCTTCAATGTAACGTCAACATTGCATGTAACGATTATGAAATCGTTACGATCTGTTGGTATTCTGGGTAGTAATTATGGCTGAACATCTACAGTTGTGCTTGTGTTGGTGGTTAGCAAGACAGGACTGAGGCTCCACACTTGGCTGCCAGTCTGTCCTTTGTTCTCCACACTGCTGTCAGGTGCACGAATTTGTGATATTAGGTTTGTTTACAAACACATGTAGTTGTTTCTTTACCCATGTTATGCACAGTTTTCATGTTTTCAATTGGTGCATTGTATTTTGCGCAGGGCGTGTTATCTCTTGTGAATGTAACAGAAACGAACTGATAAACTATCAAGATATTCGCTTCCATGAACTGTAATCATACATATGCATCAGCTTCATTGTGCACTGGTTTGGCCCAGTGTGTTGGCTGATAATTAATGTCGAACACAATTTATTACAACATTCATGTAAGTAATATCTGGCTGCCAAGTCGGCACAGTTCTGCTTAGTGATGCATGTCTCATAATGCATACATCCTGTACTTTCCTACACAGGGTATTGTAGCACTTGGGTATTGCAAGTATCTGATTTTCTGTGCGGCCATGTGTGAACAATTTTTGCAACCATGTGTGACCACAGATGTCTTTAGTGTGTATGTGCCAATAAACCTGATTCAACAGTTCACAGACTTTTGCTCTATCATGATAATGTTGGTTAATAAAACATCAAATGTATTCATTTGTAAAGTACTATGAAACATAAAAGTTTAATGAGAACAACTGTCTGTTTCATGTTAATTGTGTAGGTCAGTGCAGTTTCCTTAGATATTGCTCATAGCTTTTCTTTTTCACTATCACTCCACAGTTGTAATGCTTCTCTTTGTGATTTAAAAGCAATAAGATCATCAGCACACCAAGAAAGAGTTTCTGGCAGTTTCTCGAAATATTTCAGCTCGTGGTTCTCTACAAATGTTTGGGTGTTGTTCTGTCATTTAAAAAACAACTAATTAAACTTGTTTAAAACTACAAGTTGCAAAGTACCAAGAAATCTGCACTATCTCTTACAACTATTAACCTATTATGATGATGACACCATTCACCCACTTTATATTTTTAAAGCTTCAAATTGATCTCCTATTAACCTCCTTGTCTCTAGGGTTGTGAAACCACATTCTTTTAGGTGTTCTTCATAACCAAGGTCTCTCAGATATGGAATCGTTTTAGTTGCTTTTCTCTGTATTCGTTCAAGCATATCAATATCCTTGCGATTATGGTCTCCACACTTATATGCAGTATTCTAAATAAGGTCTAACCATTGCTTTATACAGAGGTATAATTAGCTTTTTTTTCTTGTATGTTATATTTCTCCTAATCAACCCAAGAATTGGATTACCATTTGAAGCTAGTTGCAATACCACACTGCTCTGAAACTTTCATATCAGCAACTTGTAACAAAGTAGATTTTTATGGATCTACTTGTAACGAAGTAGAATTACGTGTTACTGTTATAAATGTAACGAAGTACCGACACCGGGCGTTTTATTTTTTCCGCTGCATACAGAAACGGCATACACACGGAATCACCGCGCGTAAATCCGTAATGTGTCTTCTGATTCGCTAATTAAAAATTGACCGCGGAGCAGGATCGCTGACCTATATAAATCGAATGTAGCCGATAGTCGCCATTTCTCTTTTTTACTTTCCGTTTGCTTGATCTGTTATCCGAAGCTCCGCACCCTGTTTGTCGAACTGAACACTGCTCTGCCTGCCAGTGCAGCCTGCGAGCGTATGTTTAGTGCAGCAGGCCTGCGTGCATCGGAGATGCAGAGTTTGAGCATCAGTTACTACTTTTACTCAAGTAGAATTTTTTTGGGGTACTTTTACTTCTACTTGAGTAGATTTTTCAGGATCTACTTCTACCTTTACTCAAGTAGAACTTGCTTGTTATATTATCATCCAAGTCATTTATATATATTAAGAATAATAAGGGTACTAAAACTGATCCTTATGGTACCCCACTCAAAACCGATTTCCAGCTTGAAACCGCTCCATCTACTACAACACGCTGTTTTCTGTCAGTTAGCCATTGTTCTATCCAGTCGATTATACCGTCCCTGATACCATGGGCTTTTAATTTAAGTAGTAATCTTTGATGCGGCACTTTGTCAAAGGCTTTCTGAAAATCTAAGTAGATAAATCTACTGGTGATCCCTCATGCATCTATCCACTTCGTGATTTCTTCCCAAAAATATAACATTCGAAGAAAAAAACATTTGTTAAGCATGATCTCGCTTTTTGGAATCAATGTTGAGATGGATTTAATAATTCATGCCTAAGAAGTAAGTCCACCATATGGTATTTAATTAACCTTTCTAATATTTTTTTAAACCACTGATGTTAAACTCACTGGTCTGTAATTATCTGACTTATTTCTCGACCCCTTTTTAAATAATGGTATGATGTTTACTTCTTTCCATTCAAAAGGAATCACTCCCTCTTAATGATAGGTTGAACACTCTTGCAAGTGGTATACTAACTAAGTTTTGGAGGAATTCCATCCACACCAGGTGATTTTCATTTGCCATTATTTTCTTAGCTACCAATTCTGGAGTTACAATTAACTGCGCTAAATAGTCAGTTATACCCTCCTTTATGCATAAAAACTCTTGCTGTCATTTTTTTATGTTACATGCTAATTTTTGCTCATAGCTTCTTTTAGATTGTCTTAGCTGCATTAAGTGCCTCTTTGTAATTTGTGTAATCTTCATCATTTCTGATATGCCTATAAACCCTCCACATAGTTTGCTTGTACACTATTTTTCTAGTTTCTTTCTAGACCGTTTTCCTTGTTTTTCAAGGAAACAAATTGATCAATGATACTCTCAATTTTATATTTTAGAATGTTCCAAGATTCAGTTGCGGTCTTATTTCTCAGCATGTTATTCCAATCTAGCTTTGTTAAGTATTATCTCATCTTTATATTTACCTTTGTGGAAGTTTCTCCTGTATGTTTTTTTTACTTTCTAATTTTACTTTGATGTCAAATGTATTTTTTATTATGATCTCTGTTACCCAATGGTTCATGCATTTTGACATTGTCCATAGTTAAAATCTCCCATTATGATACATTCCCCTTTACTCACTTCCTTTATAGCATTTTGTATTTTTGTGTTATACTTTTCATTTGGACTTCGGTAAACTAATCCAGTAGTAAATGTTGAATTTCCTGTAGCTATATTGCACCGAACAGCTTTATCACAATCTGCTTCCCTTTCTAATTTTATTTTGTAAGCCCGAATAGATTCTTTAATAATCCCCCCTCCCCTTCTTCCTATTCGATCTCTCGTAAACATTCATGTCAGTCCTAATTCAACATCTGATATGTCTTTGTTGGCCCATGATTCGGTTATACAAATTATGTGAGGGTCAATATCTTCTACCATAATATTTAATTTGCTTGTCTTATTTACTATGCACCTTGCATTTGAACACACGCGTTTACAACCAGCTTCAGAAATGTTTTCCGGACATTTTATTACTGGTCTGTGTGTACTGGTGGCCTCTTGTCCTGTTTGAGGCACCTCTAAGTAACCCCCCTGTGCTTCTACTTAGTTCTAGTTTAAACATTGTTTGCTACCAAACTTATTTTTATGCTACCCATGCCACTGTCGACTGCTGCTGCGAGTTCATCATTTCCTAAATATGACAGCTGTATCCTCCTCCGCGTTGTCCAGTCAACCTGCCGTTTATACCACTCCGCAACTGCTCATTGTGAATTTACTATCAAGTTGTGGCAGTGTATGGTAGTAGTGGTGTTGTGGAGCATGGATAAATGTGTTGCACAGAGGCGCCACCTTCCGAATACACTTGAACACTAGGAATGCATCACAACGAGTACAATCTGGTGTGTTTGAGAAAGCATTCAAAAGGAGGCGTTTCGCAGTTTTTTTATTGATAATTTTACTTTCACTCAGTAACATAGTTAGTTGTGCACTATATTCGATGGCCGAGCCATTCACGCATCATTTACATATCAATCATACAACACATATTTACATTTGTACATAGGATTAAAAAATAAATAATAACACATAAAATAAAATAAAAAATTAATAAAAACAGAGAATATTTTAAATGGTGGTGTAGCACTCAAATATTTGTATAGTGACTTTTTGAAGCTTGCAACAGACTGGCTGTTTTGAATGTCTTGTGGTAAGCTATTCCAAAATTTCAAAGTGGACACACTGAAACTGCGTTGATAGTAGGCAGTTCTGGCTTTAGGTGGTTTTGGCTGTGAGGCATTTCTGGTATTATAGGAGTGACTATTTGATGTAAACATATCACACAAATATTGTAGTGCTAGACCATTCATACATTTGTGCATAAAAACACATTATGAAAATCCCTTCTTTGTTGTAATGATAGCCAGCCTAGCTCCTTGTACATAGCGTTTCTGTTTTGTCGAGGACTCGACCCAGATATGAGTCTAGCAGCTCTAGACTGTTGTTTCTGGAATCTGGTTTTGCTTGTTATTGAAGCTAAAGCATAGACTACATCTCCGTAATCGAAGTGGGGTTGAACTATTGCATTATATAAATGCCTAAGAGTGTCAATTGGTACTATTTTACGAGGATATCTTAGGATTCATATCTTGGCTGATATTTTAGGATTCATGTTATTAATGTGGTCGTCCCATTTGAGATTTTAGTCTATATACATACCAAGGTACTTGGCTACTGATGCATGTTTGAGTGGTTCATTATTGATATGAATTCTAACATCAGCCATCTTGGCAATGGACTGATGGGTGCCAATTTGCATAAATTCGCAATTTCTGTACATTAAGACTAAGTCTGTTAATATCAAAATACTGTTTGACTTTACATAGATCACTGTTAACGTCGGATTCTAATTCAGCAGGACATTCAGGTTTTGCAGCGGAGTCAATTTCCGTATCGTCTGCAAACATGTTATATCGCAAGATTCAGTAACAGTTGGTAGATCATCCAGGAAGAGCAAAAACAAAAGAGGACCCAAGATTGACCCTTGGGGCACCCCTATATTGACAGGTAAGGGATCAGAGAGATGGCCATCCACCGGCTCTGACTGTGACCTACTAGTGAGGTAGCTCCAAAGCCACTGATGCTCTATGCCAGTAACCCCCAAATCCTTTAAATTTAGCCAGCAGAATATCAGTGTCCATGGTGTGGAAGGCCTTCCGGAGATAAATGAACACTACTCCCGTTACAAGTCCCTTATCAATATTTTTTAACCATCGACTTGTAACATTGAGCAGTGAGGTCACGGTAGAGTGCAATCTTTTGAACCCTGATTGGGCAATCGTGAGAAGTTTGTGCTCTTCCAAATAATCTGTAAAGGAACTATGAACAAAACGTTCAAGTAGTTTAGACAAAACGGGTAGAATTAAAATTGGCCTGTAGTTGTAAGTTTCCATTGATGGACCTGATTTGTAAAGTGGCAACACGTTTGCATGCTTCCATTCTGTGATAAACTTGCCAGATTTCAGAGAGAGGCTTAGAATGAATGCTACTGATTGTGATACGACTGGTGTTGCTGCTCGTAGAAGTCTGTCCAGACCAACAGATTTATTTTCGGGCATGTTCCTTAACTGTTTCTCAATAAAATCAGGTGAGACAGTAGGGAAAGTAAAAGCAGGTATATTTGGTGGTTCAGGTGGAGTGAATGAAGCTGCTTGTGGAAGCCTACTTGCCAATTCTTCTCCAATGGATGTAAAATACTTGTTGAAGGCATTGGCCTTACACTAGGGATCAGTAATTATCTGACCTTCAACAAGTACACCTTTAGGGTTGGATTTAGATTTTTTGGCAGGAGCTCTTTTAAGTACTTCCACGTAATTTTGTTTTTCAAAAATCAGACTAGTGTAATAGTCATGTTTTGTAGTTTTGAGAGAATTTGAAACAACGTTCCTAAAATGCCTAAACATCTGCCAGAACATTTCTAAACCCTTAGTGTGTGCCTTTTTTAAAAATAATGTTTCATTTTAATATCTTCTTTAATTTCCTCAGTTAACCAAGGAAGAAAGGATTTCCTCACTCGTCTGGTGACAAACAGGCAGTGCTTGTCACATACTGTAAAGATATCCTTAAATCTCTGGTAAGTCTCATCCACATCCTCAAACTGCTCAATAGAAACCCAGTCACAAAGGTCTAAATCATTACAAAAGTAATTAATGTTAAAGTTTTTTACTTTCTCATTTCTATTGTTCTGTGAGTCTGAGTAGGTGTATGAGACTTATAAGAGGTCACACAGTAGACAAGATGGTGGTCTGCAATACCACCAGATATGACATCATGCTCCACTATCTTATCTGGTTCAGTAGTCATAATCACACCAATCAAGACACCACTTGTTGGTGTTACTCTAATGGGTTTGTTAACAAGCTAAGTTAACTGATGTGACTCACAAGTATGTACAAAGTGCTTAGTGTGATTTTCTAATCATTGTTTTAAAAAATCACAGTTGAGATCACCATTGATACTAAACTCCAGTTTAGTGTTACTAAAATTATCACTAAACTGGAGTATATCATCAATGGTGATCTCAACTGTGATTTGTTAAAACAACCATTAGAAAACCCACACATTTGTTTATGCTGTAGCACCTTCAACGTGCGTGCGTGTGTGCGTGCGTGCGTGCGTGCGTGCGGGCGTGCGGGCGTGCGTGCGTGTAGGCGCCATGCCTACCTGATGACATATTTCTTAATATACGCCAGCTCGGAATATATTCAGGATGAGTTTTCATTTTATTAATATACCTACATAAGAAATGAGGTATTATTTTTAATGTCGATCATCGCAGTGGGAGGTTTCAAGTCGTATTTCAAAACGGCCCACGTTTGCGAGGCCTAATCATCACCAAAAGTGAATATCGGCATAACATAGTTCCTACAATTCTAGATCTAAGGCTAAATTGTTGTTTCAGTCTAAAAACATGGTAGTGTCATCTAGCGTAGCTAATGTAATATAAGCTAGACTGAAAGCTTACTGCCACGGTGCCATGTTACGGGAACCTATAGGGGAAAGGTGAGCAAAATGAGACCTTTTGTGATATTTGCACCCTAACGCCGGACATGTTTCGTTTCGCATGGACATTATGTTTCGTTTGCTCTATTCATCAAGTAGTTTGGGGCGCATTGTTGTTTTAACATTGAGATGGGGTAATTTAAATATGCCCCTTTTGCCCGACTGGTTCCCATTTTATCTGCCCTAATCGAGCAAATGGGGTTTGCCTGTCGGTAATATGAGAAGCAAAGTTTGTATTGCGATTTTCGTTGCAATGGTTGAAACTGTCTACAGGACGTGCCTAGATGTTGATGGCGCAGACCTCTGTGGCTCCTACAGTCATCTACATGAAAAACAACGTTTCTTGAAGAACACTTGAATGAAAATCGTTATGTAATGCCATCATGAAACTAATAGTGAACTAACGCACATGCAAGCAAGTTGTCGTCGAGGAGACCTGTGCATTTATTGTTTTTCCATTTATAGCTGGTACCGCAGCGGATACGGTGGGCATCGGCTGTTTCTGCGGAGAATTCGCTGCAGTAGAGGCATTTGTTTTCTTCTTCATCATCATCATTTATCTGATGTTTCCGCTTAACCATGACCTTCCCGTGCCACCCACTTTTGTACTTTTGTCGATGTCGCCTCCCGGATGATATTTGTTTTCTCGGACGACACCCGCATTTCTCTATAACCATACGTTGGAAGGCCACCCGTTTTTCTACCTGTTTTAGGATCGGCGTTATGTCGTCGCAACACCACTGGTGCCGGAAGTGGACGGTAATGGCGCAATCGCTCCGTCGCTAGTGCCGGAAGTAGACAGTAATGGCGCACTCGCAACGCCATTTCTGCCGGAAGAAGACAGCAACGGCGCAGTCGCACCGTCGTTAGTGCCGGAAGCAGACGGCAACGGCGCAGACGCACCTTCGCTGGATTTATCTAAGATATTACATGATTTTTGTAAGCCCTATTTTTTCTCTCAAATTAAAATAAAAAACAATAAAAACACAGCACTACATATTAGCATGTCTACTTTGCCTGTTTAGTGCATGGTTCTCAAACAACCTGATTCCATAAACCTAACATTAGATGCGATACGATGGGTCGATGCTATAGTGACAGAAGAGCCGTGTAACGATGGTGCAATGCCAAGGTACGATGGAACGACGTTGTAATGTCCAAATGATGCAGTAGTGACATCGCTACTTCGCATCATGCCATTGTATCGTACCATGATTCCAACGTCGTTGACGTCGATTGAGGTGCTCGCTATTCAGTCGACCAGCTTTGTCGGGAAACTCTTTCGTGCGTGCCACTCGGGCATGCGAAAGTCATCAGGCATGCTTCGTAGACGCCTATCAAGGCGAACGTTCTTTCAGGAAAAAAAATGGTGGACGCCTGCCTGCCTGCCTGCCTGCCTGCCTTCCTGCCTGCCTGCCTGCCTGCCTGCCTGCCTTCCTGCCTGCCTGCCTGCCTGCCTGCCTGCCTGCCTGCCTGCCTGCCTGCCTGCCTGCCTGCCTGCCTGCCTGCCTGCCTGTTCCCTCATATCTCCGTCAGTTTCGCATGCATATGGTTGAAATTTCGTCATAAGTCATAAGTGCCACTCCCAAGTGCCGAAGGAGGGAACTGCTCCCTCCGGCCCTCTAGTTACACAGCCAGCCTTTTTAACAGTAGGCACTTCATTTTCGAAGCACCACGGATAGAAGCGCGCGGGCGAACAAAGCCGTCGATTCTCCTTCCACGAGTTCGTGTTCGGGTACACCTAAACCCTAGGCGGCGGTACTCCATGCGCTTAAGTAGAGATTTAACAGGATTGCCATCCAAAGCAAAGGCCCAGATCGCAAGTGGTAATCATCGCAAGTGCATCGCATATTTTATTTATATTTTTATGCACTTTTCGTTTGTACGCATAGTGATTAGCGTAAGCAAGAAACTGGCGCGTAAAAGAACGTTTATTTATTTATTAATTGACTGCGTAAGTTATTGCCCGAATACGACGTAAACGGCCGATTAATAATGTCGTCGCTTTCCCGCCCGTATTGCTGCGTGACGCATAGTTAGATTCCGTATTGGCCGAGTTCAACCCGTATTGTGGCGAGTTCATCCCGTATTGTGGCGAGTTCATCAGTATTGGCCGAGTTCATGAGTTCATAACGTTTGTACAGATACGCGTTTGTTATGACTCACGTCAAAACAGGTCGCGGGAATTTATAGTCAGCGGCAAACGTGTCACGCACGTGGCCATAGGTTTTGAACGTTTCTGTTTATCATGGCGCATGCCAGTGATAGAGTTAATGATGGTCTCCTGAACAGGATATTGGAGCTGGAGCAACCATCAAACATCGATTTCCCGGTTTAAAATCGTCACAGAAGATGATACAAATAAAATTATTAAACTGGAACAAAACAAAAAACAAGAACACGGCCACAAAAACAAGATCAGACACGACCCTGTTCAAGACATAGCTCGCTACTCAAGCTGAACATAGGCTTATCGAAATAATACCGTCTAAACAGCTGGATAGTTATTTTGGGAAGATTTCATCAGTGTATGCAGTAAATATGGTATAACGAGACTTTGTTCCAGTGTATGAAATACAGGATGGTATATCATTCATTATAGTTTTAATGTATACATTATAGTTTTAATGTATACATTCTTCACACAATTGTGTTTCGTTTTTGTAGCGAGCATAAGCACTCGTGATTAATCGCAATTGTCAATTAATAAAATGTTATAAATTGTTCACGTTCGTGTAGTCTTTTTGTTGCCATGGACACGCGATTTTTTCAGCGCACGGCAAAAATGGCGATAATGTTTCTGTTTAATCAAAGAGAACCGCTTCGCGCATGCGCTCTAAAACCGATGGTTTGTTGAAGTGTCATCGTCGGTTGGCGAGGAAATTAATTTATCACACAGACATTTACTCATGATAATGTAGAATTGTCAATTAATATTAGTATTGGCCCTCGGCTGCGGCCGAGGGCCAATACGGCTATCCTGTGGCCCATACGAAGGCAATACGAACGCAGCTGAGGGCCAATACGGCTATCCTGTGGCCTATACGAAGGCAATACGAACGCAGCCGAGGGCCAATACGGCTATCCTGTGGCCCATACGAAGGCAATACGAACGCAACCGAGGGCCAATACGGCTATCCTGTGGCCCATACGAAGGCAATACGAACGCAGCCGAGGGCCAATACGGCTATCCTGTGGCCCATACGAAGGCAATATGAACGCAGCCGAGGGCCAATACGGCTATCCTGTGGCCCACACGAAGGCAATACGAACGCAGCCGAGGGCCAATACGGCTATCCTGTGGCCCATACGAAGGCAATACGAACGCAGCCGAGGGCCAACACGGCTATCCTGTGGCCCATACGAAGGCAATACGAACGCAGCCGAGGGCCAATACGGCTATCCTGTGGCCCATACGAAGGCAATACGAACGCAGCCGAGGGCCAATACGGCTATCCTGTGGCCCATACGAAGGCAATACGAACGCAGCCGAGGGCCAATACGGCTATCCTGTGGCCCATACGAAGGCAATACGAACGCAGCCGAGGGCCAATACGGCTATCCTGTGGCCCATACGAAGGCAATACGAACGTAGCCGAGGTCCAATACGGCTATCCTGTGGCCCATACGAAGGCAATACGAACGCAGCCGAGGGCCAATACGGCTATCCTGTGGCCCATACGAAGGCAATACGAACGCAGCCGAGGGCCAATACGGCTATCCTGTGGCCCATACGAAGGCAATACGAACGCAGCCGAGGGCCAATACGGCTACCCTGTGGCCAATACGAAGGCAGCACGAATATGTTCAATCAATAACATATATAATTTATTTATTTAACCCGCCATCCTGAGATATTTGTCAACTTTGTTTTTAAACATAAAATTATTCACGCTGTTAGCATTTACACAATCTATCGATAATTTGTTCCATTAATTTTCTGACCTCTATGCGAATGAGTATATATATATATATATATATATATATATATATATATATATATATATATATATATATATATATATATATATATATTTGCGTTCCGCAAACTTTTTTTTAGCTAGGGGCCATTTTCCCCCAGTTAGTTCTGTGCGGGCCAACGTTTTTAAGTAAGGAACAAACATACGTAAATATACTCATATACAGTGTTTTATGTTTGTCTGAAAAACACTAGGACAATGAACAAATCACACTGTCTAAAAGTCATATCCAGAAAGTCCCCTGCCAATCGTTCGTTGACGGCGATCTGCAGGCAGTGCAGCGCACCGACACGAACAAGTTAATGAGAAGGGTGATGTTGCATATTCTTCGATAACCGACTGAAGCCTGGAGCGAGAGGGGAGATCGCAAGTCGCAGAAGCTCATTCTATCGCTTGTCCGTCTACCGGCACCGAAGTGGGTTCTTGATATAATTCATCGCGGAGAACCCAGATTCGCATGACCACGTGCTACCGAAAAGTACCAGGACTTTTTTGCGCAGCCTCGTGTAACGCTAGAAACTGGACCGGCACAATTTTACATTGATGAAATCCTCCTGCAACGCAGCTTCGTCAACTCCAAACGTCTGCGACAACTTGTGACATACGTCAGGCCGGGAGGTAAATGGACTGACAAAAAAGCAACAAACGTCATCGAAGAATCGCTCGTTGAAGGCTGTCTGCAGGCTGTCCACCACACCGACAAGCACCTGCTTGGCGTCTTCGCCGCAGACTTCTTTCGTGAACCGGAAATGCAGAAAGTTACCCCTCTCTGCGTGAACTTTAAAAAAAGAAAGCTTGCCGTTAAACCTCTTTACTGCTTCATACAGATTACACAGCTGCCGCTGCCGTCCCTGGAGCAACATGTTCAGCTTGTTCAGGTGTCCAAAAATGTCTGCCAGGACGCAGAGCCGAATTTGAAACTGAGTGTCCAGCTTAGCGACAGGACGACAGATTTCTTCAAGAAAGCTGATGATGTGAGGAAGCAGTGCAATAAATATCTCCAGAACTGCTCCACGGCTCAGCCAGCGAACTCTGTTGTAAAACAGAACATCGCAATATTCTGCGTCAAATTTGGCCAGGTGATTCTGGAATTTTCGGTGGTTCAGAGCACGGGCGCGAATGAGATTCACGATTTCAACAACATTTTGCATCGTTTCCTGCAGACCGCAGCCTCCTTTTGTACACAGAGCTTGCTGGTGAATAATACAGTGATAAGAAAGCAGGTTTGGCTTTCCGATTCGCTGACGAAACATCGCAACGAGTCCAGCTCGACGACCAAGCATACTTGGGGCACCATCCGTGCAAATTGAAACAAGGTTGTCCCATGTCAATTCGTTCTTTTGACCGAATTGCAGTAATGCACTGCAACTGTCCGCAGCTGTCGTTGTGTCTTTCAGTGGAATAAGGCACAGGGTGTCTTCCGAAAAGCCGTTGTCGAAGATCGCACATATACCAGCAGCTGAGCAATATCACTTCTATATATGCTCTCGTCAAGTGCAATCGACCAAGCAGGGCCGGCTCGCAGCTTACACAATAGTTGCTTGAAGACGTCGCCACTCAGATCCTCACAGCGACGAGCGGACGTGTCGGCTGAAAGCGGTAGTTTGCTATCTGTTCGACAATTTTCTCTTTGCTCGGAAAACTCGCAAACATAACTTCGGCACCAGCCAGGAAAGCCTTTTTGAACACTTCGGCATGAATAAACGGCACCTGGTGTTGAGCAAGGGAATGACAGATGCGATAGCTATAGCTTCGTTGAGATGACCCACACCTTGAGCAAAAACCGACGCTCTCTTCGCCTCGCCTACGTATGCATCAAAGCGTTTCTTGAACTCCTTCAGCCGCTCACCTTTCCCCGGATAAGCATTGTCAAAAACCTTCTTATGTTTCGAGTCGTAATGTCGTTTCACGTTGTACCTCTTCATCTCAGCTACGCTCTCGCAGCAAATAACACACATGGCGTTTTGGTCATATTCGCGATAGCAAAAAGAGAATTCATGCTCCTAGTTTTCATCGAACAGTCGTTTGCCAGAAGTATCAGTTCGACGTTTCTTTTCAGCAGATGCCATAGTTTTCGGGATCGCAACAAAACACGATTCACAGTGTAATTATTGTAATACACCAATATAGTCAAGGTTGATGTTACAAGGGCTGGGACGGTTGAAACAGCTACGCCGCTACGGTCTACGCCGCTACGGTCAACGCCGCTACGGTCTACGCCGCTACGGTCTACGCCGCTACGGTCTACGCCGCTACGGTCTACGCCGCTACGGTCTACGCCGCTACGGTCTACGCCGCTACGGTCTACGCCGCTACGGTCTACGCCGCTACGGTCTACGCCGCTACGGTCTACGCCGCTACGGTCTTCGGAGTCGAAACGCATACAGTAGTGACGATTTTAATGTAACATAAACGTTGGACGCATTTTATTGATCTGCCCAATCGACTGGTGGCGCTCTGCAATTAAATAATAATTATTAGTGCCATTGCTCGTATCGCTATTTAACAAGCAAAGTTATTATAATTTCAGCAAACCAATGATTGGAGAATCCATGCAGGCTCCCGGAAGAAACGTTGGGTAAAATTCCTGTGCCATCGAATAATGCATTTCTTCGATACAAAATAAAAATCAAGGCTAACTAATATAAAATGCATAGCGATCAACATCTATGCAGCGCAGAGTTAATTAAACGCGCACACCATAACTATCAATACGCGTTTCCTACGATAGTGACTGCCCCAGCTTGAAAATGGGTTAACTCCACGTTAATTTCATTTTGTCTAGACTCTAGATTCTACAGTAGACATAAAATCAACAAATCAAAATTTATATTCACAATTTCTTTTTTTTATATTTCCTACTTATGGAGAATGTCTCACGGGTCAACTGAAAACCGTCGGCGGGCCAAATTTGGCCCGTGGGCCAGGGTTTGCGGAAGGCTGATATAGCTGGACTCTACGCGAAACAACAAGACGGCAGAGTATTATATATACTGGTCGGTGTAGTTTTCGACCTACTTAATAGAATATGCCGTTTTAAAAAAGATCTTAAGAAACATTTTGCGTAAGAGATCGATATACCAAATCAGCGAAAGCTACATCATTTATTCAATGCAAACAAATTATTAAAACAGTTGTTTTTAGTGAAAAACTTACGAATATTGAACGTCTGAACCATGTCGCGCGAGTCGAGGAAACCGGAGGAATTCGACCTATATTTATGGCAAGCCGTACAGACAATCGTTTTTAATTTTACCACTTTGTTTAATTATTAAAACAGTTTTAATTTTACCACTTTGTTTAATTATTAAAACAGTTGTTTTTAGTGAAAAACTTACGAATATTGAACGTCTGAACCATGTCGCGCGAGTCGAGGAAACCGGAGGAATTCGACCTATATTTATGGCAAGCCGTACAGACAATCGTTTTTAATTTTACCACTTTGTTCCAATTATGTAAATTTTTATAACAACCTGGCTTGACTTAGTGCTTTATAAAACACATACACATATATTTGTATTGAATATATAACGTTAATGTAGTACATTTTTTTCTCGTATATTTAACACATTTTATTTATTCCTACTTTTATGACAAGACTAGCTTGCCATACATCTACCACAAAAAGGGCTATTATTGTCACGTGGCCAAGAACGAGACACGCATCAGCAGACGCTCAATAATAATGTCTGGTAAGCATGCAAAGTCGGTTTATACCAGGGTATGTATATCATAAACATGTTCCATGTTATATTATATATCAAACTATATTTTGCTCAGACAAGACTCTGTATCGTTATTGTCGTAAACAGACGCTGTGACGTCTCTAACGCGATATCAAGCGAGATTTCAATGGGTCGAAAACTGGCGTGGGTCGAAAACTGCACCGGTAACTATACTACAAATGCTGCCGCCACCTAACGGATAGTTCGGTTGTGTCTGTTGTCCGGCAGGGTGCGAGTCGGACACGTTGAATTTGAATCTGATGATATATGGGCTTAAAATTATTAAATAGTATTAGCAGGGAAGGAATCTATTTCAAAGGATTTATTATTGCATAATGATGATGAAGAAAGCAATCGTTATTTGGATTTATTCTGGACTGTTGTAATAACGTGGCGTTAGTATTAAGCGAACACGTCATTGCTTTGTTCAACAACGCCAACGGCAACGCCAACGGAATGACAACAACAATGTTGTTGTCATTGCGTTGCTAACGACCATGACGACGTTTCAGAGTTCAAGCTTTATCGGCGAGGTAAGACGCGTTTTCTTTTCGCTCATTTCCAACTAAGTATTTGGGGGCTTTTAATATAATTTTTCCGAAGTTGCCAAATGCGGGCTTATACTGGTCGGTGTAGTTTTCGACCTACTTAATAGAATATGCCGTTTAAAAAAATCTAAAGAAACATTTTGTGTAAGAGATCGATATACCAAATCAGCAAAAGCTACTTCAATTATTCAATACAAACAAATTATTAAAACAGTTGTTTTGAATGAAAAACTTACGAATATTGAACGTCTGAACCACGGGCAACTGAATCAACTTGGGCCTTTATAACTAATATATACTATATATTAGTTATAAAGGCCCAAGTTGATTCAGTTGCCCGTGGTCTGAACCATGTCGCGCGAGTCGAGGAAACCGGCAGAATTCGACCTATATTTATGGCAAGCCGTACAGACAATCGTTTTTAATTTTACTACTTTGTTCCAATTATGTCAACTTTTTATAAGAACCAGGCTTGACATAGCGCTTTATAAAACACATACACATATATTTGTATTGAATATATAACTGTAATGTAGTAATTTGTTTCTCGTATATTTAACACATTTTAATTATTCTTACTTTTATGACAAGATTAGCTTGCCATACATCTACCACAAAAAAGGCTATTATTGTCACGTGGCCAAGAACGAGACATGCGTAAGCAGACGCTCAATAATAATGTCTGGTAAGCATGCAAAGTCGGTTTATTTTATCAAGGTATGTATATCATAAAGGTGTTCCATGTTATATTATATATCAAAATATATTTTGCTCAGACAAGACTCTGTATCGTTATTGTCGTAACGCGATATCAAGCGATATTTCAATGGATCGAAAACGGGCGTGGGTCGAAAACTGCACCGGTACTTGCTTTTTATAGATGATGAAGTCTGGTTTATTTTCAGAAGCAAGTTTCTATTTCAGGAAATTACTCTTCGTCTTTACGATAGTTTAGACTTTGGCGATCTTTTACTTTCTGACACAACCATGAAAATGACCACCTAGGGCTAGGGCTAGGACTAGGTCCTAGAGAATCCTACCTTCTCCTCATATATCTACTATACATATACACATGTCACGTGGCCAAAAAAGTACATTTACTTTCTCAAAACGATCAAAATTGTAAAAAGAATTAAACCAAAATTTGCCTCATTGCGTGTAATTATGTATATGTTTCAGTATTACTTGTATTATTTCTGTGTGCTACATGTCATATTGTTAGATAATTAGTTTTATTCATATTATCATAATATTGTGTATATGTATATATATATATATATATTGTGTATATATATATATATATATATATATATATATATATATATATATATATATATATATATATATATATATATATATATATATATATATATATATATATATATGCATATATATATACATAAATTATAGATACACACACACACACACACACACACACACACACACACACACACACACACACACACACACACACACACACACACGTGCATCATGTTTAACTAATTTATTTAACTCATTAATTTCATAAACTGTATTTTAAGCATGTGTGCTCAATAAGTGTACTTATTATTATTATGTGTGTGCATGCGTGCATGTGTTCTGCAACTAGTAAAATGTTATAAGTTGAAGTTATTGTAAATTTAATAAATGGTGATGATTACATGTATTAATATTGAGTGATGTCTGGATGTGATGTTGTTTTAATAATCAATTTGTTTATGTATAAAACATCTACATGCTGAAACACGCTGCTTTTCCTGAATAATGCGTTATATGCTGCAATATAAGCGCATGTGTCTTATTTTATGTTTAACTTCATACTGATTATAGGAGGTAACAACACCTGATCTCACTTGTATTAGATTCGACAGTACGCTTTAAATTATGCGTTGATACGGGTGCCAACGTAATTACTGTATGTAAAAAGCAGTTGGTATTAAAATAGCGCCGTAAATCTGGACAAAGTCCATTCAGAGATACTTAAAATACATCTAAAAAATATATAACACAATCTGATGATAATATGAATAAAACTAATTATCTAAGAACATGACATGTCACATATAGCAAAAATACAAATAATACTGAGTTATGCATAATTACAAGCAATGAAGCACGCACGCACACGCACGCACGCACGCACGCACGCACCCACGCACAATTAAAACATAAATACATAATTGTACTGTTTGATTTCAATCAGCAACGCCCCCGCACAGAGTTTTGGTGAAACTAAATGACGCATCGATTTTACGGTAGCATTGGCGCTACGCGTAGGCGCCGTAAGAGAGGGCGATATTTTGGTTTAATTCTTTTGAAAATTTGGATCGTTTTGAGAAAGTAAATGTACTTTTTTGGCCACGTGACATGTGTATATGTATAGTAGATATATGAGGAGAAGTTTGGGTGCTCTAGGACCTAGTCCTAGGTGGTAATTTTCATGGTTGTGTCAGAAAGTAAAAGATCGCCTAGACTTTGTCTTTAAGTTTAACAGTTAACTGTGGGACACAGACACAGTGTGTCTTTCTTCCGAAGACGGCGACCAAAAATGTAGACTTCTCAAATTACTGATCATTACTTTAGGTTTTTTAATAACTAGTGTACGTGTTGTAGCTGACAGCCATACAGTGACAAATACAACATGTCACTTCAACTTAGTCTTAGACATACTAAAATACTGGTACCGTTTAACCATAGCCTAGGCATAGACGCATGGTTAATATCTTCCTGTTTTGCAGATTTGCGAAAGTGTACTCCAGTCATGGTTGTGGAGAGTAAGTGTTCTTTTGTGAATCCATTAACTTATGATACATACATTCACATTCAGTACTTACATACATGTGCATGACCAAATTCATCTTGGAATTTCAGCCAAATAAACATAGTGAATTTATGTTTTATTCTACATTATATATAGTTCCCAAGTTGCTGATGCTAATGTTGTTTTGTAGTACCGGTAGATTTCCTAAACATAATATGTTAATGTGATGTACATTTTTGCATTTCCAGGACTTGCAAAGTGGATTCTTAATGTGCCCAAGTTCTTTTGCATTCAGGTAGACGAACTAGAACTGGACGTACCTTCTGAGGAGAGGTCCGTTCCTGTTGTAAATCCCCCGTTTCAAGAGAGGTCTGCTTGCTTTGTAAGTACTCACTTTCATTCTGATGCATAATATTGATTTTATTAAATACATCTGAATCGTGTAACCCTTTGCACTATTATCCGTTGAATTGTGCATTCTTTCTATTAAGAAAGCATAGACTTATTTGCTTCTGTAGAACTGGCTAAGTTGTTCTGAAAGTTAGAAAGTTTGACTTAGATAAGCATACCATATACCAGATTAATGTTTGTGTTTCCAGTTACCCGATCAACCCTGTTAAATGTAGCCGACCCTGAGTTCTTATGACATGACATGGAAAATACATAATTTATTTGCAACCCAGCATAAACCAAAGTACAAGGAAAAATATAAATCTGCCACCCGACCTAATCTCTAGCTGCCAAAATATCAGGATTCATACGTGTTTATGATGTAAGTCTGAAGAAATTGTAGGTGATATATACCACAGTTTTTCGCGCTAGAGTTAGCTTAGTTAAGACTGGTACTGGTTTAAATTTTTCATTAAAAAATCTTTTCATCCGCATTTTCTTGCTTTATTATTATTATCATCATCTTTATTCGGACTCAAGATCCACAAACATGTACATATTAAACAAATCATAAGTTAGAAATAGCAGCTAGAAAACAAATTATATTGTGCTGAGATATGACATCAAAGCATTACATTCTTCTTTATTTAAGACAGCATCATTGTTACAATTTTTCATTACCACCAATACACGAATAATTTTTGTATTATCATAGTATGTAACATTGACATTGATATTCCACATTTTTTAACATTTATGCTTAACAGCACTCATAGGCGTATACAACAGTTCATTGTGGCTCATGTTATATTTGGACATAATGTGTCTTACATTCTTGCCCATAATGGACCTATAAGCAAATGTCATTGTATTTGCTATATAATTAACAACCATGTTGTCTGACAAGGTTACTGTTCTGTTTATAAACCTATAGACCAATGCATCATCTAAAGGTATACATTCAGCAATTAATGGTATTAAATCTCTTTGCGAACCATATGGGAGCTTCCATACCTTACGCAAAGCATTGCGCCACCGTATGCACATCTTGTTAACACTGTCATGCCACAGTGGCCATAGATGAGATCCATGCAATTATTATTACTAATTTCACTCAGTTATAATATTTCTCCTTTACACATATTTTTGCAGGAAAGTCTGTTATAGTCATCTTTCTGTGTATTTACTTGTGACCTTACCATGAGTGATAGTGACTGCAAGATAATATGTGTTAATATGTGTTTAGAACACATAACAAGAAGTAACAACCACAACACTGTTTAGCGTGTTCTGGGTAGTAATAATTAAAAGAAGAAGGGACAGGTGTAATGTTTAGCTTACTATTCATGCTAGACACTTTTCCCTTACCAGAAAATCGGTATTAAAACTGGAGTTACTTAAATAATTATAAAACATCTTAGTTAATAGCTCTTTAGAATAATTGCAATAACAACCCCATTGCAGTCCAGTTGCAAAATTAGTCCTCATTCAGGACTGATTTTGCAATAGGATTTGTAGTAAACTCTGGCTAAAATAAACATTCGTAACCAACATATAAAATAAAAGTCTTAATTAAAAGGAATATAATAATGATTTTCATTTCATAATGATTTGGTTAACTGATACACAGCTATTTGGGGATGCGTGTAATTAAAATGCCCAAATTCTCTTATTTTTTTGCAAAGTACATGTAAATTAACAATGTTATACTTTATGTTTTAATATGTATTACTGTCTTTGACCTGGATTATTGATTATGCATAAAGCCAAACAGCATTGTTACATTTTTATGTGTTGCTTCGTTCACAGATGCCATCCTACGTTGGACGGGTGCTAGTTGTACAAGACCTGGTAAGCCTAATCAACACCCGCCACAGATATTTAGGATTTCTGATGTGCGCTATGTCCATTCTTCATAGATGTGGGCGGATGGGTTGGCATTCTAAACAGCTGAACTACCATCGTGAACTGGCCCTCCCGTCTTGTGTCCTTCTCGCGTAAGTGCAGTTTTCTACTTTAACAAGATTTAACAATTTACCATCCAATACAGAAAAACCCTAGTCGACAAGGACGCCATTGGCTTATCGAGGGTCCAGTGATTATTCATCTATGTGTAACCCACCCTTCTAAGATATTTGTCAATTAGTTTTTAAACATATTCACACTGCTAGCATTTACCTAATCAATAGATAATTTGTTACTTATTGCATTATGTCTCTCTGGCCACCACCCTTGTTTACACTCAACAAATCATATTGTATGCAGAGACTGTAAACTAAATGCTATGCGATATTATTTGTTTGTGGGTTCAAGTCATATTTTCAATGTTGGCAGTGATCTCTCTGCCATCTTGGGTCGTGACATGGATCTACTTTTTAAGTTGTTAGACCATCCTTTCTTAGCGTTGGCGTGCAGCAGGAGCGACGTGATTACAGCGACTGCAATGAACATCATGATGAACTCAAGGGTTGCTGGACCCTTCACAGTGCTGCTGCTGCGAAACATCTCACAAGACCCCGATCTCCGGGAGTGTCGGTGAGTACATGTTGCTCTTGCTTCATTTTCCAGTTGTTTTAAACAGGACACACAGAAGACATTGGATGTATCAGAACGCCAGTGTGCAGGCCTGCCAAGATTCACGTGTCCATATAAGACAACATATAATGTTCATGTCTGCGCTAAACATCTTGCAGTCCAATTCATATGTTGCTTACATATTGTAATTGTATTATAAAGTGTTTTTGTTTTGATGCTCTTTTAAAGGGTATATTACGCACTGCTGCATCATTGCATAAACCACCCGAGCAACATGAAACGCATTAAGTACAAGACCAAAATCCGAGAAGTAGTGTCCAGAGGTTATCAAGAGCATGACCCGATCGTGAAGAGATACGCCCATCTGTAAGTAAACGAATCATTTATGATGTTTGTCGGTGGGTGGCTCCTATGACAGCGACCAGATTGTTATTAATAGGAGTCTCCCATCCGATAAATTAATTTGTAATTATAATTTTACATTGCATTATTAACTTTATTCATTACTTTATTAATTAAAACTATTAAATAATTGTTTCAGTGATTGATATTTTGTTGGTTTTGTTAATATGTTTTATCATTGTATTATATGTTGGGATGTAAATCGGACAAGTAAAAATTTTCTGATTCTGATTGTTCTGATGTCTTGATTTGATTTTAGGGATTTATACACAACAAGTAACTGATTCATTCCTAATTAATTCCTTTAAATCATTGATTGTTTGAAGGTGCAGCTCAGTCGAGGGAGAGTTGATTCTTGCTCGACTGGCCCTACGAACTTGCAAAAAGGATCGGCGCAAAGCGTAGGTTTCTTTAACATTTCAGCGTCTGTTATTAAACCGTTATGTACACTGTTCTATTTATTCTATATTATGTTACACAAACCCCTTCTCCATAGGTTTCAATCCAAAAAGTTTTGCAACAAATATCAAGACTTTGAAACAGTATTGTTACTTAAAGGAAACTTGTCTGATTTGTCTTTAATGTGATTGATATTATTTGAACATATAGGCCTACACCTTTTCACAACTTGCTGATTAATATTCTTTCTTATAATTTCAATTACAGATGCGAGAAACACCGATACGACATCAAGCACTGCGATGAACGGTCTTCGCCACTACCATCGAAACTATCCATGCCTGATTACTAGAACTTAGGTCAACACGATGCTATAAATATCTAAAGACATCTACATTTTTCTCAGAAGAAACTTTTTCCCGGCAATTTTTATCCGGTACAATAAACATTTTCTAAAAACATTCAAACGCCGCGACTCCGAGTTGCTCTTTAGTTAACTGAGACGTTCATACTGAAAATCGGACTTAGTTTATTTCTTGTCTGACATTTTGCAAAAATCACGAGTCCGAGTTCAAGACTGGGAGCAACAATTCCCATGAGGAATCGAACGGGGTGGAAAAAATCTTACTTCGATCGACCAGAGTTGCCCTTTACTGGAACATTTTACTGAAAAACGGACTGTTTTTTTTTTTAAATCACCTTACCATATTAATACCACGAGTCCGGGCCAGAGCAACAATCGTCATAGGGAATCGAACGGGCTAGGAAACGTCGATTTCGCTTGATGGGCAATACATTTTACTGGGAAACCGAAAACAGGTTTATTTCCTGTCTGACATTTTGCAAAAATCACGCTAGCACGCGAATATCGCGAGTCTGGGCTCAAAACTTTAAATGGGAACAGCAATCCTCATATTATGATATCAGTAAGTTTCACTTGTTAGCAAACAGTAATACAGATACATTTGATATCATAAGTTCATATATAGACCTACAATCCATAAATGCTAAATTCGATGAACTTGAAGTATTTGTTGAGTTCCTCAATACTATAAACTTTAAATTTAGCATTATATGTTTACAAGAGATATGGAAATTCGAAAATAATGATTTATTCTCAGTTCATATCTGAATAACTGGAAGTAATTTATCAAAGACTATTATTATTGGGAACATATTTAGACCACCAAGATCATGTAACGAGAATATCAAAAATGTCATCGATGAATGTACAATGACTTCATCTACACTGGAAAATTGAAATAATCTCAATATTACATGGGACTTCAATATTAATGTAATAAAAATTAACGAAAATAGAATATACAGTGATTGTTTTGATATTATGGCATCATACAGTCTCTATCCTAAAACTACTTTTCCAACCCGCTTCACTAGAGCCAATTGAACGTTGATAGACAACTTTTTAAATATATTTGTATTAGACAGTACAACAGGGATCTTCACCAAAGCATTTTTTCCCATCAACCATATTTCCTATGCATGGATATCAATCTAAAAACTAAACTTCCCCGTAAATTCATGGGAGTGAATTTACTAAATAAAGTTGCAATGCATAGTGTTAAAAATTAAATAAACTCTGAGAAGATCTACAACAAACTAAATAAATGTCCTAAGGCTAATACCAATTTAAATTACAACATAATACATGACGAAATTATGCGAGCAAAGGATAAGCATGTGCCAATAAAAATCTTGAAATCCAACATACATAAGCATAAATATTCGATAACACAGGGTCTTCTAAAATCTATCAAATATTGAGATTAACTTTATAAGCAATTAAAATGTTTAACTATGAGGTCATTCTCGCCAACTTTTAACTCGATATTAAAGAAAAAATATTCGTGCAGCCAAAAAACATAATTTTGGGTTATGCTTTAACCGTTCCAAAAATTACATATGAAATAGAAAAGGCTCTGCTCAGCAGCGGATCCAGGGGGGTCTTAAGGGTCTCAAGACCCCCCTAGGCCATGAAGGGGGGTCTTAGACCCCCTCTGTGTCCGTGGCAAATATTACAGTAAAGGAACACGAATGGGAGACCGGGACTAGTCCCCCCCCAGGGCATATCCGCCAACCGGTTTTTGTTCCGTGCCGTTGCTGAATTTAGTAATTTCGGTCACACGATTAAGTCACATGACCATCAAACTACATACAGCGCAGTGTTCGAAATGACCACTGACTCTTGGGGGGTCCCTAAAAAATCTTCTTTTCAGGCACTGTAATGGCTATTAACGCCTATTTTTTTTAACTTGCTTGCTATCATAGCGACCTGTAGTTATTTTACCAACTTAGATTAAATGCACTTATTGTAAGTCGCTCTGAATAAGAGCGTCTGCTAAATGACTAAATTGTAAATTGTGGTCTAAACCATTGTTACTGGAGTAATGCGTTCGCAGACACAGTGCTCTGTAATTCTGAGAAGTAAAATGTGCCTCAACTAGATATTCATTGGTGGCATTACTGCAGACACCCAACAGATGGCGCACTTAACCACAGAACACGCACTCATCAATGATATGAGTGGAATGAGTTAAGATGTTTTTAACAGTGATTAACTGAATGACAATAGAGTGACCTGAATGAATCAGCTAAACTACCAATATGATGATGTCGAGTCTTGCAAAAACCGTCAAGTTCTGCGAAAGCTGTCGAATTCTTGCTGCAAGATCGATCGAGTTCTGCGAAAACCATCGAGTTCTTGTTGCGAGATCGATCGAATTCTGCAAAAACTGTCGACTTCTGCGAAAACCGTCGAGTTTTAGCACAGACGAACCAGAGTAGCCTCACACGCAGCAAAAGGTGCAACAGCGGAAGGGTAATTACATCGGTACTACGATGAAATGTGGGACCCCCCAAGCTTACATTTTTCTTTCTTACTGGCTGGAAAGTTGTGAACTAGAAAACTGATTTTGGTGACAAAGTATTTGTTTATATTTTGTTTCGATAAAATTTCAGTACTTATAAGTGGCATTGGTCAGACATTCAGAGTGCTCAGTAAGGCCCTTATCAGAGATATTGTTTGGATCTTGCGTTGTTGCTCTATCCAGTGTCAGTGGTATTTAGTTGCCGCCCAGCAAATATGTCTCCGCCTATGTGCTATGGGGCAAGTTCGTCCCTAGGATATCTGATGTAAAATGCTCAGGATCACTTGTGAACATAAACACACTAACATGCAAAACACTAACATGTTTTTTTGTTTGCCTGGTTTATTTCAAAGATACCACAGAATTTGTGATGACTGAAGTTTCTAACAAATATGTGTCACAAACATGACGTTTTTCGCATAAAAATAAGACAAAACTGCACTGTTCTTGTGTATTTGCTGCTTAAAGTACGTGTGGGGCGAACTTGCCCCGACATGAGGCAAGTCTGTCCATGCTTGGGAAGGTCTACTAAAAGTCATATTTGGATATTGGCTTGTAACAGTTTTGGCATTTGTTGATAGCACAGATTTGGACAAGATATTTTCGTTCAGTTTAAGGCCGAAACTTATCCTCTAGCTCTACAAATACAGTCTCCAGATCTATTAGAGTGTCCAAGGGGGCGGACTAGTCCTGGTCCCCCCATATAGGTCTACATCGGAACTAGTGTCAATGTAAAGACTGAACTATTAGCAGCCGGCTAATATTAACCCTTATGTAAGTAGAACGAAACATGTGTCTCCCCCCCCCCCCGGTTCGTAAGTAGAATGACACGAGTCATGACTACGACTGACTGAGACCCCCCCTGCCAACAAGCCTAGATCCGCCCCTGCTGGTGGTGATCGGTTAACCGTCTGCGCACCGGGGTCGGCCGACGATAAAAGACAACCGTGAGCAGTTTGTGTGTTCAAATTTCGATGATTAGTTGCGTAATTGGTCGCCTGATCGAGGAAACCCAGCAAAGAAAAACGATCGTACCAACTACATTTCAAGGATAGTGTGACGAAAGATTGCCATTTGAAACAAAGTGTGGAAAGTCATTGCTTTCTATACGCATGTCAAATAACTATTTGTGTATGAACAACGCTGAAAACGATATCATAAAAACAAAATGTCTACCCGTTGCAATGTCGACCAGATGTTTTTTTTACAAAACAATATAAGTATCATAGGACCCCACTGCCAAATGTCACTTTGCTGTGGCCACCGACCAAAACCTCGGTGCTTTCTGAATTGCCATGACAAAGCGGACTTTGCTTGCCAATGACTGTTCGCAACGTTGTCAACACCTGTAGATCCCATTAGATGACCTCAACAAACAATGCAAGAAAACTCAGAAGGCCTTCATGGACGCCATCAAGTCATTTCTAGGACATCGAAAAAAGCAGAGGAAAGAGTGGATCACGGAGCACTCCTGGAAGCTCACTGAAGAGAGATGAGTCACCAAACATCGTCTACTTGACTGCTGGGCAGAACACAAGGATGCGACACACAGATTTGACCCACTTATAGACTTTCCTCTCCGTATTGCTGCCTTTAACCGCAGAAGTATACGGAACAGTGTTTTTGATGTTGTTGACATTTTAAACTCTAGGTATACTTTTTGTACATGAACAACGTCTCTCTAAACAGAGCCGTTCATTTCTTAATTCTGTTCACACTTACTTTAATGATAGAGGAATTAGTTTCATTGATGGTTTGAGTACACGCCCTCGTGGCGGGCTTTGCTTTTTATGGAGGCGTTCACTCGACCCCTTTACTGAACTGTTGATCTATGATGATGAGAAGAGACTCCTGGGTATAAAAATGATGAGATCTAATGCCACTATTCTTCTTCTTAATGTCTACCTGCCTTATCCAGGCTACAAGCGATTCATTTGAATCAGCCAGTATATTCTACATGTTTATCTGACATAATTTTTACATGTATTTTTCTATGCTCATCATGTGTGTTTATATATTATACATACATTTGTCTACCTGTACTTTATGTTTATTTGTGGACTTTTGTCTGAATTAAAACATTATTATTATTATTTATATTCATCATTGGCGATTTTAATGCTGATATTAAAAAACCCAGTCTTTTTATTCCATTTCTCAATGCTTTTATAAACGACTGTCACCTTATTTCAAGTGACACATTGTTTTTCCCATCTGGTGCTTTTACTTATGAGGAGAAATGATTCCACCCTATTTAACACCATTTGAAATAGTAAACAATTCAGAGAAGCTCCTACACCACATGGCAGTGACTTTCTTAGTCCTGTACGAGTAACAGAGTATGCGCGCAATAAAAGGACAGCCACGGCCAATTAGCTTAGTGAACATTTTACTACGATTGATTTGTTAAAGGCCTTGGTGGCACGGCTCGAGGAGCTGGCTCGACCACGTAGTCGGTGTTTTCTACGCATAACCTTCTTGGCTGGAACGACCTGGCGTGAGACTCCCACCAAGCTGCTAGAGATGTTTCCTCGTCACGGTCCTTTCTTTGTACGACAATGAAAGTAGACGTGTTCGTTTTAAACGTAACAAAAGACTATGAAAAAATGCTTAATTTTTTTTATTATTTTTGCTCTGACAAAAAGTCCATATATATACATATATATATATATGGACTTTTTAATAATAATGTATACGTGCTATTTTGTAGGCCTTAAACATGGTGGTACTTTGGAAAAATGCAATTTTTTCACACTTTCACAGCATCTCATATATGAATGAAGTCAAAATTAATATTCATTCTATGGATCAAAATAAACAAGCAGATGCAGATCTCTTCGTGTAGTCTCCTCATCCGCATCGCTGAAACCCACGTTTACAGGAACGGGTTTCACCGTCTGTCCACCGGATGTCTCTGAGCTGCTGTTCAGCTTCTTCGTGTGTGCTACGTTCCTCGTCTTTCGTGGTCCTCTCCGCTTTGAATAACCACAGCATTGCCTTCATTGTCAACCACTTCATATGGTTCTGTCTCAAATGGCGTGGTCAGCTTGTTTCTCTTACTTTGACTGAGGATAACTCTGTCGACAACCTCAATGTCACTGACCTTAGCACTTCTTTTCTTTCTCATACTCTTTCCCCATACCTCTTTCTCCTCGCATCTCTCTCACGAATTTGTATTTGCCATTGCAACTCATCCATGGACTCTACTCTCATCTGCATTTTCGGCAACTTGTTCCGTAGTTTTCGACCCATCAGCATCTCCGCTGTACTTACACCCGTGACGGTATGAAGAGTCGTCCGGTACTGGAACAGGAAGTTCTGTGGTTCTTCCAACTTGCAAACTTTCAACATGGAAACTTCCAATTTGCAAAACTTTCAACATGCAAATTTCCAACTCGCAAACTTCCAACGTGCAAACTTTCAATATGCAAAACTTCCAATTTGCAAACTTTCAACTCATAAACTTGGAAACTTTCAAAGCGCAAACTTCCAACTAATAAACTTTCAAAATGCAAAATTCCAAAGCACAAACTTCGAAATCACAGACTTCCAACTCGCAAAACTTCCAACTTGCAAACTTCCAACTCACAAACTTGCAAACTTTCAACATGCAAACTTCTAACTCGCAAACTTCCAAATCATCAACTTGCAAACTTTCAAAGCGCAATTTTCTAATTGACAAACTTTCAAATAATCAACTTCCAACATACAAACTTCCAAAGCGCAAACTTCCTACTCACAGACTTCCAACTCATAAACTTTCAAAATGCAAACTTCCAAAGCACAAACTTCGAAATCACAGACTTCCAACTCGCAAACTTCCAACTTGCAAACTTCCAACTCACAAACTTGCAAACTTTCAACATGCAAACTTCTAACTCGCAAACTTCCAAATCATCAACTTGCAAACTTTCATAGCGCAATTTTCTAATTGACAAACTTTCAAATCATCAACTTCCAACATGCAGACTTCCAATTTGCAAAATTTCAACTCACAAACTTCCAATTTGCAAACTTCCAAAGCACAAACTTCCAACTTGCAAACTTCCAACTCGCAAAATTCCAACACACAAATTTCCAACGTGCAAACTTTTAGTATGCAAAACTTCCAACTCACAGACTTCTAACTCATAAACTTTCAACATGCAGACTTCCAACTCGCAACTTCCAACTCACAAACTTCCAACTTGCAAACTTCCAACTCGCAAAATTCCAACTCACAAATTTCCAACGTGCAAACTTTCAGTATGCAAAACTTCCAACTCACAGACTTCCAACTCGCAAACTTCCAACTTGAAAAACTTTTCAACATGCAAACTTCCAACGTGCAAACTTTCAATATGCAAAACGTCCAATTTGCAAACTTTCAACTCATTAACTTGGAAACTTTCAAAGCGCAAACTTCCAACTCACAGACTTCCAACTCAAAAACTTTCAAAATGCAGACTTCCAACTCACAAACTTCCAACGTGCAAACTTTCAATATGCACAACTTCCAGTTTGCAAACTTTCAACTCATAAACTTGGAAACTTCCAACTCACAGAGTTCCAACTCATAAACTTTCAACATGCAGACTTCCAACTCGCAGCTTCCAACTCATAAACTTCCAATTTGCAAACTTCCAAAGCACAAACTTCGAAATCACAGACTTACAACTCGCAAACTTTCAACATGCAAACTTCCAACTCGCAAACTTCCAACGTGCAAACTTTCAATATGCAAAACGTCCAATTTGCAAACTTTCAACTCATGAACTTGGAAACTTTCAAAGCGCAAACTTCCAACTCATAAACTTTCAAAATGCAGACTTCCAACTCGCAACTTCCAACTCATAAACTTCCAACTCGCAAACTTCCAACTTGCAAACTTTCAATATGCAGACTTCCAACTCGCAACTTCCAACTCATAAACTTCCAATTTGCAAACTTCCAAAGTACAAATTTCCAACGTGCAAACTTTCAATATGCACAACTTCCAATTTGCAAACTGTCAACTCATCAACTTGGAAAACTTGGAAACTTCCAAAGCGCAAACTTCCAACTCACAGACTTCCAACTCATAAACTTTCAACATGCAGACTTCCAACCCGCAAACTTCCAAATCATCAACTTGGAAACTTTCATAGCGCAAATTTCTAATTGACAAACTTTCAACTCATAAACTTCCAATTTGCAAACTTCCTAAGCGCAAATTTCCAACTCACAGACTTCCAACTCATAAACTTTCAACATGCAGACTTCCAATCCGCAACTTCCAACTCATAAACTTCCAATTTCCAAACTTCCAAAGCACAAACTTGCAAACTTCAAACTTCCAACTTGCAAACTTTCAACATGCAAACTTCCAACTCGCAAACTTCCAACTTGCAAACTTTCAACATGCAAACTTCTAACTGACAAACTTCGCAAACTTCCAAATCATCAACTTGGAAACTTGCGTGCGTTTGCGTTTCCGTTTGCGTGTGCGTGTGAGTACGAGTTATGGGTAAACTTTAGGAGTTATGGGTAAACTGTAGGAGGTATGGGTAAATTGTAGGAATTATGAGTAAAACATGAGAGTCACGAGTGAACTGTAGGATTAATGGTTATACTGTAGGATTTACGGGTAAACTGTAGGAGTTACAGATAAACTGTAGGAGTTATGGGTAAACTTAAATATCGCACTTGCAAGTTCTGTGTACGGCTTACGTCAGCTGCATATCCTTATTCGGTATTGTTCTGTGTGCGGCTTATCGCTACCGTTCGCAATTCCAAATATGGAAATGCGTGACGCTAATTTTTATACAGAAGGATTCAGAAAACAAATAAAACTTATGTAACCGTAACGTCCACCTAAGCACGCATTAGAACAACTATTCACCCGTAAATTAGCGTAATTCTAGTACACGGGGACTGCAAAATATGTGTTCACCTTTTATATTAATATAATATCCAAACATGTGTAGACCTTACTGAAACCACATTACCGACTGCAACGACTTCGCTATGGTTATATACAAATGGTTGATGTTGTACAGTTGTGAGGTCCAGGGTAGGTGGGTTAGGGTTAGATGCAGTCGTCAGGGGGCGCTATTTCAGTCGCTTGGGGGTGCTCAGGCTACCCAGAAGGCTGTGTGCATGTTGTGCATGCGCAAGAAACCGGAAACGGAAGTCCATCGTGCACATGGTCACCGGATTTGGGGTTAGGGTTACTTGCAGTCGCCAGGGTTATGGGGTCGGGGTAGTAGGGTTCACTACGTTAGGGTTATACAGCCGATAATAGGTTGGGGTTCGGATTAGGACTGCTGCTCCCTTACGTCCGATGACCTCTGACCCTATTACAGGACTCCTTGAGGTCATTTTCGAGTTAAAATGGCGTCTTTTTCCCTATACTTTAACACAGAAACCGACAGCGCGCCAAAACATGGCCCCTCATTTGATCCTTCAAAAACCCCAACATACTACTCCCGCTAGTTGACATGGATAACAGACTCTGGCGAAAGCTTCAATGTCTTTGTCCATTATTGGCCACCACATTTCTCTCTCAGTCTGGCCTTGCTGCCTACCACATCTTGGTATCCCTCGTGTGCTAGGACCAAGGCTCGTTTCTGCATCTTCTGTGGGAGAACGATACGGCTTCCCTTCATTGTGATCTGACCATTCACCCACAACTCGTCACGTACAGCCTTGAACACTGCGTGCTCTGGGTCTGCCCACTTTTCTTCTCGAATCGCATGTCGCACCTGAATCAACAACGGGTCTTCGGCTGACTCTCGCTCGATCTGTGTGGCTGTCATGGCTGCAGGCACTAAATCCATCACTACTGAGTAGGCGTACTCTTCGACACCGACTCCAGACACTGTCTCACTCCCGTCTATGTGTAGTCTACTCAACCCATCTGCCAAGTTCTTCCATTCTGGGATGTAGTTGATCTTGAAACTGCACTATTGTTGGCTTAGCAGCCATCATTCCTACCTCGCGTTTGTTGGTTTAGCCTGTCCGCCAGATACGTGTATCAGGGGCTTGTGATCTGTGTGTATTTCAAACTCTCTGCACTTCTAAGGTTTCTCTCTCAAACTGAGAATACCTTGTCTCGCAGCTTCCTGCTGGCATAATACACTGGCTTATACCGTCCATCTTCCTGCTGGCATAATACACTGGCTTATACCGTCCATCTTCCTGCTGGCATAATACACTGGCTTATACCGTCCATCTTCCTGCTGGCATAATACACTGGCTTATACCGTCCATCTTCCTGCTGGCATAATACACTGGCTTATACCGTCCATCTTCCTGCTGGCATAATACACTGGCTTATACCGTCCATCTTCCTGCTGGCATAATACACTGGCTTATACCGTCCATCTTCCTGCTTTTGTTGAAAAACAGTACCCAAAGTGTCTGCATCTAGCATGTAGTAGGCCATTATTGGTGCCTTTGTGAGCCTTCGTTTGATCTTGGCAAAGGCTATTTGCTCATCCTTGGTCCACTTTCACTTGGTTTTATCATGTGTCAACTCCCATAACGGCTGTGTGATCGTAGCAAACTCGGAGATGAACTTGGAACTGAACAATGCTGAACCCAGAAAACATCTTACTTCAACCGCATTTTTCGGCTTAGGCGCTGCCGCCATGGCCTCAACTTTGTATTTTGCTACCTGCAGACCTTTGTCTGACATTGTATGTCCCATGAAATTGATCTTCCTTACTTTGAACTTCAGTTTCTCGAAGTTGAACGTAAGTCAGCTTTTTGCAGACTTCCTCACGACCGCTAACACTCGCTCGTCGTGCCGGTCGTCATCCACACCTCCAACGATGAGATCGTCGTGGATGTTGAACGCTCCGGGACAGTGCTGAACCACATGTCTGATGATGTACATGTCTGATGATGTGATTGAATTTCTCGGAGGTCATGTTCAACCCGAATACAATTAAGGCGCTTGTACCTGTAGAGGCCGTTTGGTACTGCGAACGTGGTGACATCTCGGGATTCTGGATGTGGCTCCACCTGGTGGAATGCAATGTTCAGGTCGAGCTTTGTGAACACCCTCATTTCCCAATCTCCTGTACTGTCTCTTCGACGCCCTTATTATGGCTTTGTTTGCTTCTCGCATGTCGAGACACCCGGACATTTCTATTCGGCTTCTCCACTGTCACTAAGGGGTTTACCCACTGTGTAAAACCTTCCACTTTTTCAATGACGTCCAAGATTTCAAGCTCCTTCAGCTTTTGCACAACCTTCTCTCTTCTGCTTAACGGTATCCTTCTGGTTGGTTGGGCCGCAGTTGTTACACTCTCATCTATGTTCAGCTGATAGTTCTTCAACTTGCCGCGACCAGTGAACGCCTGAGGATATATTTCTCTCAACTTCACCTTGGTTAACCTGCCAGTGAAATATATGTCTGCTGCCACCCTACCCTGAGCACTCCGAGCTCTTCGGTTGTCTTTCTAACAGAGCAGCATGGTCGCCTTTGACCACCAACAATTGTGCAGCATCTACTTCTCCACCTCCTTGAACTGACATGCGCATTTCACAGCTGCCCATCACTTCCAGAGTATGCATAAACTCGGCTATTACAGCTTCTCAACTTCAAACCTGGCATCTTTCGGCTTCTGGGAGTATATGTTAATTGCAGTTGGAACCAGAGTCTACAACCTCAAGTCTCAAGTAGTTATACTCCAAACAGCCTAATCTTGAGCAAACGCAGCTAACGCAGCAGGAGTTTGGACCAACGGCTTTTAGTGTCTCTTCCTAAAGACTCGGGCAAAGTGGGGTGAACGAAATTGCCCAAGCTTCGAAACGGCGGAGGTGGAATCGAACCACCGTCCTCTCGATCGACAGGCAGGTGCTCTAACCATTAGACCACCGCTCCTCACATATTTCTCCTCAGTATTGATCGGCATCACGTAAGCACTGGGGTTCATCGAGAATACATAGAATGTATCATTTTCCTCCACTCCAATGTCTCGTTTCTCAATGCTTCTAACATTCTGCTTTCCACGACCTCGCCCACGGCGCCATCTTGTGATTGCCTTGTGTGTCAACAGGCCGGTAAGTGTCCGATTTTGCAGCATTTCTTCACATGTGTGGTTTTTAGATTTTCGACAATATCTTGCTGTGTGACCAATGCCATCGCATCTCCAACATTTTCCTTTAAATGTTCTGTCTGGAGAGTTGAAACCACTAGAATGCTTGGTGTAGATAGTGTTGGTTTCTTCCCTTATACCAGATTGTGTCAACAACAAATCGACTGGCTCGTCAAAGATGCAGCTTAGTTCAGAGTCAGATGTCCCTCTATGTTAATTTTTTTCTTCAACATTTTATTTCGAATAAAATAGAGAACTCGGTCTCTTATTTGGCTATCTTCCTCTGTTCCATGCTCACAGTGTCCAACCGTCTTCTTTAGTCGTACGATGAAATTATTGATCGTCTCTCTCCATTCCAGAGTCTGGAATAATTAAATTTTATGTAACTGGTGACCGCCCATGTGAAGGAGTACTGCACGATTCTGTTTGTTGTCGGCTACTAAATGTTGTTCAAATTGACTGTAATTTGAGTCTTAACAGAGTTGTATTTTATTACTTTATTTCATATCAATCAAATATGTTATAATATGTCATGGCCTATAAATTGATTGAATAATACGATATTTATATTTATTATTGCACTAAAATAAAATATCACAGAATAGGGTAGGATGGGGCAAGGATCCTCCCTTAAGGGAAAATAGCTACAGTTATTCTTGAACATATTATTTAAGGTATCTATGCAGGCATAGACCCTACGTTTGTTGTGTGGTTGTAGTATGTAATACCAATACATAAGTAACGATTGACAACACCAAATAATGTTATCGTTAATTAAATATACTAGCAAAAATGCCCGTCCCCAGGACGGGATATACACACCACAAGCAACTTAGTCGATGTGATGCACAATTGCTACGTATGTTTTCTGCTATAGTTAATATAAACCGCCCAGATGGCGCTACGTACTCTCACCCCTGGGGGCACGACGCTCCCTCATATGGAGCAAGAAGCCCCAGGGGGCGTCTTGCCCCATAACAGTAACATTATTTCTCCATAGTATGAAATATGTATACTATTAATGATGGAACCATGTGCATGCATAAAAAGGCATCATTGTTATTTAAACGACCAAAAATTAAAATATCAGAATGATAGGATATGTTACGAAAGATAATATAAATTTAAGCCTCACAGAATTATAATTATTATAATCAGTTGTGAATGACAAACTGTGCAGTTAACTCGTTATACGCACTCTATTCAATGGTATTGCATTATCATTCATGCTAAATGAATATGAAGAAAACTGATTCGGTGGATGTGACGGAAGACTGTTGCACCAAGAACTTCAGCTAAGGGGAGGGGCATTATTAAGATTTCAGATCTATATGTTGGACTCCCATAGATAAGTGGAAAGATGTATACTATTAATGATGGAACCATGTGCATGCATAAAAAGGCATCATTGTTATTTGAACGACCAAAAATTAAAATATCAGAATGATAGGATATGTTACGAAAGATAATATAAATTTAAGCCTCACAGAATTATAATTATTATAATCAGTTGTGAATGACAAACTGTGCAGTTAACTCGTTATACGCACTCTATTCAATGGTATTGCAGTATCATTCATGCTAAATGAATATGAAGAAAACTGACTCGGTGGATGTGACGGAAGACTGTTGCACCAAGAACTTCAGCTAAGGGGAGGGGCATTATTAAGATTTCAGATCTATATGTTGGACTCCCATAGATAAGTGGAAAGATTTGAACGAGAACGCTTAAGTTCACTAATAAGCACATATTCAACAACAGACGTTATCCTCGGTTATAAAGGTGCCACGTCGTAAAAATGACAGCCATTTAATTTAAATTCTTATTGTTTCCTAATAAACTGGAATTCATCACACACACGTTGAATTCGTTGATCGTGAGTTAGCACACGGGAAGGGGAAGCTAAAGGGACACTCACTGGCGGCTAGACGAGGAACACAGAGCAGAACCAAAGACGCAGTGAATGAACAAAAGAGAAGCAGCGGCGAGGAGGAAGCATGGCCGTCTGTTATATGCGGCGAGCCCTGTAGACATCGGGAGGTGTGGGTACAGTGTCAGTTGTACAGGAGTGCGTCGTTTTATCTGCCCTAACAGCGAGTCAGAGAGTAATAAAATGATTCTTGTTCGATGCCTGTCTGGATAAAATAAAACACAATGCTTTTCTATATTCAACAATAGTTTGTTTCATTTCAATTAAGACATTGGTAATGCGTTGTATACTGAATTATATCATACCACTTATACGAAATGATAGATCGTACATTTAAAAACAGGTAGTTTTTATCAAAATAAAAACAATCACGACGATAAATTTAAATAATCGTGTGTGCGTGTGCGCGTGCGCGTGTGCGTGTGTGTGTCTTATTTCCCGCGCTAATACTAATTAGTGCCCCTACATTTTGTAATAATAAATGGAACTGTATACCCTAATGATGAGCATAAAACAAGCTGCACGATGTTAAAAGTGATCTATGTGTTTCAGCACAACATAGAGAAAAATTGTAAATCCAAATTTTTCCTGCAAGTGCTTTTAGGCAGAATAGGCACTAGGTAGCAGCATTGCATTAATCCACCAGAGACATACAGCAAGCATGTATAATGTTGGAAATACGAGGGGGCGTCTTACCCCACGGGGGGCTCCTTGTCCCATTCTACCCTAATATGCTATAGTTTTCTTCTGCAAGTAAGAGTAGAGTGCCAGTGGCGTAGGATCTCACAAACTTTGAAAGGGTAGACGGGGTACAACCCGGACCCCCGGTCGTATACTACTACGCAAACAGGTACACGTGGCAACTTGGCAAGTCTGATCTTTACATTTGTGCAGAACCGCAAGACCACAAAATAATTTAACATGGCTCAATCACACGATGGCACCACGCGTATCTGTCCATTGCATGGATTGATTTACGATCTAGTTTCCAGGAATCCGAATGAAGACAACTTCCATCGGAACGTGACGAATATTAATGAATATATTTTTTTAATGCGTGCGTGCGTGCGTGCGTGCGTGCGTGCGTGCGTGCGTGCGTGCGTGCGTGCGTGCGTGCGTGCGTGCGTGCGTGCGTGCGTGCGTGCGTGCGTGCGTGCGTGCGTGCTGTGTATGTTTACGTGGTTCTACATATATAATATTATTATGATATTAAAAGTACGCGTAGGCGGCCTACAGTACAGACGCACACACATACTCTTTCTATAGTTACCAGATACCGCGTGTACCTATTTTGTTGTCAGGTAACGCACTCTATTCAGCTACCATTATATAATTATTGATGGGACGTAGTCCTAACGGGCTGATGTGGCAATCAGTTACCAATATTTAATGTATGATGCTATAATTGACAAGGGAGTGTTGTACATAGGCATTCATGCGTGTAAAGTTCACAGTTGTGTGAGGTTACTGTCCTATAACCATACATTAATGTCAAACGCCTGGATAGCCTGCAACCGTTTACTGAAAATATGGAAGTCTAGTTTAACTGGTCACCATAAACGGAATTTTTTAGAGCAGTTGTTGAATCAGTCCTAAGTTATAGAGAAGAAACATAGACGATCACCAAAAGTACGCAGAACCGATTGGATAGATGCTACACAAGTTTAGGCCCTACTGTAAATAAATCACTCAACATCTCTTGGACACTACACATGACAAATATCTACATAATCATTCATGGAAACAACAATGACATCAGAGACAAGTAGACGGAGGCGAGCCCAATTTGCGGGTCACTATTCCAGATGTAAGGAAGTGGATGAGGAGAGCTCGTTACTTGGCAACCAAAGTTTGGACAGAGAAGGCCGGGGAGTCTATGCCTAACTTATAAAAATTACTCGCGTCTAAATTCGCGAAAACACTTTATGAATTTAAAAATAGCTATGCAGGACAGGCATTAATGGAGAAGTTGGCGAACAACTTTCATGGAAGTCTAGATGACTAGACATTGTAGATGTAGCCTCGATTATCCAGGCTCCGTGCTGTGGCACCACCGTTTGTCGACACGTCATCGCCTGGATGCAACGTGTACTTTTCATTGTGACGGAAATTATTCATGCACAATTCAGTAATTACGATGTCATCCTTGTCATCTGGCAAATTCTTAAAGTAACAGTGAACTTTTGGTAAATTATACGATGCAATTCGAATTTACTTTAAACTGTTATTATATTGACGCAACTGTCAAACGGAAAAGTTAGGTCAGGCCCACCAAAATGTTTAGTGTAGAATCTCGATAGTGACGCTGATTGCCTGCTGGCGCTTCACGGGAAAGCCTACACATACTATACAAAATGGAGTGGTGACAGTGGGTAACAACGAAACCACGCCTCTGAGGTCAGACTCTTCTCACGAAGGCAAGCAAGAGTCGAATAAGCGAGACGATGGTGATGAATACAATCAGTTCGATAAAACAAGGATAATATAAAGCCTCATAATGTCAGCTACACACGCATGTAGGCATACATATAATTCAACGATATATTAATTATTCATAGTTAATATAATGCCCTGGTATCAATTCCTTGTGGTCTGTAGACAATATATTTAATTTTATCAGGAACGATCCTAATTAAATGCTACATTTTGCAATTAATCAATATAATGCAGTCCGAGTTCTAGAGCAAAGGATGACTTCGACGCATGTCTTCCAGTTTGCCTTCCATTTCACCCGTTTCTCCCCCACTGTCTTGCCAATCACTTAATCAGTTCGATACACAATAGTGGCTGGAATACCCTGACGTTTCCCGATCCTATTCTTGTCCCGCGATCGTCGGTCGCGCCTGTTCTCCCATTGGCTGACAGCGACAGCCAGTAGTGAATGGGCGCTGCTCTCGTGACGTCATGCAATGCATTCATTATTCGTTCCAAATAAAAGCTGCCATATTCAAACGTGGCTGCTGAAGCTGGACCGATGGATGTTGTCGGGAAAGGAGAATGGATGAGCGCTCTTCCGCTTTCACGGGATATGCCAGGAATACGGAGATCAGTCACGACTTAAAATGCCAGGTTTTGCAGACACGAATACAACAACGATGTCTTCTAGGATTTGGGAATGTACGGGACCTCGGCAGTGGTATGCTTTCCTCTGCTCTAGCCTCATCACCTTCTTCGCCGGGTTGCTTCTCGTATTGACATGGAGAATATTCGCGTGGCTGTGTTACAAACACGGCAGAACGGGCGGTCCGCAAAAGACTGTGGTCCACACCAAAAAGGCGGCGGACGCCGAAATTGGATGGGTAACGGAAGCAAAAGATTGGGCTGGTGAACTGATATCTGGTCAAACGACGACTGGTAGAATATTGGTAGGTGTCGTTTTTTTTTTTTTTTGCTTTCGTACATATTTTACCATTCTGATTGCAGTATGCTAGCAATAACAGTTGTGAATTGACACCGATCGACCCCAAACACCGCACCAGTTTGTTTACGAAATTGTCTACCGCCTGTTGTGTTGATGTTATTGAACTTGAAGCGCCTTGGCCTTGCCCTTGAATCCTTTGATCATCTATTTCCATTCACGGTTTGCCGCACTGACTGGCCAGTTGACCGCACGACGGATGGATATTTACAGAAAGGCCAAACATTAACAGGGTTGGCGAAACAAATTGTGTGCCTGACATGCAGTCATAGTCAAAGTGTCAGTGACAGTGATTTACTTGGATGCGCCAGCAAGTTGATGATTTTATGCCGACGTAATAATTATGCATGTGTGTTGTAGCTAAGAATCTGAGTACAGGCCTACAGGTGGTGCAAATAAAACATGTTCCATGGATTGCCAACAATCTACTGTAGTACTGTGTATGTGGCTCTGTGCACATAATAAAGTATGTGGTGTAGTGAAGAATATTCTCACAACAGTTCCATAGGCATAGGTACATGGGCATTTTGTATGTGATTTAAAAACTTATTCAGTTTATCATACATTTACACTATCGATTGGCAAGACTTAGCCTTGAATCAGTGACACAAGAAATATGTGAATCATGTACATCTAGATACAGTGCACTGAAATCATTGATTGGCACTTCAATTGGCTTTCTATTCAGCGGCGGGGGGGGGGGGGGACACAACTCTATTCAAACATTGTTCTGTTGTTGTTGGCTCAGTTGTATTGTATTTCCTTCATTGCCTTTACAAAGGTGCTCCACCTAAAGCCAGCTGAGTAGAACTCCTTTGAAACCAGTGGTTAGTGCAGAGGTCAAACTTGTATTATGACTTCAAGTTTAACCAAGGTCTACAATAATTTTATCAATGTATGGTTTTATGTATTTAGGCAAGATATACTAAATAATCTCAACAAAGTATCTAGATGACATTTGAAACAACATCTTTGTCGAAGATTAAATTTAAAATGCTTCAGATAATAAGATTTTGTTCTAGAAAAGGTCTGTCACCCTTACAATAATGAATTTGGCATGTTCAAGGGTGCTGCTATCCCCAAGGCCAGCAGAAATTATGACCAGACAGGGTTTGCTGTTTCACACAACATATCTCTAGAATAGTAGCAAAGCAGAGAACTTGGTTAGTTGATATTCTCAGATTACTTTAGCAAGCCTACTTGTTATTTCTTAGCTGAGGTACTTATATCTGTTATCTCACGGACACGTGCACTTCCTGTACAAACAAAGTACTTGTTGATTTTGATTGTTAAATGCAGGTGCATGTGTGAAAAACTGGGACAGCCCTCAGGAGTTGGGTTTATTCATAGAAAGAAGAAAACTACAAATTATACTAAACACTTACAAAAATAATCTCACTGCGATGGGATAGTCCCATACCCTGTGTTGAAAATCTTTTTGACGTGTAAACTAGTAAACGTGTACATGTATCTTTATGTTATTTTTCATGTCTCTCAAAATGCTACACAGAGAGTATAATATTTGGGTTTGATGATTGAAAACTACATTAAACAGAAACTTATGCATGTTGATTTAATACATTAAAATTGATAGTGATACAGTGTGGGTAAGTACAATTTTATTCCAACTTTGATATCATTTAATTCCTCTTGACTTTTCTTGCAGGTGGTCCTGGTCTTCTTCCTAAGTATAGCTTCACTCATCATTTATTTCATTGATGCTTCAGAGAGGTAAGTGCTAAATGTTTATACATATCAAAAACTTGAAAAAAAATTCCATCGCAATAATTAGGAATAATTATTGCACATTTGTTAGATATCAATTTGTGTACAGCTGTATTACTATCGGGAAAATGCATAAATTGATTTTAAAAGTTGATTTAATGAAAAGCTAACATTTGGGGATTGAGGTGGTCAGAAAGTTCACACCACACAATCTGAATACACCTACTTGGGTCTTCAATGAACTACTCACAAGGTGTATGTTTCAGAATATATTACAAACCAGTTGTTATTGACAATTAGTGTAATTATATACGCCTACTATCTACTGTGTATGATTTCTGTACATTTCTGATCACTTTCTAGAATCGGTAAATTCAACAATCTCCTTTGCTAACGACCAACCACTGACAAACATGATGTTAGTGTGTCTCACTGTGTGTCAATTATTCCAGTTGACAATGCATTTGCAGATCTGTACTTTGTACTCTAGACAGTTCTTTATGCCAGATCAGCTAGTTAGTGGGAAATTATGCGTGAAGGTTTGGAAAAGCTTGACGAGTCAGCTGGCTGGAGGATAGTTATTAGATTGCGCCAAAAACAAATATAGCATTCAACCCGAAGCAGGAAGTTAAAAAACAGCTGCTCTAGAGTTCTATTTGACAGGGTATTGTCCCTGTTAATCAATAAAAGACTGAGGCTTCTAAGCCTCAGAAGGCCACAGGATGCAATTATATTTCACCATCTGTTTCTTATCCGGTTATATTTTGAAATCTTGTATTATTACAATCTAAGTATTATGTTCTATCCTGTGAGTACATACCACTTGTAAACCACCAAAAATCAACTACTGAACCATGTTATAAATCCAACAGCTGTTGGACAAAATGTCAAGCTATCAATTTCTACCACCAGATGAATTCACAGGGAAAGATCACTGCTTCATAAATATTACTTCAACATTTAAATGATTTAGAATATGTTTTTGTCAAGTTGGCATTTAGCCAGGTATGTTTACAATTGGCCAGGTCTTTACTGCAGTGTGGCACATGTGGTTTGACTGTGGGTGATTTATTTAAACTAGCAAAAATGCCCATCTCTAGGATAGGATAACTTGGTAGTTCATACGTGACAGTCATGATAGCAATGCTTACCAAATGCCTCAGGCCAATATGCCATCAATACGCTCAAGATTGTTTAAGGTTATTACCAGAAACAACCGCGTCACGCACGTGATGCAATACTCGTTGCATGTTCGAAATGTTGAAGATCGCATGAATTTAGACCCATGAATACTTGTGTTGGTTGTAGAATAGTAGAATATCTTTTTGTGTATTGGCCCTCGGGTCTGCAACCTCGGGCCAGTACGTGGATGCATGCTTTCTACTATAATTTAAACCGCCCAGATGGCGCTAAGTACTCTCAAACGGTTTACATACCGAAGTATTCACAGCATGCGCATGTGCGTGGTTTCTGCGATTGCGAGGTTAACGTTTTACGTAGCGAACATTTGATTTACCATAAAAACGACTTAGAACCCTTGATATATGGGATATTTCGAAAAAGTGTTACATTTCATTTGTGGGGTCGTAGATTAATCCCTGAAAGTTTGGCGCAGGAGGTGCAAGCCGTCTAGGAGGAAAATGTTAACATAATCACATACAAATGTACATACGCTAGCTTAATTATAGCTAGATGCATGGTGGTTTAAAGGGAAACAAAAATCATGCTTTTGGGCCTATGCACCTATAAGAGTTATATGCTTTTGGGCCTATGCACCTATAAAACATAACCAGCTGCAAGAACAATTAAGAATATCATGCCAGTGGTTTACTAGGAAAACCTTGTTGAACACACATCATCTTAGTTTCATGGGCCATGCCAAACGAGTGTCATCAAAGTCTAGCAAAATTTGCTTGCCAAATGAAAATATATTTCTGTACACCTATTCCTATATTTGCCAATACAATATGGCTTTGCTGTTTGCATCAAAACTCAACTTATGTAACATATTTTGGCCTTTGTTTACTAAACTAGTCCTCTCTCTCTCTGGCAAAATAACACGGCCTCACTTAATACATCAGGCTAGTCTACGTTACCCGATTTTCATAGAACTGCGCATACGCTTATTGGTCTCGCTGGTTAACATGTCAGTGCTCTGTCACCTGGAGAAATGACTGGAATCTCCCACTTTTAGAACACACTGAGTAAACCAGTAATGTGATATTCTTGATTTTAGTTATACATGGTTAGTTTTTATTATCTGTTTTATGTGCATAGCACAGTTTTGCCCCAAAATAAAATAATGGATTGCTCGTCATCCTCTGTTTTGATGAAAGAATTTCTGTTGCTTTGACATTTCAAATGCATCAAAGATGTGAACATGAAATTAAGTAAATGGGCAGTTGTTTCACTTGTTTGATTAAAATGTTCTAGTATAGAGAGTAGTTTTCTAGATTTTATTATGGTGAATTTTAGGGTGAAATTATGTGATTTCACGGATAAGTAGACAACTAAAAAATCTTAGTAGACGTTCCACTGGGCCACCGTCTGTCTGCCTGTTAATGAGAATGCTGGAGATGGTAGTTACATAGGCAGTTGGTTCTCATTGATTCTGTGCGTTATGCTCAGCACATTCAGCCTTTTTATGTGCCACTTTGCATTATTAGGTTTTGTCATATGTAAGTCACAAGCACGTCTTTCACTATTGTTACTGGCAAAGAAATTCTGCTTTGCTTTCACATCAGGTAAAGCAATCCCAGCACCTGGCTGTTTCACATCTAAATAACATTAATGTGAGAATTTGCAATAAGGTGATCCGTGTAATAATTATCATCTCGTGTTAGATGCATGGACAATTTCTTCAGTGATCATTGCACAGACCATTCAGCGATACAAGTAGGAGTGACATGCAATAAACCGGAGCCTGGCAACAGACTGAGATGCCATTAGCTGATTGAGAAACTTCTACACGTAATCTGAAATTATTTATGGAAATCCAATAATACCATCTATGTTTTGAAAATAATGAATAACAATTTTTTAAGCAGGTTTTCTCAGTTTCAGTCATTTGCCACAAATTATTTCACATTATAATCCATATTCATAAATGTGTACTAAAAAAATTACACCTCATCCAACACACACATGGGCCAATTAAGTCAATTCAATAATTAATCACACAGTCAAGTATCCATTTTGAACTGTATTAGTCTAGTCCACTTCAGTCGACATAATTAAAAATTAATTCTTCAATCTCTGATTAAATTTGGTTTAACCCAACCAGTGTAATTTAATGCGAAACGTGCAGCACAGCAAAATTGGAAATAAGATCTTGAGTTAAATTCCCTGAAGTGTGGACAGACCATAGAGTTACATCATTAGTCATCCCCCCTATACATTTTATTAACAGGTGTTCTATTTATGTCTGGAACAGAACCAAAATGATCTGCCAGGTTTCAACCAGTGGGGAACAGGGGAGGGGGGAGTCTGCTGGGTGTGAGGCTATGGACACAATTACAGGAGGAAGTGGCAGGGTACCATTACTAAATGCACCAGCTGGATTTTGTCTTGCTATAAAGTGGTCCCACATTGTTACCTCACAGGCTAGGTTAATTAGTTAATTGCTCACATTGGCAATGGCAGAATAGGCTGCCCCTGGGGATAGATTTAAGTTAGCTGGAGCTAGTAAAAACTATTTTTCAACAATCATCTGAATGTTTATTTTATAGTTTACCTTGGAATAGTACATATCATTTTTGGTTTAATTTTTTTAGCCATGTGGTGAATGACACCTGTTTTATGGTTTACACTGGGACATGACAGGATATCATATTCATGGTTTATATATGAGGGTCACGATTACTTGTTGTGTTGGATGACTGTGATGGTTTTTTTGAAGAACCATCGTTGGCCAGCAAACACAGTGAGCTAGCTTGCTGTTTGTCTGTACACTGTACAAGGTGTATTGGAATTCGTTCCACAAGACGCTGGCAGTCACTGTAAGCATGTTCAACAGTCCTGCTGGGACACCTGTTACTCAGGGGAGTGCCTTTTGGCAGTTTTATGCGTGTTTTGTTTGAAGAACTACATGATGCCTTTACATGCATTAAATGTGAATATGTTGCTTTGGCGAGAATTGCCCATGGTGATCATGCTGTGCATCTTTGAGTGGGGTAGTTGGCATTGTAGGACATTATAAACCATTCTCAAATGTAATTGGTCTGAACTACCTGAGGTAGTCCTATCTAAGATCGATCGCTTTCGTCTCTTCATCAGGGAAACATGCTTATTATGAAAAATTAACAGAGACGACAAATATTCAGATGGTGCAGGCTTATTATATTTAGGGGGAAACGTTTCAACTACAATATAGATCAAAATATGTTTTATTGTTCAACGCTAGTTTGACTGGCATCTCGTTGTATAGTAACTTTTTAGTTTCCTAATTGGTTAAACTTTTCTGTTACTACATATTTATTTGTATATTTAATATAATTATTATTTAGATTCTAAATTAGAATGTTTTTCAGCTCCTAGTGACTAACATACTTGTTGCATGGCTGTTTGGAGTTAATTTGGAAATTTTGCTGTGTGAATCCAGATTTAGATAGAACTGCAATATTTCACCAGAAAGATATTTATGCTACTTAATTAATATGAGAGCATGCCCTATTAAAAGCATACCACATTTTAAACTTTAACATTATAACAAATTTATATTTAGCACATTACTCCTTTATACACTCTAATACCACAAACTGCAAAATTGGATTTTTTATGAAAATCCTAGGCACGACATAAATATGATGTATTAATTCCTTGTGGTTTGGCTCAAGCCGTCGGTTGTGGCTGTATACATTACGGATCAGGCGTACAACAGGTACACTGTTTTACGTTTACCACCACAAGCCATGGCGGCATTTTCATGACGTAAAACGTGAATGATTACTTGATGAAATCGACATAAATGCGAGTAGACTTTGGGTTGCAGTGTGCGTACCATCATCATCGTGATAGAGCAGCCAGCATGTGCTTGACAGGTGTCATGGCTATTTTTGCTAAGCTGACAGAAATAGCAGACATTCTGAATAAGGTTGTCTTGTTTTGGGATTCAGCATGACGGATTACGCAGGCTCTGCCAGGCAGAATTAGGGATTCCGGCACATGGTTATTTGAATTTTACATGTCGGCACTGGTTGTCATTATATTCCTCTACTGGATGTCCGAAAATTACATTTGTGGAAAAACGTTGGTCTCCAAAAAACCCAGTATTGTCTCGAATTGATAAACTGCATAAAACAAAAATGTTGACTTTCTGTTGAATTGATAATGTTCAGGGGCAGATCCAGGATTTCATATTACGTGGCATAGCTGTCACCATTACTGCGTTTGGGCTGGAAATACTGCTTTTTCCCCTTGCTCGCGCTTTCCCACTTTTTGAACGAAATGTCCTGGTTTTATGTCATTTTTAAAAACAAAAAAATCATGGTAAAATTGATCTATTGCCCATGAGACCATTCTAGGCACATTTAATTTTGTTGGTCTCAACTGATTTCACTGATTTAATTTTCTAGCGATTGCATTCACCACGAACAGCAACAGCATGTTAAAATGACCACCCTTAAAACAACATGTTAAAAAACCGAAAAAATTTGTGGAGGAGAGCGTTTCCCACTTTTCACAAGCAGACGTTGACACCCATGAGTGGTCAGTGTTGAGTGGATTAAGTCATTGGACATTACACCGAGCTAGAGATGTCTAGGGCAGTTGGTACTACTTGGCACATATTTCAGGTTTATTGATCGTGATATTTAAACACGTGCACATCATCAATAATTATTGTCCACTGAATGATATTGCTGGTCTGGAGAATTAATCCAATGAAGTGCACGTCGGTGTCAGCATATGCTAGTGGAAGGCGGGAAAGTGGTCGTGGTAAAGCAGGAAACACGTTCCTCTATTCAACTTTCCTTGTTTTTTATGGGGTTCCATTTTGAATTTGAGTTGCCGTTCTCGGTTGTGGTGAAGGTATATATGTGCTAAAACTATGATTCACTTCAGACCATAGAAATAACGTGTGCTTAGAACAGTCCTATGTGCAACAAATAGATTGATTTCACATTATGAAATTGTCTTGAAAATTACGAAAAAGCTGGGACATTTTATCACAAAGGAAGAAAGCTAGATAACGGGAAAAAGTGGTATTTCCTGCCCAAAAGCTACTTAGGTACTTGTAAACAAAAACTTACCCTGGAGAATACTTTAATGCTATGTCCATTGTAATTCAGACATTCATACCTATTGTACCAGAAACAGTAATGATATCTACATAAACCAGGTACATAATTTTGACATTAATTGCATTAGACATTCAATTACTCACACTGTTAACAATGTACCATGTTAAATAAAAAATAAGATTTATACCCATTCTCTCTCCCATTCTGTAAAAAATACTTCATAAGGAATTGTGAAACTTAATGTTTTATCCCAAACTGTTATACTTGTACTAACTGAAAATAATAAGTTAGTTGTAACTTTAAAGAAAGATTTACCATGACAGTATTTTGTAGTAGAAGTAAATTGCATATTATTCAGTTAGTATTTGAAAGATGTCTAGGGCTAAGTATTATGTATATGGTATATGAACCAGTTAATTAATATTAATTGGTGTTAGTGTTGGCTAGTTGTATAGAATAAGTAGTTTGATAATGTGTTAATATTAAATTAAATAAAAGTCAGTTTTATTTTAACATTAGAATAATTTACATACTATTATTCTAGTTTATATTTTGCTTATGTGTGATGTTTGTTAATTAGTGTTAGTAGTTAGTTAGTTAGTATTAAATAATATTAAGTAATACTCATGAATTACTAATTAGATAATGTTTATTACAATAGTTATTGTGCTACTATAAATTTTTATATGCACATGCACCAAGCATAATGAGTCTTCCTTTGTTATGTTGTTAATCTACTTGTGTCGTTATTCATAGTTGTACAATCAAATAACCCAACTGTTATTGATCGCCAGTGTTATTGAGGGCATCAATTGATGACAGGATGGCGGATGTTGTATGATAATGGCAGTGATAACGTGAGATGGATATGACCAACCAGGTGCTACGTTGTGTGGATTACTTCAATGTTCAGTGTCATGACGACAGGATGAGGCTGCCTATTAGAAGCTTATTATCACCATAATGTATTGCCAAACCACAAAACACATATACTGGATTTAAAACCTTTGATGAATGTGTTGCTGCAATGCAAACCAGTATCATGTTGTATCACCATGAGACAAAAAAATACTATTATTATTAAAGAGAGTAATATTACCTCCTGTGGAAGGGTTTTAAGTACATTTCCAAATATACACAGTTCGACATAGATAAAAGTAAATATTTCTGGAGTTTTTTTCTCCACTTTCATAATATTACATAATAATTATATACATAAAATCATTTTAATATTAACTAGTATTGGAAATATTACAGCTTTCTTTTGTTTCCATGTCTATAAGATACTTCATGGTATTGAAATGTTTGAAGACTTCATTTTATGTACTAACCTGCGCAGTACATCGACTTGGATAATGAACAAACATGATGTATAGATAACAAGAGAGAAGGATATATATATACTCTTAGGGTCCTGCACTGGTTGCTGTAACCTACTCCCCCATTCAAGCCCCCTCAGGAAGCTCTTGGTGTCAGTGACGTAGGTTCACCATCCCATATTGCACATAATTTTTGCAAGGTTACGTACGCAAAGAGTAGACAGATTTGAAAGAAGTGAGATTGCATTTTTACCCAAACATGTGTATTTAATATTTGTTCCATCGCTAAAATAGATACCGTACAATATAGATAATTGTACAATACGCTCAAAAAAAAGTTGGGTCATGGAAACATTTCTAAGAATCTGTTCTTATAAGTGAACACCAGAATTCTTTCTCTACACAATAAGATAACTGTTTAACACTAGTGGTGTCATTTGGTGACTAATGTAGAACAACTGAAAAGTGGTGTCAACTGTTTAACTCCAGATGGTGATACTTTTCAGTTGTTCCACACTAGTCAAATTCCAATAATTATGGATCCTGCTGATTAAAAAAGAGGGTGTACGCTAATTAGGGCATGTGTGCTTAATAGGTCGAATACGGTATATGCTGGTGAATTATCAGACTTAACAAAAACTTGTGGTGGTCACATGATGTTGATTTTGTAATTTTTCTTTGCCGTGTGGTTCTCTTGATATCAACATTAAATCTATTAATAGGGGTCACACCGAATTGATTAATTTTGCATTTTTTATTTGTATGTGTAGGTATAGTATAGGTAAGATAACACTTCTGATGGGGTAGAAGGAACGTTGGCTTTGCATAAAAATTATATATATATATATATATATATATATATATATATATATATATATATATATATAACTGGTATTCCTAAGAAAATTAATAAAGGTATTATTTATATGTGCCATGTTTGCATTATTTCCATTTAATCTTCCATTTGGTGTCATCTGGTGTTGGCTGTTGGAATCCATTTGTACCTAAGTCAAGTAATAGGTGAAGTGACCAATGGCTGGACTTTATGTAGCAGTTGAGTATTGACCAGTCGTTCATTTACCACTTATGAAGTTGGCTACTACATCTACAAAGTAGTGTTCATGAGTGGTTTTAAGTATAGCCTTTTAGCAACGGAACTCACATACCACTCCAAGTTGTCTGTGCGGTCAATACAGATGAGTGCATCAGTTCAGCAAGATGTTCTTGTAAAGTGGTCAGCTGAGACCAAAGCTCACATTTCTATTATGTATGATGAAACAATTCATATGCATATATATATATATATATATATATATATATATATATATATATACAATTCATTATGAAGCAGCATCACGATAAACGTACATGTCTAACTGACTTTTGACTTTGTTGACACCATTATTAACAGAGTTAATAATATAAAGGTTTTCATTGGCCAGTAACAGGTCTGAATAGCCAATCAGAAGTCTTCTCTCTTCCTGTCAGAACTACACTAGTTGAGGGTCAGTCTTTATTCAGCTGCAACTGCAGCAGGCAGCAGCTGCAGATAAAAATCTGATTTGTGATACATCAACACTAGGAATGCAAGAAGGCCAGAGATTGACAACGGACACAATTTAACATCAATCTTGCAGCCTTGTCAGTGAACATAAATGCACAGTTGACCGAACTGCAGCATTTACAAATCTCGCCTGATGATACTCATACTCGTGACAGCTTCAAGCAGTCAGCCGAAATAATGGTCGATATTGCTGATAGATTTTGTTATCAGCAAAAATGGTCCATTTATGCAGAGATATTAATATCTTACTCTGGTAGGATATTGTGGATTAATGTGTCCTGCTATCTGCTAAGCGTGTTTTATTATGGGTCGTCTGACCACAGATGTACATTTTAATATTGTCATAAGGATGCCTACCTGTATATTATAGTATCTCAAGCAGCATTTCAATGTTTTATTTTGTTTACACACAACTATTCACTTTGAAAAGAAATATTTTTCTAGAACTGTCTAGAGCATCTGGCATTGTTATTAAGTCTTCAGTGGTGATAATCATGGTGAATAGTTTTTGGAAACCATTAGATGTGTTTTTGGTGTTGTATAGGCAGTGTTGTGCCTCAGCTTTTGGGGATTGGCTGATGTTATGAATAATGATAGACTGGAGTTAACTTTATGGACCAAAATTATCAGGTATCAGGCTTTTACATTACTCTTAGTACTGATAAGAGAGAGTGGGGTCACATTTTACAGCATTTTGGGTATAAACACTCTGTAGAGTTTGTGTTGGTTAAGAGACCTTCTATAATAAGACCTGTGGGTGAAATCGAAAAGCCTTTGAATTATGACAACCTGTACAGCATACTCAGTCCATTCACCACTGCACATTTGGACATGAGCACATGTCCAACGTCACCAGCCCTGCAGTATCATGCAATCAGCCAACACAAACACTTAGAAACGCAACAGAAACAGCATCTTGTGTGCTCGCAATGACACATATTTTATTTAGACCCCAGGCGGATACAGTGCTGTGCATCCTGTAAAATTATTCATCAAGCATGATTAGAGAGAATTGTCATTAAGATTACGTGGCAAGTGTAATAGGTGCAATGAATAAGATACATCTAATAATCTACATAATATTGCATAATAGGCAAAAATCCTGTTTATATAATGCAGATTTAAACAGTATTTTTTGGCTGCAAAACAATATATTGTAATCCACTATGGTTAAAAGTTTCAGCTCTACTGTCATTTTTACATTGAAATAAGTAATTATTGCATAAGGTTCTGATCAGATAATGCAATTTTTCTGTTATTTAAGCAGCACAAAAAAACAGAAATCACAGGGCTGTCTTATTTAGTCATATTTACATCCGTTTTGTTCTTCTCTTGCTAAATTGTGATAATTACCAGCTTTTCCGAATGAATGCATGTTTGAGAAAACAACATTTGGTATTTAAAACATCCTCACTAGCCAGGGGTGGTAGTAGTACTACAGTACCCCTGGCAGACATCCTTGCTAGCCAGGGGTGGTAGTAGTACTACAGCACACCTGGCAGACATCCTCGCTAGCCAGGGGTGGTAGTAGTACTACAGTACCCCTGGCAGACATCCTCGCTAGCCAGGGGTGGTAGTAGTACTACAGTACCCCTGGCAGACATCCTTGCTAGCCAGGGGTGGTAGTAGTACTACAGTACCCATGGCAGACATCCTCACTAGCTGTGGGTGGTAGTAGTACTACAGTACCCCTGGCAGACATCCTCGCTAGCCAGGGGTGGTAGTAGTACTACAGTACCCCTGGCAGACATCCTCGCTAGCCAGGGGTGGTAGTAGTACTACAGTACCCCTGGCAGACATCCTCGCTAGCCAGGGGTGGTAGTAGTACTACAGTACCCCTGGCAGACATCCTTGCTAGCCAGGGGTGGTAGTAGTACTAGAGTACCCATGGCAGACATCCTCACTAGCTGTGGGTGGTAGTAGTACTACAGTACCCCTGGCAGACATCCTCACTAGCTGTGGGTGGTAGTAGTACTACAGTACCCCTGGCAGAAATCCTCGCTAGCCAGGGGTGGTAGTAGTACTACAGTACCCCTGGCAGACATCCTCGCTAGCCAGGGGTGGTAGTAGTACTACAGTACCCCTGGCAGACATCCTTGCTAGCCAGGGGTGGTAGTAGTACTACAGTACCCCTGGCAGACATCCTCGCTAGCCAGGGGTGGTAGTAGTACTACAGTACCCCTGGCAGACATCCTCGCTAGCCAGGGGTGGTAGTAGTACTACAGTACCCATGGCAGACATCCTCACTAGCTGTGGGTGGTAGTAGTACTACAGTACCCCTGGCAGACATCCTTGCTAGCTGTGGGTGGTAGTAGTACTACAGTACCCCTGGCAGACATCCTTGCTGGCCAGGGGTGGTAGTAGTACTACAGTACCCATGGCAGACATCCTCACTAGCCAGGGGTGGTAGTAGTACTACAGTACCCCTGGCAGACATCCTTGCTAGCCAGGGGTGGTAGTAGTACTACAGTACCCATGGCAGACATCCTCACTAGCCAGGGGTGGTAGTAGTACTACAGTACCCATGGCAGACATCCTCACTAGCCAGGGGTGGTAGTAGTACTACAGTACCCCTGGCAGACATCCTTGCTAGCCAGGGGTGGTAGTAGTACTACAGTACCCCTGGCAGACATCCTCGCTAGCCAGGGGTGGTAGTAGTACTACAGTACCCCTGGCAGACATCCTCGCTAGCCAGGGGTGGTAGTAGTACTACAGTACCCCTGGCAGACATCCTCGCTAGCCAGGGGTGGTAGTAGTACTACAGTACCCCTGGCAGACATCCTCACTAGCCAGGGGTGGTAGTAGTACTACAGTACCCCTGGCAGCTCGACCTTTTGAAATATGGATTTGTCAGTTTTTCCTACACCAAGACTTAATGTGGACATAGCCTGAATCATGTGTACTTCGTCCCACTTCCTATCTTGGTCGATGTATTTCTGGGAACTCGATGCGCCTATGCCCAAACTTCAAAGAGTGTTCATCATTATCTGTCTGTCCACTATCAATTAAATTTAACTTCCCGTATGCAAACCCTGTAAATCTGAGCGAGCAATATTATTGGTTAACAGCAACTGAAAAATTCACGTTTCAACAAGTCGACCTGCCAGGGGTACTGGTGGAGTCAGAAGACCCTGGTGGCAAGGGTAGATCTGCCAGGGGTACTGGTGGAGTCAGAAGACCCTGGTGGCAAGGGTAGATCTGCCAGGGGTACTGGTGGAGTCAGAAGACCCTGGTGGCAAGGGTAGATCTGCCAGGAGTACTGATGGAGTCAGAAGACCCTGGTGGCAAGGGTAGATCTGCCAGGGGTACTGGTGGAGTCAGAAGCGGCAAGGATGATTTAAAATGGAGCATATCTAAGCCAGCTACTGGGCTAGCAATATCCTGCTCATGGAAGAAAGCTTGCAATGTATTTAAGTTGTTGGCGCTTGACAAAATTGCACAACCAGTTTTACTGTACAGTCTGTATAAATTATGTAGTTCAGTATAGTGGTATATTAGTCTGACAGCTTAACAACGGAGGAAGATAAATAGTCCAAAATGAGAGGTTATCTTCCTGTACCACAGGGACCCATGGAACTCCTTCTGGTGCTGGGTTTATGCTAAAGCAATCATCCTGCTCATTTAAAAAGCATACATCATTGTGCAATCACCTAGTACTAACACTTACAGATTCATGAGAAACTTCCTATACATATCCTGAGAGTCATCTAGCAAATGCACATGTTTTATTTAGACCCCAGCTGGGTACTGCACAATATGCATCTCCAAAATGATTCACATTGTGAGATAAAAAGTGATTGGCCTGACTGGAGGGAATATGTTTTTGTGCTTCCTGAATAACCCTGCAACCAGCTGAAGCCAATGTCTGTCTCGCTGATGGCAAGATATGATGGCAGGGCTAAGATATGATCTCCCCAAGCATCATCCATTTGATATGTATTCCCAGAACACTATATAGTACATGTACATGCAAAAACATTCAGTATTTTATGGCAGAAACATTCTTTCTGTACTAAGAAAAAATTTACATTGGCATATTGATCAGTCGTTGTACTTGACGTCATAGTAGTTAGACGTCATACTAGATTCCCAATGTAAAGAAACTGAACATTGGCCTGCTACAAACTAGTTTACGTGTTCCCCGTTTTATAGTGTTCATCTTTCACTTATTAAGAGGAAAAAATCATTTATTTCAAATAGCTTTTAATTAAGTAGTTTGAATGTTCTTGAAGAGTAGATCCAAACTTATGCACAACATCTTAGTGAGTCCTATTTCTTTTTGTGTTTCGTTTAACTGTCAACTTTGCTATTTTGATCAGGTGAGTTGAAATTATCTGAACTAAAGATTAACACATTTTGAAGTAAGCTCACTAATTCAAAAGCCAGAGAGGACCATGGAACATGTAAACTTTTCAAGTTGTTATTTAAAAATGAATAAGATCACTATTTCTATATAGATAACAGGAAGGGTTCGAAAAATAAACAAAAAGCACACCCATTAAATGTAAAATAAAACATAGTATGATAGTAGACATTCTTATCTTGTAGTTGTGTAATGGCTGGTCTGGGGCCTGTCAGCTTGTACTGCATCGCACAGTAACACAGAGGTAGCTTGGTGAAAGCTAGGCAGAAATCAGCACTGATTGATATGGGCTATCAGTCAGGCAGAGGGCATCTGGTTCTCTGTCACTGCAGATAATCAGGTAATGTGGGCCAGAGAATGCTCCTGCCAGAATCCAGTAATTGTTTTAACAAGGTGCTCCATCTCTAAAAACTGTCCTAGCAGAGATCTGGTCACAACAACAAAATTTCAAGTAATTTGTTTGCATCCAATTGATCGAACACTTGTTACTGATTAAAAATATTGACTTGTTGTGTAAACATTTAGTCAGTTTTTTCAGTATCATACAAACTTCTTTGTACAATGAATACTGCCCCTACAAATAGTTACACATATATAAACATAATCAGTATAGATGTATTTTATTACTGTAGCAGATTGTTGAAACTTGACATATTTGTATTTACCATTGGTTTATGTCATAGTGATTGTTTGGAGGGTCAAAACACCCTTTTTCCCTTCCCTTGTGAGATGGAGGCAACATCAGACATTTCTAAGCATCTTCCCTCTGTTTGCCGTTGTGGTGACCTTTCACCATCTCGCCGCCTCTTCTGCGCTTCCCTCCCAACTCTACTTCCCTGGGCCCACACCTACCCTTATCAGATCCCTGTCCTCTGACGAACCTTTCATCTTAATTTAGTCTTGTTATTTGGCATTCCGCACTGACTTTGGCAATCTCTGTCTCTAGACATGTCCTGCCCATCCCCTTTTCTGTCTCCATCACCTCCTACCTTGGTAGAAGATGGACACAGAGAATGTCCTTGTTACATGAAATCTGGAAGGCAACATAACAATGCTACAAAGTCACACTATATGCTATCCTTTTAGATGCTTTGCATCTTGGGTGCCGAACTTTCAGTTACGTAATACAGGGGCAAGGCAAGGTGTTGGTAGATGTTACTATAGCTGCCAGTATTAAGCCGCAATTTTGAGAAGTGGATTCCAAGAAGCCATTAAGGTGTTCACTGGAAGCACCAAGGCATAGATGAATATTTCTGTGATAATGTTGTGTATTCTGAAAGTTTTTTAATGTTGTTGTCATGAGAGTCACTTACGAACTAGCAACTTTGTAGCAAGGTGGGTATTTATGCTATTAAAATAATGGTAGTTTCCATAGTTCCAGTCAGTCCAATATCAACTGGTAGAAAGCGTTATTGACTGAATAATGGATGGTTGACATGGACAGACATGTTAGCCTGCAAATCCATGGTTAAATTGTTGTCACCACAGGTATGTAGTCGCTAGTTGTCACATGGACTGCACATGTTGGTAGTAACCACGCCTCTTGGGAAATGATCACTATTAACTTGGTATTAATATTTAACAAATGTAATTTATATAACCATCAGTCTCAATTTCCTGTATGGATATTAAATAGTATGAATGCCTACTAGTTGGTTTCCTTGAAGGAAATGTTTTTCACATCATGACCAAGTTCATTGGCATGGCACGCCGTTCATATGTTGCACTTGTGTGCACTCAAATGTATCCACATGCCAGCAAATATTACAAGTCCAACAAATGACACTATTCCATCAAACATCACTATTCCTTATTCCAGTAAACATCTCTATTCTGCCAAATGTCCCTGTGTTTGCAATGCCTGTTTACCACTAGACATCCTTAGGCCAGCTAAAATTACTATTGTAGCAAACGTCTAGTGCCAACTATGTCCTTAATAAGAGTCCTATGTTCACGAACATCCTTGTGCCAGCAAAAGCTCCTGCTAGAATATGCCCCCTTCAGCATGCCAGTAAGCATGCTATGCTGATGTTATATACAGCAAAAATTCGCTGCAAGTTTTTCCCCAGCAAAAGTCCATAGACATATCAAAGATAAATATAGATGACACATGCCATGTCAGGTTGTAAACTAACAGTACACAAATAGGTGTCTTCACCTTTCGGATTTTTTCCTTGGTACTAAAATGCCACATTATTAATTTCTTGGTACTAAAATTCCACTTTTTTACATGCACTTAAATGCTTCCTTTCGTTGAATCATTGATAAATGATTGCTATTGATTTTTACCAGTGGCTGTTTTCACAATTATCTCTGGAGAGTTAGATATGTTCACTTGACAATGCAGAACACAGTCAGATTTAACAAGATTTTAACAAGATTTGCCATCCAAGCCAAAGGCCCAGATGGTAAGTGGACAAGGAAGCCATTGGCTTATCGAGAGTCAAACAATGTTCATCTACTTATAGCCCGCCCTCCTGAGATATGTGTCAACCTTGTTTTTAAACATATTCACGCTGCTAGCAGTTACACAATCTGTAGACAATTTGTTCCATTCATTTATTGTCCTCTGTGAGAATGAGTGCTTCCTGATGTCCAATCTACATTGATCCTTTACTAATTTTACCTCATGTCCTCTAGTTCTGCTATCCTTCTTGAGTGAGAAAAACATATTTCTATCAATATTTTCATACCCATTCAATATCTTAAAAACTTCAATCTGATCTCCTCTTAACCTCCTTGTCTCTAGAGTTGTTAAACCACATTCTTTCAGGCGTTCTTCATAACTAAGTTCTCTCAGTTCTGGAATCATTTTAGTTGCTCTCCTTTGTATGTGTTCAAGCGTATCTATATCCTTCTTACGATATGGTCTCCATGCTTGTATACAGTATTCTAAATGAGGTCTAACTATTGCTTTATAAAGAGGTATAATTAACTTTTTTCCCTTGTAAAGTATGTTATGTTTCTTCTAATCAATCCAAGAATTTGATTACCCTTTGAAGCTGCAATACCACACTGCTCTGAAACTTTCATATCAGCGCTTATTGTAACTCCTAAGTCCTTTTCTTTTACAGTAGTACCCAGAACAGTATCTCCCATTTTATAGTTTACATTCAAGTTCCTATGTCCTGTATGTAGGCATTTACATTTCCCAAAATTGAACAACATCTGCCATTTCTCAGACCATTTCACTAATCTGTCTAGATCGTTTTGTAAATGTTGTTTATCACTATCAGTATTAACCTTTCTAAACAGTTTTGTGTCATCCGCAAATTTCAGTACGTTACTTGTTATACTGTCGTCCAAGTCATTGATATAAATTAAGAATAATATAGGTCCTAATACTGATCCTTGAGGTACCCCACTCAAAACCGATTTCCAATTTGAAACTTCTCCATCTACTACAACTCGTTGTCTTCTGTCAGTCAGCCATTGTTCTATCCAGTCAGTTATGCTATCCCCGATACCATGGGCTTTTAATTTAAGTAGTAATCTTTGATGTGGCACTTTGTCAAAAGCTTTCTGAAAATCTAAGTAGATAATATCTACTGGCGATCCCACGTCTATCCACTTAGTGATTTCTTCCAAAAAACATAACATATTTGTTAAGCATGACCTCGCTTTAAGGAATCCATGTTGAGATGAATTTAATAATTTATGCTTAACGAGGAAGTCCACCATATGGTCTTTAATTAACCTTTCTAATAATTTACAAATCACTGACATTAAACTCACTGGTCTTTTTAAATAATGGTATGATGTTTGCTTCTTTCCATTCAAACGGAACAACTCCCTCTTTTAATGACAAGTTGAATACTCTTGCAAGTGGTATACTGATTTGTTCTACTGTTTCCATTAGTAATTTTGGAGGAATCCCATCCACTCCCGGTGATTTGTTATCCTTCATTGCCTTTATTTTCTTAGCTACCAATTCTGGAGTTACAACTAACGGACCTAAACAGTCAGATTTAGCCCCCTGAAATTTAGCATCAGCAACTGGTAATGAACTAATATCTTCTTTGGTAAACACTGAATTGAAGTAACCATTTAGGTCTTCCGCCATTAAAAACCCCTGTGATATTATATTTCCAGCACTGTCTTCTAGAGGTCCAACCTTGTCTTGTACGTTTTGTTTACTCCTGACATATGCATAAAAACTCTTGCTGTCATTTTTTATGTTACATGCTAGTTTTTGCTCATAGCTTCTTTTAGATTGTCTGATTTCAGTTGTAGCTGCATTAAGATGTTCAACCATGCCAATTTGACTGTCTGCTTGACAGACCAGCCACAGGTGGATGCGAATTCTGGGGTCTACAAAAAGAAACACATAGTGTATCATCTAATTTGGGGTTCTTTTCTCAGTGAAATGTGTGCCTCTTAAGTGGGGTGACAGTTCCCTCACTGGTCAGACGTGTTTGTTTATAGGCAGAGTTTGTTAGCCCCTAGGGAGGCGATATGATACTGGTCAGGGCAGATATTTCACCCCAGCTGTTAGGGCAGAAGGCTGGCACACCTGTTGAGGTGGAGGCCAGGTATTAGGGTAAAGGTTGTTGATTTGTTGTACCTAGCATGTTTGTTGACCAAGTCCATGTACTTTTACTTATGGTAACAAACAAGCGGTTAATGTGGTCAAACATTTAGGTGCACAGGTTTCTGTGAAGTAGACATGCTTAGTAGGACTGTTTAGTAGGAACTGTGGCTGTGGTAGGTGGGTAGTAGGTGATGATAGGTGGCCATTATGTTTACTGGCTGAGAACCTCCTGCCAGCTATTGATCAGTGTCAAAGAAACCATGGCAACAATCATCTAAGGCAACTGTGCTGACATGCTCATACAGCGAGACAGGGAGGTTCTCAAGACCCCGTCGTGGCATCAGTAACTGAAGTCAGTTTAATATTGCTGCAAAATGATCAGCATGTTTTTGTTGAGCTGGTAATGTTGGCCATTGTCGGTGTGTCTGAGTGATTGGTGTATATTTACCAACCGCTACCAAAGATGATATCCAAGCCATATTGGTTTTTGCGTACTCGATAAATAGCAGTGACATTTAATGAAAAATGCATATGATATTATGTACTTTCTTTAATATTGTTAAATGCATATGATATTATGTACTTTCTTTAATATTGTGAGTGTTGTTTTTTGTTTGTTAAAACCACTTGTTTCCATTTATATTTATACCAACAATCTGCCATGATGTATTTATGATGATATCATCAACCCAGTTGCATGACGACCCTCCCCCCTCGAGGAGATAATCAAAGTGGCACCAGTAGCTTGTATCATATCTCTTGATTAGTATGTGTATTTCACACTGGGTGGCAGACATGATTGAGCCATTTGGATAGCTGGCATTGCCCAGCATGGGTCAGTCTTGTCTATTACAGGACTGTATTGATTGGCAGGTTGGCAGTGTGCAGGCCAACATTTGTCTACTGCCATCAGCTGCTGCTTCTCATGTGAGACAGCCAGAATGCGTGCAGAGAGCGTGTGTGCATGCACACGTGCATGGCATGTGCTTGACAGTGCCCATTTATCTGCCATCTAGCATTAACACAAAAATTTGGCAGTTTGTTCCATTCATTTATCACCCTCTGTGAGAAAGAGTACTTTCTCATGTCCAACCTACACTGCTCCTTAACTAATGCTGCTTTGTGTCCTCTGGTTCTACTGCCTTCTTTAAGTTTGAAGAACATATTCCTGTCAACATCCTCATAACCATTCACACAATTTTAAACACTTCTATTTGGTCTCCTCTTAGTCTCCTGGTCTCTAGTGTTGTCAAACCACATTGTAATAAGCGACTTTAGTAAGTAAGGTCTCACAATTCTGGAATCATTTTAGTTGTTCTTCATTGTATTCTTTCTAGCTTGTCTATGTCCTTTTACGATATGGCCTCCATGCTTGAATACAATATTCCAAATGTGGTCTAACTATTGCTTTGTACAGGGGTACAATTAGCTGATTCTCCTTATACATGATAGTTCTCCTAATTAGCTCTAGAATTTGATTTCCTTTCGAAGCAGCAATCCCACATTGCTCTGAAACTTTCATGTCAGCACTAAATGTTACTCCTACGTCCTTTTCTTGTGTGGTTCTACCTAGTACAGCATCCCCCATTTTATATTCTTCATCCATGTTTCCATGTCCTATGTGTATACATTTACACTTCCCAAAATTGAATAACATTTGCCAACTAATTTATCTAGATCATCCTGTAAACTTTGTTTATCTGTATCATTAGTAACCTTTCTGAATACTTTTGTGTCATCTGCATATTTGAGTACTTTGCTAGATATGTCATCTTCCAAATCATTTATATATATTAAAAACAGTATAGGGCCTAATACTGATCCCTGTGGTACCCCACTCAAAACAGATTTCCAGTTTGAAATCTCACCATCTACTATTACTCTCTGTTTTCTGTGTGTAAGCCACTTTTCTATCCAGTTGATTACATCATTACCTATGGCATGGGCTTTTAGTTTAAGTAACAATCTTTGATGTGGCACTTTATCGAAAGCTTTCTGAAAATCTAAGTAGACAACATCCACTAGTGACCCGTCATCTACCCACTTTGTAATTTCTTAAAAAAAACATAAGAGATTAGTTAGACATGACCTTGCTTTTAGGAACCCACGTTAAGATGTATTTATTAATTTATGTTTTACAAGGAATTCCACCATGTGGTCTCTAATTAATGTTTCGAGTAATTTACATACAACTGATGTTAAACTCACTGGTCTGTAATTTTCTGGCTTGTTCCTCGATCCCTTCTTAAATAGTGGCGTAATGTTTGCCTCTTTCCATTCTGAAGGAACTATTCCTTCTTCTAGTAACAAGTTAAACAATTTTGCAAGTGGTGTACTAATTTGCTCAATAGTTTCCTTAAGCAGTTTTGGTGGTATCCCATCAACTCCAGGTGATAATTATCTTTCATCTTCTTAATTTTGTTAGCTATCATTTCAGGAGTTACAAATAACTGCCCTAAATGTTCTGATGTATTGCCCTCAAATTTAGTAAATGGAACTGGAAGTGAGCTGATATCTTCTGTGGTAAAAACTGAGCTGAAATACTCATTCAGGACGTCTGCCATTTGAAACCCGTCTGAAATTATGTTTCCCCTGCTGTTTTCCAGTGGTCCGACCTTATCTCGAACTTTCTGTTTACTCCTTACATAAGCATAGAAACTCTTGCTGTCATTTTTTATATTACCTGCCAATTTTTTTTCAAAGGTTCTTTTAGATTTTCTAATTTCAGTTGTAGCTAGGTTAAGTGCCTCTTTGTAATTTGCATAGTCTTCATCCTTTCTAGTACGCCTATAAACCCTCCACATAGTTTGCTTAAACACTATTTTTCTAATAGCTTCTTTTGACAAGTGTTTCTTTTTAGTCCATGGTTAAAATCTCCCATTATGACACATTCCCGTCTACTAACTTCCTTTATAGCATTTTGAATTTTTATGTTATCCTCTTCATTTATGTTTGAACTTCGGTAAACTAATCCAATAGTTAATTTTGAATTTCCTGAAAACTATTTTGCACCAAAACAGCTTCATGGTAATCTGCTTCGCTTTCTAATTTGATTTCATAAGCTTGAATAGATTCTTTAACATATAAAATAACTCCCCCTCCCCTTCTTCCTATTCGATCTCTCCTAAACATTACGTATCCTGTCAATCCTAATTCAGCAACCACTCCAATAAGACAGCACACTCATTCTTTCTTACAAAGGATGATAAACAGATAGAATAAATGATCTACTGATTGTACAAATGCTAGCAGTGTGAATGCATTTAAAAACATAATTGACACATATCTCGGAAAGGCAGGTTACACATACAGGGGTGAGATTTAGTGGTCACCCAGTCGCCAATGGCGCCCAAAAATGGCTACGGGCGACTTCAATTTTTTATTATAGTGGCCTGCATGGTGGTGACTCAAAATATTTATGAACCTGCAATATTTTAGACACAGCAAACAAAAATTGGTGAATAATAATAAACATCTCAGAGTGTTGTCCTGGCTATATCGCATTGATGTTAAGCATACATCGTGTGTTGATGACACGTTTGACATTGCAAGAAATGTTGCCAAACCGTAGCTGAAGCAATATCATTAGGGAGCATTCATTGATTTTTTAATCAAACAAATCGATGCTCAACATGTAACTGAACGGTCATTCAACATGTAACTGAACGGTCATTCTACACTGAAAATAATAACCGGTCATGTTAATGAATTAATAGGTCCTGTGAAAATTCAGCAGGTCCTGTAAACTGTTCACAGCACCTGATGTCCTGTGATGCTTGGAGACTTTTCGCATAGACTGTTGGTGTACCATGTTATGAAAACAAAACAACCTGTCACATGTGTACTTTTGTATACTGTATTTTATTCAGTATTATGTATTACACTGTATTGATCCAACCTTGAAAATAAATGTTTCAAAACTGTTTGTTTTTGATGATTTTATTTGTTGAAGATGTTGTTTATGCATACTATGTTCAAAGTATTTACTTTCTATCATCAAAGTATTTATTAACAAGTGGGCTACCTAAGAATCTGTCGGGCTACTTCGCTTTGCAAGGTTGGTAGCCTGACTGGCTACCTTCCATGACTTGGTAAATGTGCCATTTCAGGCCAGGATAAAACCTATGCGAGAACCTCTACTCTTCTGGGCAAACAGTTGACATAGACTGATTCCTCAGTAGACGTAAACAAGACAGGACTGGCAGAATGAGACACGGAGAGAAACTGTTGCAAAATTTAATCATCAATCAACACTGAGATTAATATCTTCATTCATGTCTTAGAAGTTTTGATTTCACTGTGGTGATGCACATTGTTCATTGTTGTTGTATAGCTGACGTCATTTGGATAAAGTAAATAATTAGACACATTTGCAATCCCTTGATTACTTTGTTTTACATCAAACAATCGCATATCTATGCCAACATGCATTGGCATTGTTGTACAAACAGTTTGTTAATGGTTGTTACAGTGTTGAACTGAGCACCGCACCATAGATCATTTCAGATCTATTGATATTTATGTTGTGCAAGTTTAAAGAAAATTGTAGGACAACATTTTCCAAGAAGCCAGAGTAATTCTACAATCGCCATGAGTACAGGGAAACTAACTGTGGTTTCATCCCAGAATACAGCCTGCTTTGGGGTAAATCACAGACAATTGTTAATTCATACCTATACAGAAGCACAACCAAAACTGTAGTATCTCTCTGATTCTCGGCATATGTGGTGTTATCCATAAATGCATCACTGCCCATGTAATGGACAATGTTTATACCATAAAACATTATGGATTGTCTGAAATTCAATCAATGGGTATATCGTGAATGTTAACCCTTTATCAGTATCAGTATATACTAACATGATTCACTAATGCTGTCAGGCATTTTGTCAAGCCATTGACACAGAAACTTGAAATAATGCAATGTACATGTTTGAGGTGAAATGCAGCGACATAACAAGATGGTGGACATGTGTCAACAAAAGTGGCTGATATCTGTGCCACACCATGTGTTTTGTAATCACGGCTCTCATTCGCTGCATAGAGTCGGGTTTATTCAAAGATAGCTATTATTAGCTATCTTTGAATCCAGTCATGATTAAATATGAGACAGAAAGAAGAATCAATCAGCTTTCGATTGATGCTGTTTGTTCCCATGTCAGAGACTAGTGATGGAAAGGAAAATTTGTATACAAAAGTCAGTCCTGGTCGCTACACAAAGCTGGATGCAGCCATTATGAGGAAATTCGGCAGTGGCCATTTTTTATCGGAAAGTGTTAAAAGGTGATGTGACCCCCTCCTAGTTTTCCATGTTCAGTAGGACAAAGAATTTGTTGTTTTATTTCTGCACTGTTCCTGTTTCAAAACGTTCATGATCATGCAAATATTGATTCAGCGTAATCTCAGTACAATTGATCTAGGTGTTAATATTTTATCGGCATTGTTGATTTTCTGATTTTGGAGTCATGCAGGATCAAAGATGCTAGATTTGACTACGTGTTAGCTGTTACACGTTTCACTGGGTTTGATTATTTAAATTAAATTTGGGATACGGATCTGGAGTAGATGAGGTCTGTGAAATGTTCGCACAGTAGTAAAGCAAAAAAAAGTTTTTGAAGAGGTTGGATCCTTGGTGAAGCTTGCCAGCTTTGTTCACCCCAACATTGTCCAAGGTTACTCAGTTGTCCAAGGTCACTCAGTTGTATCAATGAGTGCCAGACTACAGACAGACACGTTGAATTGGTGTCAAGCGAAATGGTCCTTGGGATTCCACACTACAATAATAATACCTTTATGAGATTGTTTGGTAGTTAAGAAGGCGGTCTGTCAAATAGTAGACGAGATGTTCTGTCTTTTTATTTTTCTCATTAAACATAGTTTTGTTTTTTCAGCGAGAAATAGGAATGTATGTAATGTAATTGGGTAAGCTTACTTGTCTGGGCCTATATTTGTGATTTACCTGCTGCTACTGCTGTGTTTATTCCCTGGTGTTACCACTACCAATCACACAGTGTCATTTATCAGGTTGCTCAGATTACCACCAACTTGGCTAATGGTTTCATGGGACTGATGTAGATGTCAGAGAGCGTGTGTAGACCTGTGTTTTGTATAAATGCTTCAGTGCACGATAGCAGCATATGGTTCAGTTGAAGTGTTATACTCTCAACAGTGCAGTGACATGTCTAGGATCTCATTAAGGGCAAGCTTAGTCATCCATTTGTTTAACATGCAACCATGTAGTGGTTGCCATAGCCCAATGCTCCCCCCCTAAATACACCACAGCAACCTCATGGTATGATATGGAATTTAGTCAGTTCTATGAGTCATCATTGTATGAGTTCGTTCGGCCTAGTTTATTTTGTTTACTTATATATATAATTTATATATATATATATATATATATATCATAGACATAAATAGAACACCCGTTAGTAAAATAGGGGGTTGATTAATGATGTAACTCTATGATATATATATACACATAACCCTTCCATCTAACCCTGTTATTGGGTTCATTTACATACTCCCATCTAGACAGAGTCGTTTATTGTTATTTCACTGTAAACAGCACATACATTAATTGTATTACAACATACTTATAGGGGAGTGGAGATTGGTCAGCCTGCCATAAATTATGCAATAACAGTTAAAACAACAGTTAAAACAACAACTTTAGAGGCTGACACTGTTATAAATATTTTATTTAGTTAATGAATCTATAGTTTCAGTGTAAATGAGAATTGAAGTACCTCTGATTGTCAGCCTAAAACAATTTAATTACCTACCATAGCACGTTTGATAATCCAGCAGCTGCTATTGCAGTTGTAGCAAATAATACACTCAAGCACATGCATGCATGCACGCACGCACACACCAGATACAGGACAAAATGTACTTTATTTGATGTAAAGCTACTGTCCAGTTGTATATCTTGCAGTTGCCTAAGCAGATACGCTGGCTGGTGATTAAAACAGAAGTATTTATCCAGGGCATACACTTTATGTTAATCTTTCAGTATGTTATATTGTAATGTTAAGCTACAAAGAGAAAGAAATGTCCTGCATCCTATTATTGATTGCGAAAATTTACCTCTGTTGACCCGGCATCACAGTTGAACACCCACTGCTCTATGTCCCTGCACCGCCATGCACCGCCCCAGGAGGTGTTTGTTTCTTCATCCATTGATGACGTTAGTGGCAGTGGTATTTCAGGTAGAGACGTCAGGATCAGTTAGTGTCTTGCAGTAGTGAAAACTACTGCCTGCTTTATCGGTTAAACGCGGGCTAATCTGCTTTGACAACCATTGTAACTGATCAGAAATATTGAAAATGTGTGTGTATGCTGTGTGTACCTTTCTCTTGTGCTTTTGTAAAGTATCTGATGATGAGGCTAAATATGTGGATTTGTGTATTAAATCATAGTGTATAACCATGTGTGTTCCCAGTAGATCATGCTGGTATTCATGCCATCAGCTGGATCTTGTGTTTAATTGTTTTTCAATTACGAGTTAAAATGATTATTTACGTCAATACGTGTACTGTAAATTTTTGGTGGATTATTGCATACAGGGTAATGATCTGTGCGAATCCTGTCAGAATTCTTACTCCATTTCTATTTCTGTTTCAGAAGCGAAGTAGAAACATGTGTGAACTGGTCGGAAAGCACGACGCAACAAGTAGATTTAGCATTCAATATTTTCTTCATGATATACTTCTTTATACGGGTAAGTGAAATTGTCACTTGCTATAAACCTTTCCAGAAATACACATAGTGATCTCTAACGGATATAGCCGTAACTCCACTATGACGTCAACTGTCCTACTTGTTGGCACATGTATCAGCCGGTGCTGCGACCTTCATGGAAGTTTTCTCCATTTATATGTGGTTGAATGTGACATATTTCAGATAGATCAGTGTTCTGTCTTCAAAGGAATGAACGATTGGCAGTTGTGATTAGAATTTAGAATTTTTTAATACCACACATCCTTGTGTGGCGGTGGTCATATGTTCGTGTCAAATAAAATGCTCAGACTGAACTCCATAAAATGGGGCATAAAGTGAGTCAAATTGTACTTCAAAAACATTAACATTATTTATGATAATGTAGAAATTACTGTAGTGAATAATACCAATAATAGGAATTCAGCTGCAAGTATAATTTATTTGCATTAATCAGTTCTCAAGTCTGCTGTCGACTATATTACCTATAAACCCCAATTTGCATGTGTTATAATTATTCACTCATTATTATCTTGCGATTACAATGAGTGAATAATTACAGTACATATTTCTATAATCTTTATATGTGATATAATGAAGAACCGTATATTTATGGGGGATGTAAAATTCTAGTTTCTGATTCCCAGAAGACACCTGCTGTGTACACATGATACATACAGTAGCCTGTATTGTTTTGAAATATATCATAATTTATTTATTACTTGCAAATTACAATGTTTCTCTCATTACCATTCAAGATGGTGAACATATTAAGCAATTCTTACTGAATGCAGTTACATGCAGGGTTGACCTGTTCAAACCACCTGTTGTTACAACTTCATTATGCATGCTCATACTCAATTAGTCAACATCAAAGAAGATGTCCATCCAGTTCCAGGCTTTTTGACTGTCCCAAGTTAGACAACTACTCTCTGTTAGATGCAGGTTCATAGTGCAAGACTAGATTGACATCAAAGAAGGCCTTCAGACCCAGGCAATTGTTTGAACTGCCCCAATTTCACACATCAGTGAATAAGCTGAACCTTGAGGGTCTATTGTCAGAGATGTTGCTGTGGGTTCTGTCTGACATTGACAAGGTCCTTGAAGAAAGGGGACCCATCATGGGGCACACTAGCACTGCAATGCATAGACCCTCCTCCGATCCTTGGCTATCATCAACATCCATCAATAAATATATAATTTAGATAGCATGTTGTTAAAGATTTTAAACTTGTAGGTGCATACTATAACACAATAATACTAATCCATGCCCGGATTACGAAAGGAGTTAGACGAAGGTGGAAACAATGACACAATACCGATTTGTCATGTGATGTCATGTGATGCACGGAGTTACGACACGCAACTATACAAACACTTGCCGTAATCCCCTCAAAACATAATCAAATTTGTTATGTGATTTGTCATGTGATTTGCACGGAGTTACGACACGCAACTATACAAACACTTGCCGTAATCCCCTCAAAACATAATCAAATTTGTTCTATATCATAATTACGAATGCAGAATGGTTTGCATTAGTCAACGCTAGCTGTAATCCCCAATGTATATACACTTCATCAGATGTTTTCACTGAAAACATAATCCTGTTGTGTATATCAGAATATTATCATCTTTTGTGCGATATAGTTTACATGTAACTTATAATTTGTAAAACAGTGTGAAAACAGCAGCACTGCAAGTTAAAACGATAAACAGTCCGACTTCTACCTTCACTCAGTGTCAAGGCCAGTGATGTATCTTTCATTCTCTTGGAGGCGCGATTTAATGGAATGGTCTGTGCAGTGATGCAGTATACCAACGTAACTGTTGTACAGTAGAACTTGATTGGCTCAAACCTGAATGCAGCTGTACCTCAAAGATATATTATTGCTGATATGATGGGCCCAGTACAGTTAGTTTCCTTATTGTCGCCATGTTACATATTTAGTTCTGGCACAAATCTTGGACCCGCGTCTCGAAGCATGTGTTCTTTAAAATGGCTGCACCCAAATTTTATTAATTAACATGATTTGTTCTGACTACATAAAATGCATAATTGCATTATAAATTATTGCCAGCATCATTGTATGTGTCCTTGATATTCTCAGCTATGACAATGCAGATACAGACTTAAAGTGAAACAGTAGTCCTGGTTTTGAGGTTATGGATAAATCATTAATTTCGTTAGACTGCCCAGACAATATCTAGTTCTTGTGGTGGGTGCATCAGTCTCCTCCATGTCATGGTCTCCCCACAAAAATAAAACCAACTGTCCGGCATAGTGCCTTCTCATATTAATCAGTCCTAAATCAAAGGGTGTTCATGTGCATGTGCATGTCTGAATCATTTGCTCGTTAGGTTGGAAAAATGCTGAATGAAACATTCATGTTGTTGTGCATACCACACAGTACTGTGACGCACAGAGCTTATGTTTACACCTGGAAACATGTCTGTTGATAATGCGCAGTTAGTCCATGACATCGTGATCTTGGTCTTGTGTGTAGGTCCGTAGACATTTCACATGTCTAGGGAGTTTGCCGATGATGGTGTGCCTTTTAAAATAATCACTTGCGACGTCCCCACTGTGCCTTGTTTAATTAGATCAACTTTTTCCATAATTAAACGCATTGATTAATATGTACCTTTGTCAGAGTGGCAGATTAGATATAATTAAGAGCTTCTTTGTTACTACTGAAGTTATTTATGTCTGGCAAATCCATTTCACTCCTAAAAAGGGGGCAAAGCCAAGATTGCAATTATGTAGACAGTAAATATCCTTCAGTATTTGACAATATGCAAACAGTGCAATGCTCGGGTTGAACAACAGTAGTTTTCTCTCTAAAATTCATTTTATACTTTACATCCAAGTTCCCGTGTCCTGTGTGTAGGCATTTACATTTCCCAAAATTGAATAACATCTGCTATTTTTCAGACCATTTAACTAATCTGTCTAAATTGTTTTGTAAATGTTGTTTATCACCATGACCTTTGTGTCATCCGCAAATTTCAGTACGTTGCTTGTTATATTATCGTCCAAGTCATTGATATATATTAAGAATAATAAAGGTCCTAATACTGATCCTTGTGGTACCCCACCCCAAACTGATTTCCAGTTTGAAACCTCCCCATCTACTACAACATTTTATCTTTCAGTCAGCCATTGTTCTATCCAGTCAATTATGCCGTCCCCGATACCATGGGCTTTTAATTTAAGTAGTAATCTTTGATGTGGCACTTTGTCAAAAGCTTTCTGAAAATGTAAGTAGATAATATGTACTGGTGATCCCTCGTCTATCCACTTAGTGATTTCTTCCAAAAAAACGTAGCATATTTGTTAAGCATGATCTCGCTTTTAGGAATCCATGTTGGGATGGATTTAATAATTTATGCCTAACAAGGAAGTCCACTATATGGTCTTTGATTAACCTTTCTGATAATTTACAAATCACTGATGTTAAACTCGCTGGTCTGTAATTCTCCAACTTATTTCTTGAACCCTTTTTAAATAATGGTATGATGTTTGCTTCTTTCCATTCAGAAGGAATCACTCCCTCTTTTAATGATAGGTTGAACACTCTTGCAAGTGGTATACTAATTTGTTCTACTGTTTCCATTAGTAGTTTTGGAGGAATTCCATCCACTCCAGGTGATTTATTATCCTTCATTGCCTTTATATTCTTATCTACCATTTCTGAAGTTACAATTAACTGCCCTAAATAGTCCAAATTAGCATCCTCACATTTAGCATCTGAAACTGGTAATGAACTGATATCCTCTCTGGTAAACATCGAACTGAAGTATTATATTATTATATTATTATATTTCCAGCATTGTCTTCCAGTGGTCCAATGTTGTCTCGTACGTTTTGTTTACTCCTGACATATGCATAAAACTTTTGCTGTCATTTTTATGTTACATGCTAATTTTTGCTCATAGCTTCTTTTAGATTGTCTAATTTCATTAAGTGCTTCTTTGTAATTTGTATAGTCTTCATCCTTTCTGGTATGCCTATAAACCCTCCACATAGTTTGCTTTTACACTATTTTCTAAAAGCTTCTTTTGACAAGTGTGTCTTTCTATACTGTTTTCCTTGTTTTTTTATGGGAACATATTGATCAATGAAACTCTCAGTTTAATATTTTAGAATGTTCCAACATTCAATTGCTGTCTTATTCCTCAGCATGTTATTCCAGTCTAGCCCTAGCATTACGTATCCTGTCAGTCCTAATTCAGCATCGGATATGTCTTTGTTGGCCCATGATTCGGTTATACCAGTTATGTGAGGGTTAGTATATTGTACCATAATGTTTAATTTGTTTTTCGTATTTACTATGCTCCTTGCATTTAAACATACACATTTATAACCAGCTTCAGAGATGTTTTCGGGACATTTTGTTAATGATTTGTGTGTATTAGTGGCTTCTTGTCCTGTTTGAGGCACCTCCCCACTGCACTTCTAGTTTAAATAATGTTTGCTACCGAAAATATTGTTGATGCTACCCGTGCCACTGTCGACTGCTGCTGAGAGTTCATCCACAAACACTGCTGCACCCTTTCCACTTAGATGAAGCCCATCCCTCATGAAATTATCAGCCCTCCCAATAAAACATCCCCACAAATCCAACTCTTCCCTACCTAGTTGCTGAACTAGCATGTTAATTGCTATCCTACGGCAATTTCGATAACCATGCCCCTGCTTCCCATTACTGGTAAAGTCCCTGACAGAATTATCTGTTCAACCCGTGTCTGCTTAAGTGTTCTGACTAACTGCCTGTATTTCCTAACTATGGCAGTTGTACCCTCCCTCTCTGCGTTATTAGTCCCTACTTGTATTAAAATAGCCAGGACCCAAGATTTTTTTCGTAGCATCTATTTTTGCCCCTGGAAAGCAAGCCACCATGTCGTCCCCCTTGTTTAGAGCTCAGTCTTCCTAACTATCGAATCCCCCACAAAAAAACCTTCGCTGTCCTCCTCACCCCCTTTATGACTACCTCAGAGTAGGTCTTGCGTCGGATCCCTTCCATCGCATTCTGTCCTGCAGTCATGTCACCTGGCAGCCTGTTGTCCATCTCCCCTGTCCCATCAACTTGTAACCTTTCCCTCCTGTCTCCTGGCTGTCTTGTGCTCTTGTCGCCTTCACTCCTGACACCTTCGCTCCCGTCTCCCTCGCTCCCGTTGCATTGCCTCCCATCTCCTTCACTCCCGTGTCCTTTGCTCCCATCTCCCTTGCTCCCATCTCATTCGCTCCATGTCAGTCCCTCCTGTTTCCTTCCGTCGTGCCTCCTTCCATCCCCTCTCCTTATGTCCTGTCTCCTTCCATCCTATCTCCTTACCTCCTCTCAGCCTCCTCCCAAACTGACGTTAGCTCTCCCTAGCATCTCTCTCACCGCCTTCCCCCACTTTATCATCCAAACTATCCACCTGAACCTCAGCCCAGGACTTCTTACACCCAGACTTGACAAAGTCAACCCAGTTGCCACAATTCCCGCATACTAAATGCCTGATGCCCTTTACCTGCCATTTGCATGGCGCCATCACAGAATTTAGATTTAGTTAGATTGTTACGTTAGCCTTGAATAAGGCTGTTTTCTGTCTTCAAAAGAACACTTTAGGCTGGATTATTTAGGTTTTAATTTAATTTTTACAATAATATACATCCTAGCTATGTTCTATCTACTAACCTTGCATGAGCCCAAAATATTCCTGCCACCTAGCGAATATGCAGAACACTGCGTAAACAAAACAATAAAACTTAGCGTTTACCAACTTACGCTAAAATCCTGCTAAAATTACCTTATGTATCTAATTTATGTAAATTTATTACTTTATCTCATATATATATATATACTAATTTAATTCACAAACTGTAAACAAACCCCTTTATCACTCGCTGAATTTGAGTCCGGGAATATCTACCTCAAAAATACTGCCACTGACTAAATGTTAACAAAAACGGTTTCTAAATATATGGCTATAGCAAGTTTGTGTATAATATATGTGAAATAGTAATACTTATTCTAATCAATATTCCATGCTTTTTCTGACAATTTACTGCACAAAATTCACGGCTGCTCCAAGAATCTCCCGCCAAAGAGTAGGATGAAAACAGTAATGTTGACACCTGTGATTTGTTAAATCCTGCAAAACCAATTCCGCATTTCCTGTCTTAGCATCTCATGGTCACCCTACCTTTTTTTATAAATGTTTTCATTTTTCTCAACTCTTGGGATCAGATTGGTATGTTTTGTGTCTGCGCATTGCTGGCTGCATTATCCGTCAACATCGATGCCACAGGGGATCGTGACAGGGGACGACGACTTTGATCATTTTTTGTGCTTCTACATCTAACCATTACAAAGCAGCAGTCAATAAAGACATCATAAAACATGGACAAATAAAGGTGGACGTTAAGCAGTTTGTATCGATCATAGACCCACTGGAATTGCTATGAGCACTTAGTACTACATTACCATTTAGATCTGATAGAACGTAGTAACGCCAAGATTTTTTTTTGAGCTGTACAGTAGCGGGACCACATTACGAAACCCTTGGTTTTTATTCTAAGAAGAAAACAACATCACTGGCTTTGATGTTAGAGGAAAACATGACCGCGAGGTCCAATCCTTGTGTTGTTATTCCCAGTGTGGAGGAGCCACGGATGGTGCACTCCTTCTAATGAAGTGCATCCATCCTTTTGATAAATACTCTCACTCATAGCCACTTACAGTAAAAAGATCATGGGGTGAATAATACGTAATCTCTGTTGAACTCGTGCTCTCTCTCTAACCCCATTGGTGCAAATGCACCCAGCATGACAACACCATAGTCACATCCTATATGACTAACACAGAGACAGGAGATGGAAGACGAAAAATAAGTCCTTGTTGCTTTTACAAGGTCCGTATTTCCTCTCCTACCCTTGTGTATCCATTATAATCTTTCCTTGCGTATCGGTGATACTTCCGACATGTACAAATTACATAATTACAATATCATCACTTCTTATCTTATCCTCTCTTTGCCTTTACTTCCTGTCTATTTTCTGGCTTACGGTATGTTTTCGTTCTCGGTACCTACCCACGTTTCTATATTTATCAACATTTCGGAAAGCAAATCGTTGACCTTATGCTTGAAGACAACAGGTGCAGTAGATCGTGTGAACTAGTTTCTAGATGCATGCAATGCCATTGTCTTGGTGGTATGTTACGCAGTAGATGCATGTCTGATTAAGATGCCTCTACTGCCAAAACACCTGCCATGTTTTAGGACCGCCTTTTCCGTTCCTATACGTAAAACTACAGTGACAGCCAACAGCACCTGTTGGCAGGGCATCTCTGGAGGGGGCTTCTCAAAAATTAGCTTCTCAAAATCACTTTGTGCAGTGGACAACATTTAGAAATGTGTGAAGCAGTTATCTGTCTATGATATTATACCTAGGCCTTTAGAGATGTGTATGTTGTAACTACTGTGGAACCATAGCTAATGACAACCCTGGTATTAAAATCTCCTCCAAAATATGACCAACTTCTTACATTCCCGGAGATATTGGTGTTATTGATCCACCCATACAAACATTGCAAAATTAGGACCATCATGGATTTAATTAGACCCTCATGGAATTAAGACAGACATAATTAAGACCGTCATGGAATTAAGGCAGTTACAGAATTAAGACCATCACTGAATTATGACCGTTGCAGAATTAAGACTTTCATGGAACTATGAACATTGTGGAATTAAGACCATCATGGAATTGTGACCGTCACGGAATTATGACCATTATGAAATAAAGATTGTCATGAAATTTAAAGAACATCACAGAATAAAGACCACTTTTGTCTCGATGCATTGGTTGTTATACTTCAATACCGCTATATATTTTGTATGTTTACTTGAAGTCCAACTTCTGTCATTGTCAAGTACCTTTAAAAGTTTAGAAGCATCTTTGCGATCTGTAATTGACACTGATGTTTTAGTCACGTAGAACTAGAGGACATGAGGTAACGTTAGTAAAGGATCAGTGTAGATTGGATATCAGGAAGTACTCATTCTCTCAGAGGACAATCAATGAATGGAACAAATTATCTACAGATTGTGTAACTGCTAGCAGCATGAATATGTTTAAAAACAAGGTTGACACATATCTCAGGAGAGCAGATTACACATAGATTAAAAATGTTGGATTCTCGATAAGCCAATGGCTGCCGTGTCCACTTGCAATCTGGGCCTTTCCTTGGATGGCAGTCTTGCTAAATCTTGTTAAAGTAACAGTGGTCATTTTGTCACTCATGGTCATTGTGCACCAGTGTTATAGAAAATGTATCAATCAAACAGAAGCTTTTCCCATTGTTGTACTAGAACAATAACACTGTTTTTACATGTGCACTCACAGTGCGTGTGCTGCATTTGTAAACATGTGTTCCATGGCTAAGAATGTATTGCCAGAAATTGCTGAGTGCCAATCCAGCTAAATATTCCCGAGTCAGCACCAGGTAGCCACGTTCAATCACTGGAAGGCTTTGGCAACCGCAGTTTTCATGTTTTCTACGACTCCATGCCATTTCTGGCAGTCACAAATGAAACATACTCTGGGCCATGTGTGACCTGCGCAGAATGTTTGGCGTCGTTACTGGTACAACTCCTTTTCTTTTAGTCGCTTTTTTGTTATCCACTCAATGGCCAGGCATCTGTGGGTATAAAGCCAACAGGCATAAAACTAAACCCTGATTACATAATTCTAAATTTTATTGCACAAATTCACAAATGTTCCCATCTTACAAACTACATTTCTAAAAATTATATACACAGACTTTTGTGAAAAAAACGGAACTACTCATTAAAAAAACCGTAGTATGGCCGGCCACCTTAAAATAGTCTACCAATATGCGCCCATGTCCCAAATCTGTTAAAATGATTATATTTGCAGGTGTAATGTAATAAAACATACTGTTACATCACTAGAATGAATGCATGACTAATTCTGAACAGTTATAATATAGTTTGACTTCAAGTGAAATAAAAGTCATGGTTTTGGGACTATGCACTATGCAAAGAAATAATAACAACAAACCATGTGCAAGTAAAATCAAGAATGTCATGCCAGCCATCCTCGTTAGCCAGGGGTGGTAGTAATTCCCCTGCTAGATCATCGACCTGTTGAAACATGGATCTGTCAGTTTATTCCACGCTAAGTGTGGATCAGGCATGGGTTAATTTCAGTTGTTATTTGTCAATTTAATTAACTAAATTAAGTTAATTTAATTTAATTAATTAACCTTTCCAGAAAGGTTAATTTATTTGATTAATTAACTTTACCAAAATGGGTTAATTTTATTTTATTTTATTGACACATTCCCAGTTAACTCTCAATCAAGTGCTCATGTAACAATTGATTTTACTGGATAGTTCACAGCCATATTATATAGGTGTTTCCAGAAGGCCTGCAGTCACTATTCCAGTCACTAGCCTGAGAGGGATCAGGTTCAGGCTTGTGTGACTGGGACAGAGAACATCACAGGGCACATAGTACACTGTACTGGAGGAAGGGCCATTAGCCCTCACCTATAATTTGTTCATGTGTGCATATAACCATTAATAATTAAGATGTAAAGAAACGTAATGTAGCTTCAGTTTGGGATCTGTTAACAGTGCCAACTTAAATCAAGGCATGCCAGTTCTAGTGATGCATACAAAGTAGTGTATACATATTTAAGTGCTAGTGTATAAAGGGGAAACCTAATGATTTAGTATAAAAGACTGCATAGATAACAACCTGGTGCATAGAAATTATGTATGTAGTTGCCTGGGTTTGCTAATTTGGTGGTTGAATATAGGAAGAAACCCCACACCAGCTAATCTTCAGCCACAACTTTTCAATCCTTTCAGAAAAATCATTTACTTTTTAACAGGTAGCTGTTAAAAAGTAACAACTTTTAAAATTTTACCAAATGCCCCATGGATAAAGTTTTGTGATTTTAGAACTATTTTAAATGTGTAGACATTTCTACCAACACAACGTTTAATTGTTAATTGAATTAAAATGAATTGTTAATTTAATTTAATTGAAGAATTTGGAAGGTTAAGTTAATTTAATTGACCTGAGAAATGTGTGAGACTAATTTAATTTAATTGGATAATTTCTTAGTTAATTGTAATTTAATTAATCAACTTTTCAAGTTAATTGCCCCATGCCTAGTGTGGATGTGTGCTGAATCATTTGTACTTTGTCCCATTTCCTGTCTTGGTCAATGTGTCCCTGGTAACAAGAAGCACCCGCACCCAAACTTCAGTGTTCCCTTAAAATGGCCATCACTATCCGTCTGACCAGCGATGACAGGTCAATTAAAGTTAAGTTCCTGTATGCAAGCCGCTAAGATCTTTGCAATGGCCGCTATTGGTTAATTCAGCAATAGTAAATTCCATATTTCAGCAGGTCGATTTGCCAGGGTAGTGATGTAGTCCTACCCCTAGCAGCGAGGATCATGTGAGTGGGAGATTCCAGTCATTTCTCTGGTTGACCGAGGGCTGACATTTTAACCAAAGCGACCAATAAGCACATGCACACACTATGAAAATCAGATGACCTAGACTATGCACGGTGTATTAAGTGAGGCTGGCATCACAGAACAAACGCAGTATCAAACAAATGTGCTATTTTGTCATAAAGAAGACTAGTTTAGAAAACAAATGCCAAAATATGTTGTATAACTTGAGTTTGGACGCAAACAGCATGGCCATGTCCTATTGGCAAGTATATGAATAGGTGTATACAAATATATTTTCATTTGGCAAGTGAACTTTGCAAGACTATCCGAACTTGTGACATAGGGTTATTTAACAGTATGGTGCGGCCCATCAAATGAAAATGCTCTGTTCAACAAGGTTTTCTTAGTCAACCACTGGCGTGATATTCTTAATTTTAGTTGCAAATGATTATGTTTTAGTGGTTGTAGGAAAGAAGTAACACGAAAAAGTAACAGAGAAAAAGTAACAGGATTAAAAGTAAAGGAAAGAAAGTAACACCTCGGACTAGTGAATCATTACAACAGTGATGAACCATTCGGTCTGTTCTGTGGAATGATGGATGGACTTGCCTTCCTACCAGACAGATGAGGTTCCTGAGGGTATGGCCTGAAAGATACTGAACCTCTGGAGGCTGGAGGCTGCCGATCTGCTGGCCTACTTTGACAGTACTTATGTCAGTGGAAGTTCCCATGTGATGGGTGGCGACAAACGAGAACAACAACCTCAGCCTTTGCCAAATGCCACTGTTGTACCCACCGAATGCCACTGTTGTACCCACCGAATGCCACTGTTGTACCCACCGAATGCCAATGTTGTACCCACCGGCTATACTGCGACCCCGACTGATGGACCCCGAACAAACAACATTTGTGAGGTATGGAACAATAAGTTTCTCAGCTTGGTCGGCCACTGTCACCCCTCAGCGTGGAAGGCAATCACATGGCTCCAGAGGGAACAGGCAACAGTCCAGACAGTACTGGAACAGGACACAGTTGGCAATCCTCCTAAGAGATGTACCAACAAGGGTCTGGAACGTCTCCAGAAGAGACTCAAATATCTCTGCCAGGACCATGTTAATGGTACAGACCCAATCCCTGAGTTCCTATCGGGTATTGGGTATAACATCAGACTCAACAGGCGTCAGTGATCTGTCTTGTATCAAACTATTAACTGTAAAAATCATTATTGAACGGTGGTTATATCCCTATGTGAACCATGGTTATATGCTTATATGAACTGTGATGATTATGCTATGACTCGGTCACATGTGTTTTATATTGTATAATTCTGATAAAAAATAAATAAACATTTAAAAATCTGTTACTTTGTTTGCGTTACTTTATTTCCTTGTTCTTTCTTTCCTAGTCAAAATTTTTAGTTTCTTTCCATTACTATTTATCCTGTTACTTTCTATCTGAATACTGTTTTAGTAGCTCTTACAGGTGTATAAGCCTAAAAACCATGACTTGACTTTTGTTCCCTTTAAGAATGACTTCCTTTGATGGGCAGTTGAAAGCCTCCACCTCCTTACTAGGTAAACCCTTCCCTCCCTGTCCAGAAGTCCACTGTTTACTCCTAAAAATATCAAAGACATACTCTGTAATACAGCCAAGAGATATGATAGAAATGCAGCTGTGTCCATTACACAGAGCACAGAGGTGGTCGGTCAGTAGGAATGACGGCTTCCAGAGGGTCTGGCCAAGTCAGTATGTGATGAGTCAGTGCTGTAAGGACAGTTAAGGATTAATGGTACAAAACAAAAGGGTTAATATGGTACAAACTGTTGATTGTTGGAAATAAAATACTGTCATTGAAGTAGATTTGGTTTAGATTGGCTGATAGCGCTTTTTCTTAATTACCCCCCCCCCCCCCCCCCCCGATTATAATAACAGGACAAACAAACCATAATACTACCTACAACTCCAGCCCTGTGCAATCAGCAAGAAGCATAAAAGTAGTTGCTCTACAGGCTATCCAATCAGCCCAGAGAACTAAAGTCTCTCTGAAGTCAGTAATTACTATGATTATCCCTCATGAACCCACAAGACAGCTTATTAAATGCTAGCAATGAGTGAAGTTGTGAAATCTTAAATGACAAGCCACAGAAGGATACTATTTATGCTAATGAGAGATGCTTTGAACATTCTTAGCATGACGCCATAATTAGTAATATGGTGTGACAGATAAGGCAAGCCACTTTTTAAGTGCAGCTTAATAATACAAGAAATTATCAGGAAATAAAAGTAATATGTTCCCTTACTCTTGACGTAGGGTTATCTAACAGCATGGCACAGCCCATAAAATAAAAACTAGAACTGGAGAAGTCATATTTCTGTATATTGCCAGAACGTTCTCTGGCTGGAGATGAGCTGTTCATAGGTTGTAACATAAACAACAACGTCTTCTTCTCAGATGGAGACGTTTACATATGCCCTATTTACAGATCCCTGAAGGTTTCCAGGTGCATGGTGGCTGAGGTGCTGCAATTATCGCCAATCCTCATTCATTATCAGCAGCAGCCATTTCATCCGTGTTTTACCTCCTTGCTTCTAAATCATGTGCTTCCAGTGTTTCATTGAAAGCACATGGCTCATGTACGGACGACTCAGCTCCATACACACACACACATATCAAACAGTGTGATATGCCTTGTAATGACACAGGTGGTGAACCTAAACCAACTGTGTTAGTGTTGTTTCGCTCAACCAAGAATCATCTTGCTGCCATTGCTGTGATGTTCGGTTTCAGTTGCCCCAGTTCAGGCAACCACATGAATAAGTAAGCAGTAGTCAGTGATGAGATTAACTGATTCAATAGTCTATGCATATTGATTGAAAGGCTAACTACTCACAGAAGTCAACTGTGATTGCATGGATGTTTGGATGTTTCTGCAATACAAATTTCAGACCGGGTTATCTCTGCCATTGGCAGTCAACATTGGCTCAATATTAGACGCAATTAGATGCCACTAAAAGGCTCTGCGAACCTAGCCATTTTTTAAAGCTGCTTCCTCAAATGGTTCAGCATATCACGAATCTTGTTCGTTTATGATTTGTAGTGTGTGACTAGTTTAAGTAATGTGTGCAGTCTGTTTAATAAAAAAATGCCTATTTTTGTTCAAATCACCAAAAGAATTGACTTCAGTTATTAGATCTGGTAAGGATCAAAATAGTGGATATCCAAAATGGTAAACACTGCGAGTCAATGCTGATCATTACACACCAATCACATTGCTGATCATTACACACCAATCACATTGCTGATCTTTGCACACCGATCACATTGCTGATCATTACACACCGATCACATTGCTGATCATTGCACACCGATCACATTGCTGATCATTACACACCGATCACATTGCTGATCATTACACACCGATCACATTGCTGATCATTACACACCGATCACATTGCTGATCATTACACACCGATCACATTGCTGATCATTGCACACCGATCACATTGCTGATCATTGCACACCGATCACATTGCTGATCATTGCACACCGATCACATTGCTGATCATTATACACCGATCACATTGCTGATCATTACACACCGATCACATTGCTGATCATTACACACCGATCACATTGCTGATCATTACACACCGATCACATTGCTGATCATTACACACCGATCACATTGCTGATCATTACACACCGATCACATTGCTGATCATTACACACCGATCACATTGCTGATCATTGCACACCGATCACATTGCTGATCATTGCACACCGATCACATTGCTGATCATTACACACCGATCACATTGCTGATCATTGTACACCGATCACATTGCTGATCGTTGCACACCGATCACATTGCTGATCATTACACACCGGTCACATTGCTGATCGTTACACACCGATCACATTGCTGATCATTACACACCGATCACATTGCTGATCATTACACACCGATCACATTGCTGATCATTACACACCAATCACATTGCTAATCATTACACACCGATCACATTGCTGATCATTACATACCGATCACATTGCTAATCATTACACACAGATAACATTCTGGAATTGGAATTGATTTTTCAAAGTAAGTTGGAATTGGAATTGATTTTTGGGGGAATTGGAATTGATTTTTGGGGGAATTGGAATTGATTTTTTTGGTATTATTGACTTGATACTGTTAATCTTTACTTAGTATGTCACCCTGAATCTGGTAACAGCCAGGAAGCTATCAACATTTTAGTATATACACTGTCTACTATGTTATTGAAACGTTGTGAACAAGAACAATATAATCACACAATTGCATCAAAAAGAAATACTAAGTTACTGTAACAGACAGTAAAACCAAAGTCAGACCATTCAGGCCTTATCTCATTCTCTTTCTCAGTGGACAAGGTTTATTTCCCTATGGAGAATACATGTTGGTGATTAGGATGTTGGAAACTAAAAGTTTACAGTAAATTTGATGAAATATCAATGATACCACAAATGATATAAACAGGGGGAAACTGTTCAAAACCCAGATTAACAAGCCAACTGTCCCAGGGCTGTCCAAATTGTCTGGTTTGCAAAAATCCAGGAGAGGTGTTGCAGCAGAAAGTATATATCAAATGGCTGAATGCTATTTTTAGTTTTTTATAGCAAACCTGACATATAGATGCGTTGAATGAACAATTGTTAATTGTACAAATAAAACTGTTAAAACTAATTGGATTTGAATTTTTTCTAAACCTAGAAAAAAAATGGGAATTGGAATTGACAATTTGGAATTTTTGCAAGGCAGAATTGGAATAGATTTTTTTAATTGACTGAAATTGGAATTGACCCCATGTCTGCAAAGAACAAACGAACCTGTCTAGTATCGACTATGACATGTACAAAAGTGTCTTAGTTTTTTTAGGTTTGATGAAATCATCAAACACGCTAATAAATTATTGTTGATCGGGTCTGGTGAGCAGTCAGTTGAAAAAGTGGTTTCGTCTCTATATACTAGCTACCTGGTATTTATACTAGCTACAGGTGTACCTGGTATTTATACTAGCTACAGGTGTACCTGGTATTTATACTAGCTACAGGTGTACCTGGTATTCACATTTTTGCAGTTAAATCTAATGATCAATGTGAATTCATTCGATGATTTAAAAGTACGCACACTTATTATACTGACTGCACGTAATATAATCTATTCACACACTGCAGACTCAAGCATCAACAAACCTGATTCGTGACAGGCTAAATCAGGTGAGGATGGAGTTTTAGCTGGCTACTGGTACCATCTTTGTGACCCAGTAATGATATTTCGATGACCTTTGATGGCGCCATCGATACAGATATAGAACTGAAGTGTCTCAACGCTCCTATAGTGCATAATTAATCAATATTTGTATACTGTACGTTTGTGTATTTATGATACGGTGCTCCCCAAACAACAGTCACAGATTTGTGATCTTGACTCATGTTTACTGTGCATCATTAAATCATGCTGATTGGTTTTTCGCAGGTTATGTGCGTCAAAGTACTAATAAAATATTTATGGCATGATCAGCAGAATCACTGTGGCAAAGACTTCATCTAGAGAAGTGTTTAGTGTATTTTGAGAATAGGAAAGTATGAAATGTGGAATGTTCCACATTCTTTGAAACCTGTTGCATAATGTGTTTTATTAAGAGGATGTAGTAATTCTGGTTTAACATGGTGATTAAATATTTGCAGGTATAGTGATTATACTTATTAATTTTGTAACTTCCATTAAGTTTTATTATTCCACATTAGTTTTATTTCCTGATAATTTCTTGTATTATTTAGACTGTAGCTTGCCTTATCTGTCAAACCATATTATTAATGTGGCCATATTTTAAGAATGTTCAAAGCATCTCTCACTAGTATAAATAGTACAATTTTGTGGCTTGTAATTTTAGATTTCAAACTTCACTCATTGCCAGCATTTAATAAGCTGTCTTCTGGGTCTATGAGGGATAATCATTATAATTACTGACCTCAGAAAGACTTTAGTTCTCTGAGCTGATTGGATTGCCTGTTGAGTAACTACTTTTATGCTCCTTGCTGATTGCACTGGGCTGGAGTTGTAGGTAGTATGGTTTGTCTGTCCTGTTATCATAATTGGAGGGGGGGTCAATTAACTAAGAAAACCAAATGGTACTTCAATGACAGTATTTTATTGTTTTTATTATGAACAATCAACAGTTTGTACAATTACCATCAATAAAACACTTAGCAATGAAACGCTTAAATGTCCTTACAACACTGAGTGACAGTGACTTGGCCGGACACTCTCTGGGGGTTGTCACTCCTGGTAAGTGGCTGTGTCGTTTGGGAATGTAGGTGAATCATAAACTGTACATAAACTAAAACAAGACAAATAGATGTTGGCAGCCAACAACTATGTTTATTTTCTTTCTGGTCAACAGCAATACAACCTTGGGCGATTTATGTGCTACCTACGTAAAATGAAAGGATGCAAGAAATACTGTGGCCTTGTTAACAGGTGGGGAATCATGTCTGCCCAGGTAGATTTATGTGAAGTGCCTATGAGGTTGAGTAGAGAAATCATAGTTGGATAAAAACAAAAAATTTAAGGATTGTGCATAAACATTGAAGTAAGGCTTGAAAAATATGATGTAAAAATACCAGTGTTGATTTATATATATATATATATATATATATATATATATATATATATATATATATATTATCATATATATTATATATATATATATATATATATATATAATCATTTTATGATACAGTGTAAAATAAGTGATGTCAACTGTGTGTGTGTATGTGTGTGTATATATATATATATATATATATAATCATTTTATGATACAGTGTAAAATAAGTGATGTCAACTGTGTGTGCGTGCATGCGTGCGTGCGTGCGTGCGTGCGTGCGTGCGTGCGTGCGTGTGTATTGAAGCCTTTTGCATAATGTGTATTATTAAGAGGATGTAATAATTCTGGTTTAACATGGTGATTAAATGTTTGCAATCAGCAAGAAGCATAAAAGTAGTTGCTCTAAATATATATTATTTATTTATTTTACACTGTATCATAAAATGATTACTTGAGTTGACTTTCAATGTTTTTGTATGTAAAGAAATAGGTTAACAAAGTGGGTCAGTATTTCTCACAGACCTAACTAAAGAATCCTGTTAAGTGAGAAGCCTGTCTCACATAGAAGGAATGAGCTTTGTACTGATCACACAGCTGTGCTGGATTGAAGCAAGGTTTTAATGATGTCCAGCTAATGGCCACTGCTAGCCAGGACAAAGTGGCTCTATGGCCACATGTGCCGGAAAGTGAAGTAGCCATGACAGACTGTTAAGGCTACAAGACATCTCCACTCAGCTGGTTTGTGACGTACATGAGGTCATGATGTGTTTCCATTTGCTTTCAGATTACTCTGTAATCATCTCGGGTTCATTCCAGTACCTGATCCTAGGCCTTATGCCGATTGCTGATACTGGTACCACATTGTAACAGTCAAGAAAACCTGCACCAAATTTGTTTTAACTAGAACAATCACAGTTTTCCTGGAGGCTGCAGGTCATAACCTGATAATTGTGCTACCAAGATAATCGTCACTTGAACGTTTCAACAAACGCTGGCGCACATCGGTTAAACACTCATCATTTTCAACCAGATAATCATTGTTTATCCTGCCACATTCACTGATCTCGCTACTGCATCTGTGGTCAGTGTTGAAATAATCACGAAAACCTGCTGAACCCTCAAAACAGTGCCATTTTGAATTCCAAATTCTCCTTAGCAACAACATATTTTATTAATTTCCTATGGAAGGACCTACTGATTGACTTAAAATACAACCTTCAGAAAGAACGGTATCAATTTGACGAAGTAGCACAATATATGAAAAATGGAAATTTTTACCTAATCACCAATATTGTGTGTCCTCGTGTTGCAGGAGTGCATACAACGTGGTTTGTGTGTTCACTGCTGCTTGACACTAATTATGTATGTCTCCACATGTCTCTGGGGCTGTCTGGGTGTTGTAGTTTGATGGATCAGCCTCTTCAGGCCGTGTGTTTTCCTTGTGGCTGGGTATTGTTGTTCCCTGGAATCATATATGTAAACTAAACTGATACTATGCAAGGAAACTAAAAAGGAAGATCCTTTGAATATGTGTCTTCTGAGTGGCATATCTTGGATCTCACAACGGGGGGCAAGCTTATTCACTCATTAGTTTACCACGACGCCACCGTACAGTGGCCCAACATGTTACATATGAATAAAATATAAAATTTACTATGGCCCCCCTAAATATGCCACTGGTCCGTCTTGATTGAATGGGCTATGCTGGTGTTTTCAGTTTTTTACATAGATTTGTGATATAAAATTTCGAAGAACATATATTTATGTATTTTTTATTCGAACAACGTGTGAATATCGTGGTTTCACTGGTCTCCTGTGTAAGGTGAACTCTCACAGACCATATCTGTATGTTGTAGTTTCACTGGTCTCCTGTGTAAGGTGAACTCTCACAGACCATATCTGTATGTTGTAGTTTCACTGGTCTCCTGTGTAAGGTGAACTCTCACAGACCATATCTGTATGTTGTAGTTTCACTGGTCTCCTGTGTAAGGTGAACTCTCACAGACCATATCTGTATGTTGTAGTTTCACTGGTCTCCTGTGTAAGGTGAACTCTCACAGACCATGTCTGTATGTTGTAGTTTGTGGCAGCGGCAGACAAGTTATGGTTCCTGGTCGAGATCTATTCATTTGTCGACTACTTCACGATCCCGCCATCGTTTGTAGCAATCTACTTAAACAGAAACTGGCTAGGTAAGTACCACATCATCTCTGCTCATTATTGTCATGTGAGTTAACATATGATTTTAATGCAATTTAGTGAATTCTTAACTGTCTGATCGCCTTTATATCATGTTTTCTCAGCCTGAAGGTCAAAGCACTCGGTGTGGCATCGATTTTGATTTGAGTCAGTAAGTAGGTATCTTGTGCCAAGTAGGGAACTCACCAAGTCAATATGAATACTGATGTCGGTTAATTTCTCATGGGTCATGTAGCACATTGGCAATTTGTCTCAGCACCTCAGATTGTGAACAAATATTTTTTCTGAGAAGTTGGCATCTGGCAATCACATGCCAGCTTAATCACAACTACCACAGATCTCCAGGGGTATGATGCTGCACAGTAACAACTAATTATACATATTATACAAGGTGAACTCTTCCAGACATCATAGCTAATATGAAATGTAGATTTATCAATTTTATCGTTAGCACCAACACTCAATTCGTCATTGTGGTAGATCAAGTCTATCGTGGTTATCGATGTGTAACCAATGCTGAAATAAAATCTATCAAAACTTGGTTTGGTGCACCCTCATTACTGAATAAAATACACTAATACACCTGTCTACCGCACTTTGTTTCTGGGGCGCCTTGACCTGGTCATCAAGCCACTTGTGTCATGCATGTTGACGTAATCCTAAGTCCACTTGTGTCATAAAAATAAAGGTAAAACACCAAACAAAGGAATAAAGATGACTTGTTAAAGGAAACTACTGCTGGAACCAGTTGTCACTGATTGAGTTTATGGCATGAAAATCCATTGTGTTTCTAAATATGTCCTACAATGCCATGACCTGAAGCAACTTTTTGGAATTCTGATTCAACGTTCAGAATTAGTGACACACTGCCACATTGGGTGTATAAGTAATGCAATTAGTTACCTGCAGGTGCATTCAGGTGATGCCAGTTGTCTGTAATCCGTGTACTGTGCAAATCTTGTATTAAATAGGTGGCGAATGACTATATAATGTTCACTTTTATGTATAAGCACATTGAACAATATTATTATCATATTTGAAAAACAATTTTTTTATAATGTTATTAGCTTTGCAAGAAATGTTTGCAAAAATATTCTTTGTATCCAAGATATTTAAATAGGAATTTGTCCTTCTTTTTTTTATTCTTCTTTTTTCAGAGTTTTCTTTCTTACTTAATAACAATAAAGTCTTTTATAGCACTTCAAGGTACTTTACTACAATGTCTTTCTCGATATATATGACGGGTTTCAGTACAAGATGCGATAAATGCCAATTCAGGCAACATTTCTCATTGGGCAAAATTTCATAATTGAAATTATAATTCAGCTACCATTTGCTTTAAAGTTGGATTCTTCAGATATTCCAATATCTCGTAAAAGTTTCCATTTACACAATGAAACACAGAAGTGAGTTTTTCTGTAAAACAAAATGGATTTATCACATTTTGCTCTGAAACCTTCATGTGTACATGGCTGTTAAGCAAAAATGTGAACACAAACTATGTCCATACAACTGCTGCTGACATTTCTGCAACTCTTCCATTGTGATTGCACACACATCTGCTGCTGTTCCTGCAGGCTTGCGCTTCACCCGAGTGCTGCGCCTCATGACCATCCCAGACGTACTGCAGTACTTGAACATTCTGAAGACAAGCAACAGCATTCGACTATGCCAGCTCGTGTCTACCCTAATCAGCATCTGGTTCACGGCAGCCGGATTTGTTCATCTTGTGAGTGCAATAATCTGTCTGTACTTACCTTGTCCATCCATACCAGTGTTAGAACTTAACAATGAATTAATTTGTTTTAGAATGCAGTCTGTTGTTTCCAAATATGTAAACCCACAATCAGTTAAAATCATATTAAATGAACAAAGGTAAACGAAGATCTCCTGTTGTCCTTGTGATGGTGTCTTCAGACTCTTGGCATGTCCTTGACTCCTTGCCTATGATATCTGTACTTGTCCTTGCTGATGATCTCATCACAATTCCTGGCTGATGATACATCTTAGCATGTCCTTGGTGTTAATATATCTTAGCATGTCCTTGCTGGTGATATATCTTAGCATGTCCGTGCTGATCATATGTCTTAGCACGTCCTTGCTGGTGATATATCTTAGCATGTCCTTGCTGATGATATACGTTAGCATGTCCTTGCTGATGATATGTCTTAGCATGTCTTTGCTGATGATATATCTTAGCATGTCCTTGTTACTGATATACCTTAACATGCCCTTGCGGATGATATACCTTAACATGCCCTTGCGGATGATATGTCTTAGCATGTCCTTACTGATGATATATCTTAGCATGTCCTTGCTGATGATATGTCTCAGAATGTCCTTGTTGGTTTATCTCTCTGTGTTGTAACACTTGCAGGTGGAGAACTCTGGAGACCCATTCTACAACTTCAGCAATCCACACCGTATGACATACTGGGAGAGTGTCTACTTCATGCTCGTCACAATGTCAACGGTCGGCTACGGGGACATCTTCTGCCAGACCGTCATTGGCAGGACCTTCATGGTCTTCTTCATTCTTGGTGCCTTGGTGAGTCCTCGCCAATCCATTGGTCTTTGAATTTAAAGATGTACTTTTGTATTATACCTTGTAAGTACCGTGTTAGTATATCTTGGTCACACTGATATGGTCTTCTTTGCCTTGTGCATTCAAATGTATCATATCATATGCATAGAAGATATTAACCCTCACATAATTGGTATAACTGAATCGTGGGCAAACAAAGCTATATCAAATGCTGAATTAGGACTGACAGGATACGTAATGTTTAGGAGAGATCAAATAGGAAGAAGGGGAGGGGGGGTCATTTTATATATTAAAGAATCTATTCAGGCTTACAAAATAAAGTTAGAAAGGGAAGCAAATTGCGATGAAGCTGCTTGGTGCAATATAGTTACAGGAAATTCAACATTAACTATTGGATTAGTTTACCGAAGTCTAAACATAAATGAAGAGGATAACAGATAAATACAAAACGCTATAAAGGAAGTGAGTAAAAGGGAATGTATCATAATGGAAGATTTTAACCACGGACACATAATGGAAATATCTAGAGAGTACAGGGGGTGAGGACCAACGGTTTCTACTTTTAATTCAGGATAGCTTCCTTACTCAACACGGGCTAGAACCAACCAGGGGAGAGAATGTATTACATTTAGTTTTGTCTTCATAACATGAATTAGTGGATAATGTAAAAAATACATGAGCCACTGGGTAACAGTGATCATAATCATATACATTTTGACATCAAAGTAAAATCAGAAGGTACAAATTAAAAAAATGCAGAAGAAACTTCCACAAAGGTAAATATAAAGATATGAGAAAATACTTAGAAAAGCTAAATTGGAATAACATGCTGAGGAATAAGACCACAATTGAATGTTTGAACATTCTAAAATATGTAATTGAGAGTATCATTGATCAATTTGTTCACTTGAGAAAACAAGGAAAACGGTCTAGAAAGAAGCACTTGTCAAAAGAAGCTATTAGAAAAATAGCGTACAAGCAAACTATGTGGAGTGTTTATAGGCGTACTAGAAAGGATGAAGACTACACAAATTACAAAGAGGCACATAATGCAGCTACCAATAAAATTAGACAATTTAAAAGAAGCTATCAGCAAAAATTAGCATGTAACATAAAAAAATGGCAGGAAGAGTTTTATATATGATATATATGATATATATGAGCATATGAGAGGAATAAACAAAACGTACGAGACAGTGTCTGACCTCTAGAAGACAGCGCTGGAAATATAATATCACAAGGTTTTTTAATGGTGGAAGACCTAAATGGATACTTCAGTTCAGTGTTTACCAGAGAGGATATTAGCTAAATTTCAGGAGGCTAAATTGGACTATTTAGGGGCAATTAATTGTTACTCCAGAAATGGTAGCTAAGAAAATAAAGGCAATGAAGGACAATATATCACCTGGAGTGGATGGAATTCCTCCAAAACTACTAATGGAAACAGTACAACAAATTAGTATTCCACTTCCACTGTTCAACTTGTCATTAAAAGAGGGAGTGGTTCATTTTGATTGGAAAGAAGCAAACATCATACATTATTTAAAAGGGTTCGAGAAATAAGTCAGAAAATTACAGACCAGTGAGTTTAACATCAGTGATTTGTAAACTATTAGAAAGGTTAATTAAAGACAATATGGTGGTGGTTCCTTGTTAGGCATAAATTATTAAATCCATCTCAACATGGATTCCTAAAAGTGAGGTCATGCTTAACAAATGTTATGTGTTTTTTTTAAAACAAAAACACTAAGTGGATAGACGAACGATCACCAGTAGATATTATATTATTCGATTTTCATAAACCTTTTGACAAAGTGCCACTTAAAAGAATACTACTTAAATTAAAAGTCCATGGTATCGGGGATGGCATAATCGACTGGATAGAACAATGGCTGACTGACAGAAGACGGTGTGTTGTAGTAGATGGGGAAGTTTCAAACTGGAAATCAATTTTGAGTGGGGTACCACAAGGATCAGTATTAGGACCTTTAGTATTCTTAATATATATCAACGACTTGACATTTGCAGATGACACAAAAGTGTTTAGAAGAATTAATGATGGTGATAAACAACATTTACAAAACGATCTAGACAAATTAGATGGTCTGAGAAATTGCAGATGTTGTTCAACTTTAGGAAATGAAAATGCCTACATACGGGACACGGGAACTTGGATGTAAATTATAAAATGGGAGATACTGTTCTGGGTACTACTGTAAAAGGAAAGGGCTTTGGAGTTACGGTAAGTGCTGATATGAAAGTTTCAGAGCAGTGTGGTATTGCAGCTTGAAAGGGTAATCAAATTCTTGGGTTGATTAGGAGAAATATAACATACAAGGAAAAAAGCTAATTATTCCTCTGTATAAAGCAGTAGTTAGGCCTCATTTAGAACACTGTATACAAACTTGGAGACCATATCGTAAGAATACAGAGGAGAGCAACTAAAATTATTCCTGAACTGAGAAACCTTAGTTATGAAGAATGACTGAAAGAATGTGGTTTAACAACCCTAGAGACACGGCGGTTAAGAGGAGATGAAATTGAAGTTTTTTAAGATATTGAATGGGTTTGAAAATATTGATACAAATGTTTTTTCTAACTCAAGAAAGATAATAGAACTAGAGGACATGAGGTAACATTAGTAAAGGATCAGTGTAGATTGGATATCAGGAAGTTTTCACAGAGGACAATCAATGAATGGAACAAATTGTCTACGCATTGTGTTATTGCTAGCAGCGTGAATATGTTTAAAAACAAGGTTGACACATATCTCAGGAGAGCGGATTACACATAGATTAAAAATGTTGGACTCTCAATAAGCCAATGGCTGTCTTGTCCACTTGCCATCTGGGCCTTTGCCTTGGATAGCAATCTTTAAAACCAAGAATAAAAGTTCAGTTTTATTTGATCTGTGTACAGTTTGCTAGCCTTTCAAATCACCAAGTGCATGCATACTCTCATGCACTCACACATTGACGCACTGCAATTGCAATTTGTCACATTCAGTTTTGACAAAACCCTTAATATAAAAGTATAATACTATATTGTCTGTTCTTGTTTAGTAATTCTCTTGTGCTTTTCAGGCAATGTTTGCAAGTTTTATACCAGAAATTGCTGACATCCTGGGTACACGTACCCGCTACGGTGGTTCTTACAAGAAGGAACATGGCAAGAGGTTTGTAGAATGTACTCGAATACATGCAGATAATGATCACATCTGATGCGTCAGAAAAGTACAAATTTAAATTAATCGTGAATTGGTCTGGCACGTCTGACTGTTTTGCACAATCAATATCACCTTTTTTCTTTGCAACGTTTGTACAGCTTTCAGCCGTTTTCATCAGGCTGACGACCATTACATGGTGGTACGCTGGTCATCATGTCAGGTGCTATCACTGATGTGAGGGGCCATGGCCTCGGGCTGGATGGATCCTCGTGAGGTTGTCATAGACATGGGAGAGACTGTACCGGCCCTCACACCAGTGATAGCACCTGGGCACGATGATTATTGTGCTGCCATCGAGCATTATTCAGTCTGTTGAAAACTGTCGAAACAGTTCACACAGAGAAGGTAACATTGACAGTGCTAAAATTTTTATTGATCCCAATCACCAGTCAGGTGAACCAATTCACATCTATAGTTGTTGTGTGCATTGATGCGTGAGTGTACAGGCACATGTGCATGCATGCATGTGTATTTACATTCACCAGATGTATGTTAAACTGGCAGCCGTAGTTACTTGGTTACTGCGTCCTAATGCCTTCCTTAATATTGTTCATTCATTGTTGATTCAACATTGTGTCTGCCATGGAGACGGTCACATCACTCGGGTCTTTTCTTGCACATACAGAGAGCACATCAAATATTCATCAGGGTTCTGGGCACCCACCACGGGCTTGTTGCTATCAGGGGACATGTACCATTGGCAAATCTGTTATATGTGGACCGTGGTAAAAAATACAGTACTTAATAAAATAAATAAAAAACATTACGTTTGCTTTCGGATGTCGCACATGCATCCGGTGTCCATGGTGATTTTGTCACACTGGAAGATGATATTTTTAATGTTGACTAACCTTTGGAGAAACAGAAATGTTGAAGGCATGTTGTTAGCCAGGAAATTGTTAATAAAAATGTTCTCAAACATAGATCTCTGATATAGCGGATGTAAAATTTTTGGCCAAAAAAACAATCAAAATTTGTCTGCATAAATACATAGTGTAATAGCACTTCCACTCTATTGATTTTGAGGTGATGCGACTTCTGTGATAGTTCCACACTGAACAACAGTGCATGTGAACTGGGAATACGTGTTCCTGTGGGTATTGAATCAACAGCTTATGCCGCAGCCATGGTTTGTGGCTGCTTGATGCAGATATTGTACTACTTAATTTTAGGTGCACATATGAATATCTGTAGTGAACTTTTTAGTGAAGGCATGTTCTGGCAAAATAATACCAGCGTTACAGACATGCTCCTTGATAGATACATTACGGTATGAGTATCCTCAGAGTATAGAGCATCAGTTAGAATCGTCTGCTGTATATAGGTTGTTGTCTGATTGTGTTCCACAGACACGTCATCCTGTGTGGACACATCACCTATGAGTCAGTGTCAAACTTCATGTCTGACTTTGTACACAAAGACCGCGAGGACATCGACGTCGAACTCGTCATCATGCACAGGTTGGCTAGACGTGTCAGATTCTGATGTTTGTACGATTCTAAAATCTTATATTGATCCACAATGAAGATTCTTACATCACTGCTCACCTACTACAATGACCAGGAAATATATATTTTAATAGGTTTTAGATTATGAGACAGTAAATAGTTGTTAGCCATCTGTCATTTACCGTTTTGTGTTGCATTCAGAAATTCACTATAATATCTTGCTAGAAAAACTGTTTATCCTTGCTCTGCTCTTCCCTGCTCTATTCCTACTAGTTTGGCTCTTCCATTCCTGTCATCTCTTCTTCTTCCCTTGCTCCCTTGCAGGGTGGGGTCCAAGTCAATTGGTAGCTTCTTCCATTTTTTTTGTTAACTCTCTCCATCTCCCTCTGTCTTCTGCGATGGTCTTCCACTCTTGGCTGTTCATACCTGCCCTTTCAAGATCTGGTTTGACACAGTCTTTCCATCCCAGCTTTGGTCTTCCTCTTCTTCTGCCACCCTCTTCTGCTTTCAATGCTCTTTTTGACAGTCTGTCTTCACCCAATCTTTGCACATGTCCTGCCCATCTCATTCTTCTTCCGGCTACTTTCATCTTTAGGTGTTTTTCCATGCCATTCCTGTCACCTAATATAGTAATTTACCAAAACATGAGAATTAACAATAATTGAGCCGCCAATCCTACCGTGAAGTTACAAAGCTGATCTGTTTTTTGGTTATCAAACATTTGATGTTAAGTGTGATCATGACAGTTCATGTTGCATGTGATCGTGACCGCAGGAAAGAGCCAGACCTGGAATTGGAAGGTCTCTTCAAGCGCCACTTCACCCAGGTGGAGTTCTTCCAGGGCACCATCATGGACTCCAATGACCTTGATCGCGTCAATGTGAGTTGTGCAGCAGCAAACGGTCACTGAAAACGTTGAAAGTGTCGAAAGTGAAAAAATATACAGCACCATAAAAACTAAAATAATTCCCAGAAGTGTTAAATAAATCAAATGTATAGTAGATGGATTGATTACGATAGGAAAGTGGATGTAATATTGATTAAAAATGCTTCCTCAACTGATTAAGCCTATCGCAAATCTGGTTCAATGGTGTCCAAATATGTAGAGTGTGAATAGTTTATGTAACATCCGCAGTCGGTTTAATAAAAAAGCCTATTTTTTATCAAATCATAGAAAGAACTGACTTTAGTCGTTAGATCTGGTAAGGATCAAAATAGTGGATATCCAAAATGGTAAACACTGTGTGAGTCAATGCTGATCATGTGCTTGACTTCCATCCTCTCGCGGATCACATGACAAAGTTGCGAAATTTCACCATTAAGAAAATCATGATTTTTCAACAATTCTATTTTCATTTCAGTTAATGCTTGAACAAGCATTAACCCATTAGACCCCACAACGGCCGCAGCCGGCCTCTCTGTGCAGTCCTGGAACGGCCGCATACAGGACCCACTATTCAAAGAAATCCTGGCGAATAACTACTGAACTAAACGCTACCAAATTTTGCCACACCCTAGCGGATACATTTTGCAACAACAACAGCTCGTTACATGCATGTGTTGACCTTTCGGAAATCTTGATTTTCATCAGTTTTGTTCACGCTATCTCAAAAAAATTTATTTCTATATTTGTCATGATAAAATATGGTGTAACCTGAAAAATAACCGTCAGAATTTGATAATGTTTTCATTGGTGCAAAGCTAACACATAGCTACATTTTCTTCGCTGAGTTGCATAGGGTTATAGCATGGGATCATTGTCAAATGTCAGTCGCAACTTTCAATGTTTTAACAAATGTACTATTTTGTCTTTGCAAATTGTGATCAAATGTCAACATTTTATTAATATATCCTATTTCTATGTATACATGCATGTGGAGAAATTACTACTCTTCAAAATAAACACAATTTGTAATTGTCAATATTGAATAGTTTTTTCTACAGATTTTTGAACACAAGGAGGTAAAATCGCTCGAAATTTGCCAGAAATCCTGGGAACATGGTGGCATGTTTTAATAAAATCCTGGGGCCTAATGGGTTAACTAATTTTATAGTTTGTCTGATAATTTCACAAAAACTACATACAAAAGTTGCACAAACGAACTAGCATGTTGCAGTTGATACTAGGTAGGCTTGTTTTTTGGTAAAATTTATTTGAAATGAGACTAGCAAAAAATCTAATTGATTAAGCACCTTTAACTACTGCAATGTTGATGTATTTGTTACATTTATAGTATTGCTTTAGGATCAGTTATGGAATCACTGTCTGAATTTCTTAGTTCTTGTTACAAGATTATACCCATAAGAAATCAGTATAGAGTGTCAGAAATGTCCGTTACATTTGACTACGGGTAGATGCTCCATCTACCTCTGTCTCAGTCTTATTTGGGGGAAATACAATATATAAAAAAAAATATTTTTTTACCTCTGCAGTTCTCACATGGTCCCTATGACTATTTAGTCTCTCCTTAAATTTGCTTTATTACTTTCACTTTTATGGGTTTAAATGTAGCTTATGTCTTCTAAGTTTGCTTTATCTCTTGGTCATTGTTGGCTATATTTTTTAATAGCTATCATTTAGTACAAATTTGCTTTATTTCTTGGTCGTTGTTGGCCATATTTTTAATAACCATCATTTATTATATGTTGTCACCAAATGTTGTCCTCAGGTGAAGGAGGCGGACGCTTGTCTTGTGCTGGCTAACAAGTACTGTGAGGACCCTGATGCTGAAGACGCAGCAAACATCATGCGTGTCATCTCCATCAAGAACTACCACGCTGACATCAAAGTCATCATTCAGTTGCTTCAGTACCATAACAAGGTCCGTGCCCTCTCTATCGCCCTGTCTCCTCGTGTTAGGGTGCCGAACAATTTTTTTTAGTTTTTTCGGTTTTAATGAATTATTATAAGAGTTTATAGCGGGGTTCTGTAAGACATGAATATGTTTGAATTTGAGAATACCTGATCTTAAGTCTGTGTTGCTGCATTAAAGTTTTAGTAATTTACCAACTGTGAGACTCAATGTGGTAATGTTAATTTTTTAATTATCTAAGAGATGTAATAATGTTGCAGCGTTAACATTTTTAGTAATTCATCATTGTATAGAAACACAATGTAATAGATGTAATAATGTTTAATTTGTCTAATTATTGAACTTGAACCTAGCACAAAACTAGCCACCAAGCCCAAAGGTAATAAATTGGGCTATCCAGATAAAAGCTTAGTGTTAAAATTGGTAGACAATGAACAAATATTTGAATTTAATTCATAAGTTCAAGCTGATCATAATGTGTGCCACAATTTATAGAGGTTGCTTACACAAGTGATTTTTGTCCTGATTTGTTGGGCAACATGATGTCACATGATAACTCCTCGTGGGGCTTGTTGCACATATGACAACACAGCTGTGTGTCTTGTTGCAGGCGTACCTCCTGAACATCCCGAGCTGGGACTGGAAGCGGGGAGACGATGCCGTCTGTCTGGCTGAGATGAAGCTAGGGTTCATAGCACAGAGCTGTCTTGCTCCTGGCTTCTCTACACTCATGGCCAACCTGTTTACCATGAGATCATACAAGACAGTACGTATACATAGTCAAGGCGTAGTAGCCTCTAATGCGGGTATCATGAAATTTGTCAAACGTAGATTTACATCCATCACAACCGGTGATAGCTGTTTTATTATCCATTATAGACCCCAGAAATAGTTGTGTATTCTGGAGTTTGTTTATCCTGATTTTATGATGCATAGTGAAATGTCATTGTCACATTGATTACATGGCACAACACTTGAAATGTCAACAGTAAATAATTTTTGTATGCATGACTTGATGAACCTTTACCAGCACATGCCAGTGTAATTGTGATGAGAGCGAATGGCTTCACTGTGAATGACATTTTGTCTTTCTGCGTTTCAGTCACCTGACATGCCCAAGTGGCAGAACGACTACATGCGGGGCACAGGAATGGAGATGTACACGGAATACCTGTCCGCTGCTTTTATTGGCATGTCTTTTCCCGAGGCTGCCGAGTAAGTGGGCCTACACTTGTTGCATATTGTTGAAATTGGTGTTTTTTTTAAATAAAAATATATTGTTGAGATATTTGTTATTTATAATTGTGTACAAACTAAATAATATTCTTTCTCTTTTTGTTATTGTTCTGCTAATGATTATATTTTTTTATTAATTGTTTTAATGGGCAGTTGTGTCCATTCTCATGGTATGAATGTTTACATTTATATAATAATTTTTTTTTATTGCTGTGTATTTACTGAGCTCGGATTTTCCGAGGATATTGGCGCCAAAGAAGTTTTTTTATTATTATTATTATGAAACAATGCAGACAAATGACTCCCTTGTTTTGTGTTGGCACTGTTGGCGTGGGTTGTGTTGGCACTGTTGGGGTGGGCTGGGGTGGCAGCTCATTAGGAGGAGTAAACAGTAGCAATGCCAGCCCTAAATATTTACAGCCAGAGAGCTTGATTAGTGGTAGCTGTAATTATCCACAAGGTTATCATCCCAGTGACCCCACCAGTGGACAATTTATTGTCTTGTTCCCCTTCCATTCTGGCCTACCTGAACGATTAGCCTTTTATTCCCTGCCATAGTTCCAGCAGTTAATAGTCAATTGTCTATTCCTCCCCCACCTCCCATTTCTACCACCTCTGCAGGTCTGGAACTGTGTGACTCAGTGTGTGACTCTATAGTTCATGTAGGGGACTGGTATGTAGTGGGACTTGGTGGTTACAATAACGTACTACTGTATTTATTAAATAAATCAATAATGTGTTTGTAGCCAAAACATTTGAAAGTAATTCAAATGCATTTGCAAATGTGTAACCAAAACATTTGCATATATGTAACGGTACGTTAAAGATATACCAACAATTATTGTAATAACTTCGTCTTTTCTCGTTAATCGCTACCCTGTTGTAGACACTGCTTCCTCAAGTTGAAGCTCCTCCTGGTGGCCATCGAAGCGCGCACTGATGACAGCGGGGTCAGCTGTATTGCCATCAACCCTCCCAATACGGTCAAGATCTCCCACCAAACACAGGGCTTCTTCATTGCACAGTCAGCTGAAGAAGTCAAAAGGTAATGTTAATAAAAGTTGCAAAGTGTTGTTTATGTCGAGAAAAAATGTAGTGACCTGTGTCCAATGATTTTGTGCATGAACCTTAGATGTGAAATGCCAAATAAAGAGAAGAGCACAAGATTTTGAGATCAAAAGTTGCTGCTCAGCATAAATTAAAACCCATATCGTGAACATGTAAGACGCAGTGCAGCAAAACCATCCTTTTGTATTTTCTTCCAAGAACCTACTCAAATGCACACGATTGTCATTAAAATCTTACTATAACAATTAGAAGAATTTTTAATGCAATTCTACACCTTTTACCTCTTGCCTGCAGAGCATGCTACTATTGCAAACAGTGCCATGGGGATATCGTAGACTTCCGTGCCATAAAGAAGTGTCGCTGCAAAACATGTGAGTACCTGCAAGATTACATCAGAGGCTAAATACTAGTTGACTGCGTTATGTCTTATGGCCTGTGTATGTTATGTGAAAATGGCCAGATCCTGCATGAATTAGGCTGATCCTAGCATGGGGTGCATTCTCTGCAAATGTGTGGTTTTGTAGAGCCAAGGTACTAATTAACAACACGTGTGAATAAGAAATGTTACGTTTATGCAAATGTAATGTTTTCATGCGGATATTGAAAATGTGTGTGCTTGTTAAGTGTGTGTTGACCTAGTGCAGGGCCGTGACACAAACAGGGGAAAATGAGAACAGCTTGACATTACTTGTTTATCTATAACAGTAGCTTTATCTTCATTTAAAACTACATTTTTTTGTATGTTGGTAGTCATGAAGTCGTCAAAATCAGGGAAATCAATATATAGTGTTTTAAAATGTTTCTTGCCAACAATTTTTGCAGGCAGTAATAGTTTTGCATGTGATTTCAACTTGTGTGGTTTTTATCCCACTTTCCCCTAGACGAACTGTGTTTTGCTATGTCGATGCTACCCCCATGTGCTTCTGTTGTTCAGTGTATGACTTAAATATAGACAGAGAGTAGTTCAGAAACAGAATTGAGATTATTACTTGTACATATCTGTTAGTTATGTTCAACCCATTTAAAGTCTCTAGAATCACCTACTCCTACTGATTTGTTGATATTAGCAGAATGCCCTAATGAAATAATGCAAAATATGACATTTCTGTTGTCCATGACATTTGCATTTTGTCGAAGTGATCCACTTTCCGACTAGTTTCCCAACAGGTGGCGCTATCGCTGCCTGCAAGTGCAGCGTTGTGTATCCGGAATGGTTGCACACCCGAACTAATACATGAATTTGTTAATTTTGTTTCCTTGGAACAGTGAAAATGTTCAAAAAGGGAGCTACTGCTTTGATAGGTAGTGTATCGTTTATGGCATTTTACAGTATTTGCGTGATCTATCCGTAGTAAGAATCTAACGGTGTCATTTGTTGACACTGGATTTGAAGGCTAAATCTTGTCATTCATATAATTATCAGATACTAGTAAATACTGTGAAATGCTTGTTTTTGGTTTTACAAATTCCTGCGTGAAACAATGTGGCTGGTGTGATTGGTCAATTTCTGATCGTTTTAATAAAACAAGTAATTTGATTCAGGAATAATGAATGATAAAAAAAACAACGATCATCACACCTGGTGGTCATATTGACCTTGGAAATTTCTCTCTTTTACCTTTCTGTGTATGTGCAACTATATAAGTATTTTATGTGTAATACATATTATACGTATATGGTTGTGTTTGATGTCTAGTGTACCGCTTGTTGTGTGTGAAATTAGCCTTTCATCTTGCTAAGACGTTACCTTATCTCTCACCTTGCTACAATATAGCTTTCACATTTGCACTTCTTGACTTGTATATATAATCTTCTTATAACTTGTTAAATTCAGAATACCATAAAGTGCTTTGTATCTTTTGTAAAACAAATATTGGGCTGCTTTGGCTTATAAATTCCTATATCATAAATTGTGTAGTGCATTAGTGATTTTTGGTCATTTAAAACAAAATGTAATCCATAACGTTTCAGTGACAGCCGTAGTGTAATGTACATGTGTACAGACATTGGCAACAATGGTTGCACTGATTAATCTGCTACTGTTGCTTATCCAATGACTGCTGTCATTACGGTTTTGCTCAGCTATGTATGTGACCATCACATCATATAAAACAGTCGTTGATTGGATAATATGTGCATAAATATTTCCACAGTCAGTGTCTCATTCTCAGTGCGTGTATTTATCGTTTGATTAAATGTATGTTTTCACTAAAAGCAACCTTTCTAACAATTTGTGTGCACTGCACCGATGAAATAACTTAGCATTTTAGAATATAGATCTCCTGCACAAAAGTTCCTTCTGATTTTTGTGAAAACGGCATATCAGCGGTAGCAGATTCATCGTAACCTATCTTACCATCACCAGTATAAAAAGAGCTTGATGAAATGGTGTTTCACTGCATATCTGTGTTTTCTTCCCGTTCCTCTCTTTGTTCCCAAGTGTGCTTCTAACTCTCTCTGTCTGCTCTTTCTCTAGATGCGGGTGAGTCTCCAGTTTCCTTTGTCATCACTGCCAACGATTTTTCACACAATTTGTGGTCGGTTGCTTGCAGGGCCTGTCTTTGTGGGCACTCAAATGTCCGTAGTTTTGATTATGCAAACACATCGTTGCTGCAGGCGAATCAGTTCGATTTAAATTCATTTTGCTGTTGTCCGTCATACAACTCTAAGGGAAGTATGACATTTACAATAAAAATATGCTGTTGTGGATTTATTTATAAATCTGACTGGTTTCAAGAAATCCAGCAATTTCAGGAAAGTGTTTTCGTATCACTTAAACTTGCATTGCAAATGTGGAGTAGTAGTTGTTATCTTTATCCATAGCTTCACTTTGGATCGTTTTCATACTGTTGTACTGATACTTACAAACATTGTATTCTAATATATAATCAATGAAATGAAATAATGTATCTTCTGTTAACATGATGCAACATATAATTTTATTCTTGTTCTTAACAATATCGTACTGCAAGAAACAGATGAGGTTATTTCTCTGTTGATGTTTGCTCAGTTAAAATTACATCGGCAAGAGAGTACCCACAAACCACACATTGTCAAGCCTAGTCGACAAACTGTTTTCAGTAGCAGTTTCCGTCAGCCTGTCGAACATCCATCTGCAGCTGCCACAAAGTTCCTGTGTCTGCCAGTAGATGGTGCTTAACTTTGACGCACCGGCTGACTGTTCTCCTGTTCCACACGTCATGCTGTTGCACTAAGTTTCTCGTACGTGGTGCACTCGCTGTACGCACTCGTTTCTCCTGTCGGCACCTTTGATTGCACACTAGAATGAAGAGATCATTATCGTTAATTCATTGCTTATTTCATTGCTGATGATTGCTAAGTTCTCACACCTGTGTCTGTGAATAATTTTGTATGCAGCATTTGGTAATGTCATTATTAGGACAAATGTTACGAAATGAATGCCATAAAATTACAGATGTGTCTGTGATTTGTTATTTTCGTAATTAATGCACAAATTGTTATCGTAACATTCCAGGAATAATTTCATGCAAATTCAAGGCTTATATTTTTTAGAAATGTATGCCTTTTATGCATGTTTCATATGCCGTTTGGCAAAAATGGGCAGGTTTCAAGAAGTTTTGTTCCAGTAAAATGGCACTGGCAGTGAAAGTCTAGCAACTGTGGATGTGTAGAAGAAGCTTAGTTACATTTTCAAATCAAGGGTTGAATTTGGTATAATATGTCTCCATGTGTGTTAGGGTATAGCATCGTGCATTTAAAGTGACTAAATCCATCACAGATACAAGCGTGACTTTATGATATTGATTTTAATGTTTATCGTCATACCAAATACACTATTTCATGTTTTTCACATTGTTACTATATTTGCATCTAAATATTGGGGAGAAAGAAAACCACTCAAAATCAGACGTGCTACAAATTGCAGTACAGTATACTGAAAGATATGTTTTCACTGGTGTCCAACCAGTATACTGGTTCTGGCACAAATAATTCAGCTTGATATGTGTAAATGTATATACCGGGCATGTGTCACACAGGTGAATACAATACTATTTGTTTATGTGAATCATTTTTAATGCTGAGAAATTTAATCATAATGAATCACAATCATTCATACAATTTATGTATGCACTACCACTAGAAAGGTGGTGAGTTTTACTGCATGCATTTATTTATACCTTACAAGATGTTTAAAATAAAAAACAGACATCTGTTAATTTTTTTCTTTTGCTCCATTTAAAAAAATTAAATATTGTAATAAATATTGTAACTGTAAACAAACAGTGGAAAAATTAACTACGGGGTAAATTTTTAATGCAGATAACTTATTTGCTTACCAGCTTTGTATATTAGCTCAAGATTTTTAGTTGAATCCTGTCTTCAAATGAGCTCCCTGTCACAATCACAGGTTAGTATAGCAGGTTAGATTACCGTCCAGAGAATCATACAGATGTCAGATTGAAACCGTCTCATTGTTCTGTCTTGAATGCGTGCAGCGTTAAGTAAAAAGACTCAGCAGCAACAGCAGCAGCAGCAGCAGCAGCAGCAACCCCAGACAATGATGAAGAACGCGACGGAGACATTTGGAGATGCCATTGGTACACAATAAATACAATCTTGTTGTGCTTCTGCACTGACTGACCATGATATGCTGCCACAGCTGGTAGCCACTCAAACCTGCATCTCGGCTCCATTTGGTATAAGCTTGTATAAAAAAAGATATCCAAATTTCGCTGCACAGCATACCTGCAAATATCCAAATTTCATTTAGGCAGCGTTATCTTATTGATGTAAATTTTATGCAAATCCTGGCAGAATATTTGAAAAATAACCTTATCAGCAATTTTTAAGATTCACGTTGAGTTTGACATCCATGATTCGGAAAACTAAATCTGCTTTATTGAAAATTTTAACATCTGTCTATTCTGAATTTCTCCATATGTGTATCTTTGGATCGCTCCAAGGTGCAGGGAATGGTCAGGCATGTGGTGCTCTGTCGTGGTGTATCATGTATGCACACAAGCTGTATCATCAAGCACTGTATCATGGTGTATCACCACTGTATCATGGTGTATCACCACTGCAATTTTTTTTTTTTCATCACACGTTAATTTTTATTGTTTCTGATATTCTTTGCACAGATGCCGTTCTTCAGCTACACACAGACTTTGCATGCAGCATTTGCAAGATGTGGATCCGAGGGTGGTGGGGGGGTCCTACAATAACTGTTGCCCCCAACAGAATGTTTTTACTGTAGCCCTTCAGCGATGTTTCACCATTGAAATTGAAGATATGCACAATTTTACAGCATGTTTTCATCACTGAAATTCAAGGAACTGCACCAAAACAAATTCATGGTTTTCTTTTTCAGCATGCTTTAAAATGAAAATGTGTCATCAAAATATAATAAACAATAGTAATTTTTCACCACTGAAATTTAGGAAATGCTTAACTTGTAGCAACATTTTGCCACAACAATTATTTAAATACATGGTTTGAAGCCTGAAGCAATCCCTATTGATAGCCTCAGACAGTGTGAAAGATACAGGATACGCCTCTTGCACCTGTTAATTTTTGCTTTGCATGTGTTATCAACATCACTACAAGTAAGATTTCCTGATTTGCGTTGTTGCTTTCAAATGTTGTCATCAGACCTGTTGCTACGATTATTAGAATGAAGGCCATAGATGTGTCTAATGAAAACAATTTTTTTGTTTTTGTTTGTCTTTACTGATTTAAGTCACAATAATAATAATATTATATAAAATACTTCTATTGCGCTAAAATCCTCGGGAGACCCAAGCTCGGCAGTGCACTAAAATAAAAGGGGTTCAGCAGTTCAACAAAACGGGTTAAGCCAAAATCCCTGCACAAACACAGATGTCGGATGAGTAAAACTGAGTGATCCGGTGTGGATTAATAAAATGTGTATCATTATTTGATCACATATGATCACATATATTTTGACTCAAAAACATTGGTAGTCTTGAGTCACAGGTAGTCACGAAAAATGTCAGCACATTTGATTAAAAAAACCATTGTAGCTAATGTTGATATATAATTCAAAAGACAATATTAGTGTATGAAGACATTATTAAAAGTGTTCAGCAGTAATTAATAAAGTCCAGTCATGATATTCATATACGTATAATTTTCAATATGTTTGTGTCTAAAACCACACACCATGCAGTGAATATAAAATCTCAGTCGCAAAAAATGTAAATTTGTGTGTGTCGTGGGATTTGTTGTAAAATATACAGCTTCGAAAATACTGTGAAATGCTTGTTTTTTAGTCAAGTTTCCAGAACGAAATAGTACCCAGACAGGTGACAAATGCCTCCAGAATTCTGGTGTTGTTGCCGCATCATGATGCCAGCTTGTGTTGTTGCCGCATCATGATGCCAGCTTGTGTTGTTGCCGCATCATGATGCCAGCTTGTGTTGTTCTCAATGGATTGCAGCTCACATTTATTTGCACCAAACATTATTTTATTAGCCTGATGTAGTTTTGTATGTTTGTACGTGAATTTTACTAGCTTGATGTAGTTTTGTACGATTGTACGTGAATTTTACTAGCATGATGTAGTTTTATACGTTTATACGTCAATTCAGACCAATGCACTTTCTTTTGCCTGAGTGTTTGTGTTGCACAGATAATCTGTTTCGTATCATTGACTATCTCCTAATTATACCTTCTACAGGCGGCCGTAGTTAGTGAAGCCAAAACTTTGCTTTATGTTCTAACAATAATATGCGTGTCACTGTGGCTCACACGTAGGATTCTTTTATGGTGGATATTTGGAGTCACTGGCAAAAGCATGAAATAGTATTATTCAAACAGTCACATTCGTTATGCCCATTTGTTGCACAAATTATTTGTGATGAAGTGGGTCAAGGTTATTGATATTGTGCCACTTATAGATGCTGCTGTTATAGTGCTTCCCTCTTGAGGATAAGTGATGTCGTTTTTGCAGTGCTGCCATCTGCTGGATAGTTTATTGTTGATCATGTAAGATAAAAGCTGACTCAGCTATGTAAACAAAAGAAAACACCATTGTCAGCTGTAGCTTAATACCACCAGATTCTTTCTAGTGTGCCCATACAGTTAGTGTAGATAATGCACAAAACGCACTGCGCTAAAACATGTTTTTTTTTTAACACAGCAAACATGACAGCAAAACCGGGAACGAATTCAACAACTCTGTCAACTAAGATTGCACCATCTGTTTCAAGGTAGGGATCATGTCTTCTTTGATTGAGTTTGTGTTTCTGTAAGTTTAGTTAAATAAGTTGTTGACCTCCTTCATATCCTTAATGATTGCCTGCAATAAAGGGTCAAACTAGCGTGCGTGTGGCATTGGTGCAGAACTTTACCCTGAACTCCTGCACATTATTCTAACATCAGAATACCTGCTTACATTGCGTGATTTCCTATGAGATTTACACAAAGTCTGCTTGAGTTTTTGACACAGTTGATATATAGCCAATGCAAATCCTGCATAAACTTAAAATCATACTTTTCTTTGAACTTGAAACATTTAGAAACAGTTACATTGAGATAGGTGAAACAAAATCTCTATGTGCAGCGTAGACAACTAGGGTAGTTGCTTTGCAGCTTCTAGATAAAGCAAACTAATCCAATATGAGAATATTCTGCTTGATAATGACAGAACAAAAACATACTCCAACAGTTCAAATGTTATAAAGGACACCAAATAATGTATTGTTCACTCACCAGGGAGCACCACTTGTCTAGCAGTTTTGTTCAGCAGAGGGCTCAGTCTTTGCCCCACTGCAAAAAACATGGCATTGTTGTATCGTTTAGTGCAGATCATACATAGGTCCAACAGTAGTTATTTGTGTAAGGCTCTCTCACATCAAAGAGAACAATCTACATCATAGGCGTCAACGTTACCACTGTCGAGTGGGAAATACCACTTTTTTTTATTTTATTCTATTCTCTGGTCTCGCTTTTTGGACGAAATGTCCTGCTTTTTTGTCATTTTCAACAACAAACAAAATTCACAGTAAAATCTATTTGTTTCCTGCTTTTCATGGTCACTTTCCCACTTTTTCATGATCACTTTCCCGCTTTTTCATGACCAGATGTTGACACGTATGCAACATGAAGTTGGACTTAACCGTCCTGCGACTTGCTTCCATTTCAGTGACTCTGTGAAAGAGAGAGATGACGTGACAGAGCAGGAGCTGGAGGCTGTCCTTGCCCCCACCACCACGTATGCCCTCTCTGCGTTCCCTTGCATCCTTCGTTGCTGTCTCTCCCACCACTCGTGGACCTTCTCAAAACACTCATGTCAGACACTACACGAAATTGGTCCGGATTCATGGGTGGATGGGGGGTTATTAGCCATTTCATACATCGATGTATGGGTTGTTTCCCAAAACATGTTTATTTTTTTATCACAGTAGATAATGGTGCTGACGTCGAATGCATGCAGGTTTGTATTATGACGGCTGAAATGGCACCTGGCGAATACACAAATGTTGCCAAAGTTGTATACAGGTTGAAAATAAAAAAATTCATGTAGCAAGAGGAGGGGTGTCTGAGGTGAAATGCCATTGGTTTCGTGTATTGTAGTACGTAAATGTTTTGAAATCATCCTTTAGCAAACCTGTCAAAGTACTGTGACATGTCCCACCCATTTCTGGTTAGTCCACAAATTTGCTGTGATAATTCTGGTTTTCAACATCGCGGACACGAGTCGCTGTCATTACATGCTAACGACACAGTAAGACTTTGACAGGACTTGCCAGCAGGGAGCAGCACAGCTGAGTTTTGTACTAATTCGCACAGTTGCCTCCGCCACTAATTTGTGATAGTTCTTCTGCGGATATCCTGAAATGATGTCCGTACATAATGCTTAGTCCAGTTCAATTTCAGCACTGCAGAGTGAGCTGTGGAATGTATGATCAATTACATGACTACAATACATATAAATTTTACGTTTATAATGTAAACCTTGATTTTTTTATTTGTGGTGCAGTAATCTGAATCCTCCATGTAATTAAACATAACTAAATAACTAAGTTCAGAATTGATTATCTGAAGTCTGCCAGTGTGAAATAGTTAAATTTAATGACATTCATCTCTAGCATTAGGTTTGTTGACCCGACCTGCTTTTTTTTATGTGCTTTACTAACATGGACAAAGCTACTAATCTGACTTGTTAGTCATTGCCAGTATGGATGTTTAGAGAAAAGTAACTTAAATTGTAGCTCACTAATAATCCCAGGAAATCAATAGTTAACACTGGCAGCTCTGGCATAAGTGCAATTTCTGGGCAACTTTGTAATAGCACCATACGTAGGCATACCAGTTATAGTGATGTTTATCTTTATTGGGAAAATATACTTAATTGAACTGATGCAACCATCATGATTGGCTAAAAAATAATACATTTAATCAGAAAATGTGACATTGATGCTGATTAATTACCAGGTTTGAACATAACAAATATTGTACATGTATAGTAAAATTAAATATTATGATACTAGTATGCCATTGTGCACAAATCTTTCAAAATAAAATTGATGCTGGTATTCAAAATATGTTGCGGCACAAAGATGTTGGGAAGAAACACTACGCTTTTCGAGAGTGCACATCTTGCCACAGAAACAGCTGCTTATTGGTCATGGCCAAGTGATTGATGGCCTAATCACATCTGTGTTTTGTAATATGGCTTCTACTCTAACTCATTCTAGTTATTTGTATATATGATGTTGATGGACATCTTGAAATAACTGATTCAGCAAAGCATACAGTGAGTTCATAGTTTACATTGCAGCAAATTTACTGGAGTGAATCTGCCAGCAACGAGTTCTGTGTGTGCATTTCAGCTTGTGCACTGTTTGAGAATCAGTGTATTACTTGAGATTCAGTGCATTTTTTTAGGTTCAGAGCATCGTTTGAGATTCAGTGCACTGTTTGAGATTCAGTGCACTCTGAGATTCACTGCACTGTTTAAGGTTCAGTGCACTGTTTGAGATTCAGTGCACTCTTTGGAATTCAGAGCACCGTTTGAGAATCAGAGCACTGTTTGACTTTCACTTCACGTTTTGCAATTCAAAGCACTGTTTGAAATTCAGTGCACATTTTGAGATTCAGGGCAGTCAGCTGAGTCAAGATCAGCGTGTCGTTTTTTGTTTAGTAGTGTTATACATAAGTTACAGATATACATTTTTTTGTGATTTTTCAACAAATGTTATGTTATTTTACAATGTCCGTGAACAAATAATTTCATCTTTACAGCATAAATTCAGGGGAGCCATAAAGTACCCAGATTTACACTATTTTAAACGTTATGCGGTTGCAAATGAAAAAAGGCTAATTTTCATTACTTTAATACCATTTATGGTTAGTGTTTCCATGTGGCTAATTAATATATGTTATAAAATATATATGTTAGCTACCTTTTGCAGGTTATGGCATCAAATTACACAAAAAAAAGTATTAAGCTATGTCCGAGCTACTAAGACATCTCTACGTTATACTTTTTTGTTGGATTTGGATACATATTTCCAAATCAATGCTTCCTCAGTCTAATTTCAGATTAGGAAGTTTGCAAAACAATGCCAAGGTACTGACCCACCAATATAACAACATTAAATAACTATCCCTGCCCCTAACATTTTGTTCAGAATTGTTAGGTCAGGCAAAAAAAGTCCAGAAAATCCTGTATTGTCCGCAACGATGTAGTTCTGATAGTGTCATTATTGTGAGGAATGTTTAATCGTGTACAAAATTATATCCACATACCCATCCTACCCCAATAAAAATAACAATTTCATATTTTGTAGTGTCAGTAACATTTTGTAGTGTTCATAACGTAGAAAAGTGCAAAAACTAAACACAAACACCTAAACAAAATTAGATTAATATATTTACTTTTATTTTTTTACCAAAATACAAAGTGTTTGACCTGCTGATCTTGACTCGGCTGACTGTTTGAGATTCAGAGCACTGTTTGAAATTCACTACGTTGTTTGAGATTCAGAGCACTGTTTGAGATTCAGTGCACTGTGAGATTCAGTGCACTGTTTAAGATTCAGTGCACTGTTTGAGATTCAGTAACATTGTTTGATATTCAGAGCACTGTTTGAGATTCAGTGCATTGGTTGAGATTCAGTGCACTGTTTGAGATTCAGTGCACTGTTTGGGATTCAGAGCATTGTTTGAAATTCAGAGCATTTGTTTGAAATTCAGCAAATTATTTGATATCAAGTGCAGTGTTTGAGATTCAATGCAGTTCATATTTGTTGTTAATAGACTCTTTGTTTCAGCTGCAGTTTCTTTCAGTTTCCAGGCAATATTTGACTGAACAATCTGCTTTTCCACGCTGCTGTCTCAAGGCAATAATAGCACACTGTGTACAATATTTAGCGAGTGCTTCAGTTTGTGGGCCACTGTCAGTTATCTTCTTAGTTTTCAGTTGGTGATCTTTAAAAATATACACACTTTACCTTGCCACATGATATCAAGAAAAACTAAAGTTTGTATGGTAGATTCTCTGGGCGTCAGTATGTGAGTGCATTTGGTTTGGCTGACTCCCGAATGTGTGATTTCGAAACATTTAGCAACCCGACAAATTGGCAAGATGTTCGTATGCAGATACTTGCATGATTCTGTGTGTTAGTGTCGTCGTATTTTCCAAACTCGAACAGTTGTATGCAGTTCCAGGTGGCCGGGTGATGCCAGCTAAATGGGCTTGGGCATTTCGGGCATCATCACAAGCCACTGTGTAGAACCGTTGACATGACTGCCACCATCTCAATGCCATTGTTATGCTTCTGCAGTCGGCCATCATCAGCCACAACCCCAACGTTGAGGGGCGACGCCGATGGCGAGAAGTCAGCCGAAGAGTCGAATACGTTTGACTCGACCGGCATGTTCCACTGGTGCGCGGAGCAGTCAATGACGTCCTGCATCATAGTGAGTCAACATAGGCAAATAACATGTTTAAGTAAATGCTGAAACTGTATATGTGTCATGCTCCAGTAGAGGGAGCCACTATCTTACTGTCATGCTGGTGTAATTTTCTTGCTGTCATACCCCAGAAGAGGGAGCCACTATTGTATTGTCATGCCCCAAACAAGGGAGCCACTGTCGTACTGTCATACTCCAGAAGAGGGAGCCACTGTTTTACAAGATCACTTCCTCCCATGTATTTGCTGATTTTGTGATGCTTTTTAAACTCTGCCTGTACTGTATATTGCAAGGCTGTTATCAGTTATACATTTATTAAATACATTATTAAATCATCTAAATAATGCTAGTAGTGTGAATATGTTTAACTAGTAAAATTAACAGACATCTGGTGTAGGTGAGCAACACATAGATTAAAAATTGTTGGTCTCTCGGAAGGCTAATGGCTTCCATGTCCATTTGTAATCTGGAGATTGTTACTTTGGATGGCAGTCTTGTTAAATCTTATTATTTCTTGTTAAATCTTATAGTGTAACACAATAAGTCAGGCATGGATTTTCTTGGGAAATTGGTCCAGTGGTTTTCCACTCTGTTCATATCTGGGAGTCCACACACTTTTTTAATAGATATAAGATAAATATAAGTATGACTGTTTGGTACAGCCTTGGGCCGATTCAAGATAGCAGTTTACATGCACGTTGGCAGACAGTTGAAATTGGCCAGTTTAACACTGGATTTATCGTCTTCTAAAGTAGTTGTTATATTTGGTGTGTATTTGACCAAATGCACCTTATACATCAACATCAGATGCAAATACAGGCTTCTGGAAAAAGTCAAATACAAATACACAAAATCAGCTTATTTAAACAGAAAGGCACATTTCCTTTGCAGTATTTATTAAGTATAGTTATTGCGACACCCAAAATCATAGCCACTACTGTTTCTGTGGTGGTGTCAACTGCTGCCACTGGCGTAGATGAAATGAGATGAGATCAAGTGTCCTCCATTGCTGGCAATAAGCTGCAATTGCATCAACATTTCTCAGGCCTCCACCAAAGTAGCAGCGCTGTTGACATTTGCCTAAGGTCTGTCTACATACACCATTGCTGCATTCATTAAGATGGAGATTGATACATACATTTCCAGTCATGTGATTGACACATGCATTGGAATACAAGCCCTTGTTAAGGTGTTGACATCTTGCTTGACGTCTTGTCAGACACAGAAATACACAACTTTTATTCCAGTTAAATTTTTTGTGATGGATCATTACATACATCTTGTGTAAACATAATGAGGATCAGGCAGAGAATGATTAGACGAAACGTTTATTTGAATCAGTGACAGGAAATAATGTCAAGATTTAATACGATAACCATCCAATGTGTGTGTGTGTTTGTGTCTGAATTAAAGAACTGAATTGAACAATGCAACAAGCTCCTAATGAGTAGTTAACAACGGCGCCATTAGTCTGTAGCAACAAGCAGTTGACAGGACACATTTACTATAATGAATTTTTATTTCAAGCACATGTCCATCAACTTCTCAACATAATTATGAGTCATACCACATCTGTTTCAATTTATAATTATTTTTTTTACAAAACCATATGGCTGTGTTTATATTGACATATGAAAATAAAAAATCTTTAAAACATTATAAACAAATAACTAAATCTGATTACAGCACATTTAATTAATGTGTTACAAAACAAGAATTAAGAACTTTGACCAAGCACACATTCTGCTACATAATCGAATATAAGTGCCAGTTACCACCAGAGAGACGTGATTCTAGTAGCCTTACCAAAGTCTTTCTATGTAGCATTTCTGTGAGTTTATTTTTACTGCTGGATATCACGACCATCATTCTGATGCCGGAGTAATTACACGTGGACATAATGTGCCCTAGAGACAAATTGACAATTATGATGTAGCAGGGCCCAAAGGTGACCAATCAACCAACCAGAACGCAAGATCTGAGGAATCCTTCAGGGAGTCTCTATAAAGTATGTCACACTCGGGGGGGGGGGTTGAGTATTATAGGGTGTATTAGTGATTGTTATGCAGCAATTAAAAAAACAATTTTTTATTGGTCATGTACATGTGAAATTATTTCAGTAGTCATGTAGCATTAATTATTAAAATATATATTTTTTTACTATACATACTTATATTCGACATGGGAACTATGAATCAGTAGATGTGTGCATTTTGAGGTGTGGGTGGGGGGGGCATAGCGAGGTCTCAAGATGAACATAGTTTATTGGAGGTTTATAGGCCAGTGTTATGAAGCATTAAATGGAGATGGGGGTCTTTGAGATGTCCACAAGTAGCTTTAAAACATATTTTATGGGTGTCTTCTCACACGATGATCTTCAGACATGCCAATAGAACGTTACGAAAGCTGTTTTAGCAGCCTCTAAAAAGATGCTTTATCTCCAGCTTTGGAACCTTGTGGTGATTTGTCATTAGCAAACACGCAAGTTAGAAAACGAACACAGATGTTTAATTACCTGCTAGCTTAAAAAACATATTTTCTCTTTTCCAGGATCGCAGGCAGGCTGCCCTGGCAAACTTCACCAATCATGTCATTGTGTGTCTGTTTGCTGATGCCAACTCGCCTCTGATTGGTCTTCGCAACCTCGTGATGCCACTTCGTGCCAGCAACTTCAATTTCAAGGAGCTCAAGACAGTGGTGATCGTTGGCAACCGCGAATACACGAAGAAGGAATGGAAGAATCTCGCGTACTTTCCTCTCATTCAGATACTTGATGTGAGTCACAGTTGTGTGGCTCAAATCTGTGGTAAAATACCATATCAAGTATTGTCAACATGGTGTGGAAGCATGGATCTAGAGCTTTTAAAATAACATAGCAGATATAACAAACCTTTATGACCTTACAAACAAATGGAGATTAGTTAGAAATTAGAAAACAAATTAGTGCTTTATTTATGTTTTATTTATTTTTATTATTGGCCATTCCTTGTTGCCCTTTGTATAATCTATATTTGAGCCATTCCTTGTTGCCCTTTGTATAATCTATATTTGAGCCATTCCTTGTTGCCCTTTGTATAATCTATATTTGAACCAGCCCTTGTTGCCCTTTGTATAATCTATATTTGAGCCATTACTTGTTGCCCTTTGTATAATCTATATTTGAGCCATTCCTTGTTGCCCTTTGTATAATCTATATTTGAGCCATTCCTTGTTGCCCTTTGTATAATCTATATTTGAGCCAGCCCTTGTTGCCCGTTGTATAATCTATATTTGAGCCAGCCCTTGTTGCCCTTTGTATAATCTATATTTGAACCATTCCTTGTTGCCCTTTGTATAATCTATATTTGAACCATTCCTTGTTGCCCTTTGTATAATCTATATTTGAACCATTCCTTGTTGCCCTTTGTATAATCTATATTTGAACCAGCCCTTGTTGCCCTTTGTATAATCTATATTTGAGTCATTCCTTGTTGCCCTTTGTATAATCTATATTTGAACCATTCCTTGTTGCCCTTTGTATAATCTATATTTGAGCCATTCATTGTTGCCCTTTGTATAATCTATATTTGAACCAGCCCTTGTTGCCCTTTGTATAATCTATATTTGCGCCATTCCTTGTTGCCCTTTGTATAATCTATATTTGAACCAGCCCTTGTTGCCCTTTGTATAATCTATATTTGAACCATTCGTTGTTGCCCTTTGTATAATCTATATTTGAACCATTCGTTGTTGCCCTTTGTATAATCTATATTTGAACCAGCCCTTGTTGCCCTTTGTGTAATCTATATTTGAACCAGCCCTTGTTGCCCTTTGTATAATCTACATTTGAACCATTCCTTGTTGCCCTTTGTGTAATCTATATTTGAACCATTCCTTGTTGCCCTTTGTACAATCTATATTTGAACCATTCCTTGTTGCCCTTTGTATAATCTATATTTGAACCAGCCCTTGTTGCCCTTTGTATAATCTATATTTGAACCATTCCTTGTTGCCCTTTGTATAATCTATATTTGAACCACTCCTTTTTGCCCTTTGTGTAATCTATATTTGAACCAGCCCTTGTTGCCCTTTGTATAATCTATATTTGACCCATTCCTTGTTGCCCTTTGTATAATCTATATTTGAACCAGCCCTTGTTGCCCTTTGTATAATCTATATTTGAACCAGCCCTTGTTGCCCTTTGTATAATCTATATTTGAACCATTCCTTGTGGCCCTTTGTATAATCTATATTTGAGCCATTCCTTGTTGCCCTTTGTATAATCTATATTTGAGCCATTCCTTGTTACCCTTTGTATAATCTATATTTGAACCAGCCCTTGTTGCCCTTTGTATAATCTATATTTGAGCCATTCCTTGTTGCCCTTTGTATAATCTATATTTGAGCCATTCCTTGTTGCCCTTTGTATAATCTATATTTGAGCCATTCCTTGTTGCCCTTTGTATAATCTATATTTGAACCAGCCGTTGTTGCCCTTTGTATAATCTATATTTCAGCCATTCCTTGTTGCCCTTTGTATAATCTATATTTGAGCCATTCCTTGTTGCCCTTTGTATAATCTATATTTGAGCCAGCCCTTGTTGCCCTTTGTATAATCTATATTTGAACCATTCCTTGTTGCCCTTTGTATAATCTATATTTGAACCATTCCTTGTTGCCCTTTGTATAATCTATATTTGAACCATTCCTTGTTGCCCTTTGTATAATCTATATTTGAACCAGCCCTTGTTGCCCTTTGTATAATCTATATTTGAGCCATTCCTTGTTGCCCTTTGTATAATCTATATTTGAACCATTCCTTGTTGCCCTTTGTATAATCTATATTTGAGCCATTCCTTGTTGCCCTTTGTATAATCTATATTTGAACCAGCCCTTGTTGCCCTTTGTATAATCTATATTTGCGCCATTCCTTGTTGCCCTTTGTATAATCTATATTTGAACCAGCCCTTGTTGCCCTTTGTATAATCTATATTTGAACCATTCGTTGTTGCCCTTTGTATAATCTATATTTGAACCATTCGTTGTTGCCCTTTGTATAATCTATATTTGAACCAGCCCTTGTTGCCCTTTGTGTAATCTATATTTGAACCAGCCCTTGTTGCCCTTTGTATAATCTACATTTGAACCATTCCTTGTTGCCCTTTGTGTAATCTATATTTGAACCATTCCTTGTTGCCCTTTGTACAATCTATATTTGAACCATTCCTTGTTGCCCTTTGTATAATCTATATTTGAACCAGCCCTTGTTGCCCTTTGTATAATCTATATTTGAACCATTCCTTGTTGCCCTTTGTATAATCTATATTTGAACCATTCCTTGTTGCCCTTTGTATAATCTATATTTGAACCAACCCTTGTTGCCTTTTGTATAATCTATATTTGAGCCATTCCTTGTTGCCCTTTGTATAATCTATATTTGAACCAGCCCTTGTTGCCCTTTGTATAATCTATATTTGAACCAGCCCTTGTTGCCCTTTGTATAATCTATATTTGAACCATTCCTTGTGGCCCTTTGTATAATCTATATTTGAGCCATTCCTTGTTGCCCTTTGTATAATCTATATTTGAGCCATTCCTTGTTGCCCTTTGTATAATCTATATTTGAACCAGCCCTTGTTTCCCTTTGTATAATCTATATTTGAACCATTCGTTGTTGCCCTTTGTATAATTTATATTTGAACCATTCGTTGTTGCCCTTTGTATAATCTATATTTGAACCAGCCCTTGTTGCCCTTTGTGTAATCTATATTTGAACCAGCCCTTGTTGCCCTTTGTATAATCTACATTTGAACCATTCCTTGTTGCCCTTTGTGTAATCTATATTTGAACCATTCCTTGTTGCCCTTTGTACAATCTATATTTGAACCATTCCTTGTTGCCCTTTGTATAATCTATATTTGAACCAGCCCTTGTTGCCCTTTGTATAATCTATATTTGAACCATTCCTTGTTGCCCTTTGTATAATCTATATTTGAACCATTCCTTGTTGCCCTTTGTATAATCTATATTTGAACCAGCCCTTGTTGCCTTTTGTATAATCTATATTTGAGCCATTCCTTGTTGCCCTTTGTATAATCTATATTTGAACCAGCCCTTGTTGCCCTTTGTATAATCTATATTTGAACCAGCCCTTGTTGCCCTTTGTATAATCTATATTTGAACCATTCCTTGTGGCCCTTTGTATAATCTATATTTGAGCCATTCCTTGTTGCCCTTTGTATAATCTATATTTGAGCCATTCCTTGTTGCCCTTTGTATAATCTATATTTGAACCAGCCCTTGTTGCCCTTTGTATAATCTATATTTGAGCCATTCCTTGTTGCCCTTTGTATAATCTATATTTGAGCCATTCCTTGTTGCCCTTTGTATAATCTATATTTGAACCAGCCGTTGTTGCCCTTTGTATAATCTATATTTGAGCCAGCCTTTGTTGCCCGTTGTATAATCTATATTTGAACCAGCCCTTGTTGCCCTTTGTATAATCTATATTTGAACCATTCCTTGTTGCCCTTTGTATAATCTATATTTGAACCAGCCCTTGTTGCCCTTTGTATAATCTATATTTGAGCCATTCCTTGTTGCCCTTTGTATAATCTATATTTGAACCATTCCTTGTTGCCCTTTGTATAATCTATATTTGAACCAGCCCTTGTTGCCCTTTGTATAATCTATATTTGAACCAGCCCTTGTTGCCCTTTATATAATCTATATTTGAACCATTCCTTGTTGCCCTTTGTATAATCTATATTTGAACCAGCCCTTGTTGCCCTTTGTATAATCTATATTTGAACCAGCCCTTGTTGCCCTTTGTATAATCTATATTTGCGCCATTCCTTGTTGCCCTTTGTATAATCTATATTTGAACCAGCCTTTGTTGCCCTTTGTATAATCTATATTTGAACCATTCGTTGTTGCCCTTTGTATAATCTATATTTGAACCAGCCCTTGTTGCCCTTTGTATAATCTATATTTGAACCATTCCTTGTTGCCCTTTGTGTAATCTATATTTGAACCATTCCTTGTTGCCCTTTGTACAATCTATATTTGAACCATTCCTTGTTGCCCTTTGTATAATCTATATTTGAACCAGCCCTTGTTGCCCTTTGTATAATCTATATTTGAACCATTCCTTGTTGCCCTTTGTATAATCTATATTTGAACCATTCCTTGTTGCCCTTTGTATAATCTATATTTGAACCATTCCTTGTTGCCCTTTGTATAATCTATATTTGAACCAGCCCTTGTTGCCCTTTGTATAATCTATATTTGAGCCATTCCTTGTTGCCCTTTGTATAATCTATATTTGAACCAGCCCTTGTTGCCCTTTGTGTAATCTATATTTGAACCAGCCCTTGTTGCCCTTTGTATAATCTATATTTGAACCATTCCTTGTTGCCCTTTGTATAATCTATATTTGAACCAGCCCTTGTTGCCCTTTGTATAATCTATATTTGAGCCATTCCTTGTTGCCCTTTGTATAATCTATATTTGAACCATTCCTTGTTGCCCTTTGTATAATCTATATTTGAACCAGCCCTTGTTGCCCTTTGTATAATCTATATTTGAACCAGCCCTTGTTGCCCTTTATATAATCTATATTTGAACCATTCCTTGTTGCCCTTTGTATAATCTATATTTGAACCAGCCCTTGTTGCCCTTTGTATAATCTATATTTGAACCAGCCCTTGTTGCCCTTTGTATAATCTATATTTGCGCCATTCCTTGTTGCCCTTTGTATAATCTATATTTGAACCAGCCCTTGTTGCCCTTTGTATAATCTATATTTGAACCATTCGTTGTTGCCCTTTGTATAATCTATATTTGAACCAGCCCTTGTTGCCCTTTGTGTAATCTATATTTGAACCAGCCCTTGTTGCCCTTTGTATAATCTATATTTGAACCATTCCTTGTTGCCCTTTGTGTAATCTATATTTGAACCATTCCTTGTTGCCCTTTGTACAATCTATATTTGAACCATTCCTTGTTGCCCTTTGTATAATCTATATTTGAACCAGCCCTTGTTGCCCTTTGTATAATCTATATTTGAACCATTCCTTGTTGCCCTTTGTATAATCTATATTTGAACCATTCCTTGTTGCCCTTTGTATAATCTATATTTGAACCATTCCTTGTTGCCCTTTGTATAATCTATATTTGAACCAGCCCTTGTTGCCCTTTGTATAATCTATATTTGAGCCATTCCTTGTTGCCCTTTGTATAATCTATATTTGCGCCATTCCTTGTTGCCCTTTGTATAATCTATATTTGAACCAGCCCTTGTTGCCCTTTGTATAATCTATATTTGAACCATTCGTTGTTGCCCTTTGTATAATCTATATTTGAACCATTCGTTGTTGCCCTTTGTATAATCTATATTTGAACCAGCCCTTGTTGCCCTTTGTGTAATCTATATTTGAACCAGCCCTTGTTGCCCTTTGTATAATCTACATTTGAACCATTCCTTGTTGCCCTTTGTGTAATCTATATTTGAACCATTCCTTGTTGCCCTTTGTACAATCTATATTTGAACCATTCCTTGTTGCCCTTTGTATAATCTATATTTGAACCAGCCCTTGTTGCCCTTTGTATAATCTATATTTGAACCATTCCTTGTTGCCCTTTGTATAATCTATATTTGAACCATTCCTTGTTGCCCTTTGTATAATCTATATTTGAACCAGCCCTTGTTGCCCTTTGTATAATCTATATTTGAGTCATTCCTTGTTGCCCTTTGTATAATCTATATTTGAACCATTCCTTGTTGCCCTTTGTATAATCTATATTTGAGCCATTCATTGTTGCCCTTTGTATAATCTATATTTGAACCAGCCCTTGTTGCCCTTTGTATAATCTATATTTGCGCCATTCCTTGTTGCCCTTTGTATAATCTATATTTGAACCAGCCCTTGTTGCCCTTTGTATAATCTATATTTGAACCATTCGTTGTTGCCCTTTGTATAATCTATATTTGAACCATTCGTTGTTGCCCTTTGTATAATCTATATTTGAACCAGCCCTTGTTGCCCTTTGTGTAATCTATATTTGAACCAGCCCTTGTTGCCCTTTGTATAATCTACATTTGAACCATTCCTTGTTGCCCTTTGTGTAATCTATATTTGAACCATTCCTTGTTGCCCTTTGTACAATCTATATTTGAACCATTCCTTGTTGCCCTTTGTATAATCTATATTTGAACCAGCCCTTGTTGCCCTTTGTATAATCTATATTTGAACCATTCCTTGTTGCCCTTTGTATAATCTATATTTGAACCACTCCTTTTTGCCCTTTGTGTAATCTATATTTGAACCAGCCCTTGTTGCCCTTTGTATAATCTATATTTGACCCATTCCTTGTTGCCCTTTGTATAATCTATATTTGAACCAGCCCTTGTTGCCCTTTGTATAATCTATATTTGAACCAGCCCTTGTTGCCCTTTGTATAATCTATATTTGAACCATTCCTTGTGGCCCTTTGTATAATCTATATTTGAGCCATTCCTTGTTGCCCTTTGTATAATCTATATTTGAGCCATTCCTTGTTACCCTTTGTATAATCTATATTTGAACCAGCCCTTGTTGCCCTTTGTATAATCTATATTTGAGCCATTCCTTGTTGCCCTTTGTATAATCTATATTTGAGCCATTCCTTGTTGCCCTTTGTATAATCTATATTTGAGCCATTCCTTGTTGCCCTTTGTATAATCTATATTTGAACCAGCCGTTGTTGCCCTTTGTATAATCTATATTTCAGCCATTCCTTGTTGCCCTTTGTATAATCTATATTTGAGCCATTCCTTGTTGCCCTTTGTATAATCTATATTTGAGCCAGCCCTTGTTGCCCTTTGTATAATCTATATTTGAACCATTCCTTGTTGCCCTTTGTATAATCTATATTTGAACCATTCCTTGTTGCCCTTTGTATAATCTATATTTGAACCATTCCTTGTTGCCCTTTGTATAATCTATATTTGAACCAGCCCTTGTTGCCCTTTGTATAATCTATATTTGAGCCATTCCTTGTTGCCCTTTGTATAATCTATATTTGAACCATTCCTTGTTGCCCTTTGTATAATCTATATTTGAGCCATTCCTTGTTGCCCTTTGTATAATCTATATTTGAACCAGCCCTTGTTGCCCTTTGTATAATCTATATTTGCGCCATTCCTTGTTGCCCTTTGTATAATCTATATTTGAACCAGCCCTTGTTGCCCTTTGTATAATCTATATTTGAACCATTCGTTGTTGCCCTTTGTATAATCTATATTTGAACCATTCGTTGTTGCCCTTTGTATAATCTATATTTGAACCAGCCCTTGTTGCCCTTTGTGTAATCTATATTTGAACCAGCCCTTGTTGCCCTTTGTATAATCTACATTTGAACCATTCCTTGTTGCCCTTTGTGTAATCTATATTTGAACCATTCCTTGTTGCCCTTTGTACAATCTATATTTGAACCATTCCTTGTTGCCCTTTGTATAATCTATATTTGAACCAGCCCTTGTTGCCCTTTGTATAATCTATATTTGAACCATTCCTTGTTGCCCTTTGTATAATCTATATTTGAACCATTCCTTGTTGCCCTTTGTATAATCTATATTTGAACCAACCCTTGTTGCCTTTTGTATAATCTATATTTGAGCCATTCCTTGTTGCCCTTTGTATAATCTATATTTGAACCAGCCCTTGTTGCCCTTTGTATAATCTATATTTGAACCAGCCCTTGTTGCCCTTTGTATAATCTATATTTGAACCATTCCTTGTGGCCCTTTGTATAATCTATATTTGAGCCATTCCTTGTTGCCCTTTGTATAATCTATATTTGAGCCATTCCTTGTTGCCCTTTGTATAATCTATATTTGAACCAGCCCTTGTTTCCCTTTGTATAATCTATATTTGAACCATTCGTTGTTGCCCTTTGTATAATTTATATTTGAACCATTCGTTGTTGCCCTTTGTATAATCTATATTTGAACCAGCCCTTGTTGCCCTTTGTGTAATCTATATTTGAACCAGCCCTTGTTGCCCTTTGTATAATCTACATTTGAACCATTCCTTGTTGCCCTTTGTGTAATCTATATTTGAACCATTCCTTGTTGCCCTTTGTACAATCTATATTTGAACCATTCCTTGTTGCCCTTTGTATAATCTATATTTGAACCAGCCCTTGTTGCCCTTTGTATAATCTATATTTGAACCATTCCTTGTTGCCCTTTGTATAATCTATATTTGAACCATTCCTTGTTGCCCTTTGTATAATCTATATTTGAACCAGCCCTTGTTGCCTTTTGTATAATCTATATTTGAGCCATTCCTTGTTGCCCTTTGTATAATCTATATTTGAACCAGCCCTTGTTGCCCTTTGTATAATCTATATTTGAACCAGCCCTTGTTGCCCTTTGTATAATCTATATTTGAACCATTCCTTGTGGCCCTTTGTATAATCTATATTTGAGCCATTCCTTGTTGCCCTTTGTATAATCTATATTTGAGCCATTCCTTGTTGCCCTTTGTATAATCTATATTTGAACCAGCCCTTGTTGCCCTTTGTATAATCTATATTTGAGCCATTCCTTGTTGCCCTTTGTATAATCTATATTTGAGCCATTCCTTGTTGCCCTTTGTATAATCTATATTTGAACCAGCCGTTGTTGCCCTTTGTATAATCTATATTTGAGCCAGCCTTTGTTGCCCGTTGTATAATCTATATTTGAACCAGCCCTTGTTGCCCTTTGTATAATCTATATTTGAACCATTCCTTGTTGCCCTTTGTATAATCTATATTTGAACCAGCCCTTGTTGCCCTTTGTATAATCTATATTTGAGCCATTCCTTGTTGCCCTTTGTATAATCTATATTTGAACCATTCCTTGTTGCCCTTTGTATAATCTATATTTGAACCAGCCCTTGTTGCCCTTTGTATAATCTATATTTGAACCAGCCCTTGTTGCCCTTTATATAATCTATATTTGAACCATTCCTTGTTGCCCTTTGTATAATCTATATTTGAACCAGCCCTTGTTGCCCTTTGTATAATCTATATTTGAACCAGCCCTTGTTGCCCTTTGTATAATCTATATTTGCGCCATTCCTTGTTGCCCTTTGTATAATCTATATTTGAACCAGCCTTTGTTGCCCTTTGTATAATCTATATTTGAACCATTCGTTGTTGCCCTTTGTATAATCTATATTTGAACCAGCCCTTGTTGCCCTTTGTATAATCTATATTTGAACCATTCCTTGTTGCCCTTTGTGTAATCTATATTTGAACCATTCCTTGTTGCCCTTTGTACAATCTATATTTGAACCATTCCTTGTTGCCCTTTGTATAATCTATATTTGAACCAGCCCTTGTTGCCCTTTGTATAATCTATATTTGAACCATTCCTTGTTGCCCTTTGTATAATCTATATTTGAACCATTCCTTGTTGCCCTTTGTATAATCTATATTTGAACCATTCCTTGTTGCCCTTTGTATAATCTATATTTGAACCAGCCCTTGTTGCCCTTTGTATAATCTATATTTGAGCCATTCCTTGTTGCCCTTTGTATAATCTATATTTGAACCAGCCCTTGTTGCCCTTTGTGTAATCTATATTTGAACCAGCCCTTGTTGCCCTTTGTATAATCTATATTTGAACCATTCCTTGTTGCCCTTTGTATAATCTATATTTGAACCAGCCCTTGTTGCCCTTTGTATAATCTATATTTGAGCCATTCCTTGTTGCCCTTTGTATAATCTATATTTGAACCATTCCTTGTTGCCCTTTGTATAATCTATATTTGAACCAGCCCTTGTTGCCCTTTGTATAATCTATATTTGAACCAGCCCTTGTTGCCCTTTATATAATCTATATTTGAACCATTCCTTGTTGCCCTTTGTATAATCTATATTTGAACCAGCCCTTGTTGCCCTTTGTATAATCTATATTTGAACCAGCCCTTGTTGCCCTTTGTATAATCTATATTTGCGCCATTCCTTGTTGCCCTTTGTATAATCTATATTTGAACCAGCCCTTGTTGCCCTTTGTATAATCTATATTTGAACCATTCGTTGTTGCCCTTTGTATAATCTATATTTGAACCAGCCCTTGTTGCCCTTTGTGTAATCTATATTTGAACCAGCCCTTGTTGCCCTTTGTATAATCTATATTTGAACCATTCCTTGTTGCCCTTTGTGTAATCTATATTTGAACCATTCCTTGTTGCCCTTTGTACAATCTATATTTGAACCATTCCTTGTTGCCCTTTGTATAATCTATATTTGAACCAGCCCTTGTTGCCCTTTGTATAATCTATATTTGAACCATTCCTTGTTGCCCTTTGTATAATCTATATTTGAACCATTCCTTGTTGCCCTTTGTATAATCTATATTTGAACCATTCCTTGTTGCCCTTTGTATAATCTATATTTGAACCAGCCCTTGTTGCCCTTTGTATAATCTATATTTGAGCCATTCCTTGTTGCCCTTTGTATAATCTATATTTGAACCAGCCCTTGTTGCCCTTTGTGTAATCTATATTTGAACCAGCCCTTGTTGCCCTTTGTATAATCTATATTTGAACCATTCCTTGTTGCCCTTTGTATAATCTATATTTGAACCATTCCTTGTTGCCCTTTGTATAATCTATATTTGAACCATTCCTTGTTGCCCTTTGTATAATCTATATTTGAACCATTCCTTGTTGCCCTTTGTATAATCTATATTTGAACCAGCCCTTGTTGCCCTTTGTATAATCTATATTTGAGCCATTCCTTGTTGCCCTTTGTATAATCTATATTTGAACCATTCCTTGTTGCCCTTTGTATAATCTATATTTGAGCCATTCCTTGTTGCCCTTTATATAATCTATATTTGAAACAGCCCTTGTTGCCCTTTGTATAATCTACATTTGAACCAGCCCTTGTTGCCCTTTGTATAATCTATATTTGAAACAGCCCTTGTTGCCCTTTCTATAATCTATATTTGAGCCATTCCTTGTTGCCCTTTGTATAATCTATATTTGAACCATTCCTTGTTGCCCTTTGTATTATCTATATTTGAACCATTCCTTGTTGCCCTTTGTATAATCTATATTTGAGCCATTCCTTGTTGCCCTTTGTATAATCTATATTTGAACCAGCCCTTGTTGCCCTTTGTATAATCTATATTTGAACCATTCCTTGTTGCCCTTTGTATAATCTGTATTTGAATCATTCCTTGTTGCCCTTTGTATAATCTATATTTGAACCAGCCCTTGTTGCCTTTTGTATTATCTATATTTGAACCAGCCCTTGTTGCCCTTTGTATAATCTATATTTGAACCATTCCTTGTTGCCCTTTGTATAATCTATATTTGAACCAGCCCTTGTTGCCCTTTGTATAATCTATATTTGAACCAGCCCTTGTTGCCCTTTGTATAATCTATATTTGAACCATTCCTTGTTGCCCTTTGTATAATCTATATTTGAACCAGCCCTTGTTGCCCTTTGTATAATCTATATTTGAACCAGCCCTTGTTGCCCTTTGTATAATCTATATTTGAACCATTCCTTGTTGCCCTTTGTATAATCTATATTTGAACCAGCCCTTGTTGCCCTTTGTATAATCTATATTTGAGCCATTCCTTGTTGCCCTTTGTATAATCTATATTTGAACCAGCCCTTGTTGCCCTTTGTATAATCTATATTTGAACCATTCCTTGTTGCCCTTTGTGTAATCTATATTTGAACCATTCCTTGTTGCCCTTTGTACAATCTATATTTGAACCATTCCTTGTTGCCCTTTGTATAATCTATATTTGAACCAGCCCTTGTTGCCCTTTGTATAATCTATATTTGAACCATTCCTTGTTGCCCTTTGTATAATCTATATTTGAACCATTCCTTGTTGCCCTTTGTATAATCTATATTTGAACCATTCCTTGTTGCCCTTTGTATAATCTATATTTGAACCAGCCCTTGTTGCCCTTTGTATAATCTATATTTGAGCCATTCCTTGTTGCCCTTTGTATAATCTATATTTGAACCAGCCCTTGTTGCCCTTTGTGTAATCTATATTTGAACCAGCCCTTGTTGCCCTTTGTATAATCTATATTTGAACCATTCCTTGTTGCCCTTTGTATAATCTATATTTGAACCATTCCTTGTTGCCCTTTGTATAATCTATATTTGAACCATTCCTTGTTGCCCTTTGTATAATCTATATTTGAACCATTCCTTGTTGCCCTTTGTATAATCTATATTTGAACCAGCCCTTGTTGCCCTTTGTATAATCTATATTTGAGCCATTCCTTGTTGCCCTTTGTATAATCTATATTTGAACCATTCCTTGTTGCCCTTTGTATAATCTATATTTGAGCCATTCCTTGTTGCCCTTTATATAATCTATATTTGAAACAGCCCTTGTTGCCCTTTGTATAATCTACATTTGAACCAGCCCTTGTTGCCCTTTGTATAATCTATATTTGAAACAGCCCTTGTTGCCCTTTCTATAATCTATATTTGAGCCATTCCTTGTTGCCCTTTGTATAATCTATATTTGAACCATTCCTTGTTGCCCTTTGTATTATCTATATTTGAACCATTCCTTGTTGCCCTTTGTATAATCTATATTTGAGCCATTCCTTGTTGCCCTTTGTATAATCTATATTTGAACCAGCCCTTGTTGCCCTTTGTATAATCTATATTTGAACCATTCCTTGTTGCCCTTTGTATAATCTGTATTTGAATCATTCCTTGTTGCCCTTTGTATAATCTATATTTGAACCAGCCCTTGTTGCCTTTTGTATTATCTATATTTGAACCAGCCCTTGTTGCCCTTTGTATAATCTATATTTGAACCATTCCTTGTTGCCCTTTGTATAATCTATATTTGAACCAGCCCTTGTTGCCCTTTGTATAATCTATATTTGAACCAGCCCTTGTTGCCCTTTGTATAATCTATATTTGAACCATTCCTTGTTGCCCTTTGTATAATCTATATTTGAACCAGCCCTTGTTGCCCTTTGTATAATCTATATTTGAACCAGCCCTTGTTGCCCTTTGTATAATCTATATTTGAACCATTCCTTGTTGCCCTTTGTATAATCTATATTTGAACCAGCCCTTGTTGCCCTTTGTATAATCTATATTTGAGCCATTCCTTGTTGCCCTTTGTATAATCTATATTTGAACCAGCCCTTGTTGCCCTTTGTATAATCTATATTTGAACCAGCCTTTGTTGCCCTTTGTGTAATCTATATTTGAACCAGCCCTTGTTGCCCTTTGTATAATCTATATTTGAACCATTCCTTGTGGCCCTTTGTATAATCTATATTTGAGCCATTCCTTGTTGCCCTTTGTATAATCTATATTTGAGCCATTCCTTGTTGCCCTTTGTATAATCTATATTTGAACCATTCCTTGTTGCCCTTTGTATAATCTATATTTGAGCCATTCCTTGTTGCCCTTTATATAATCTATATTTGAACCATTCCTTGTTGTCCTTTGTATTATCTATATTTGAACCATTCCTTGTTGCCCTTTGTATAATCTATATTTGAGCCATTCCTTGTTGCCCTTTGTATAATCTATATTTGAACCAGCCCTTGTTGCCCTTTGTATAATCTATATTTGAACCATTCCTTGTTGCCCTTTGTATAATCTGTATTTGAATCATTCCTTGTTGCCCTTTGTATAATCTATATTTGAACCAGCCCTTGTTGCCCTTTGTATAATCTATATTTGAACCATTCCTTGTTGCCATTTGTATAATCTATATTTGAACCAGCCCTTGTTGCCCTTTGTATAATCTATATTTGAACCAGCCCTTGTTGCCCTTTGTATAAACTATATTTGAGCATTCGTTATTGCCCTTTGTATAATCTATATTTGAACCAGCCCTTGTTGCCCTTTGTATAATCTATATTTGAACCATTCCTTGTTGCCCTTTGTGTAATCTAAATTTGAACCAGCCCTTGTTGCCCTTTGTATAAACTATATTTGAGCATTCGTTATTGCCCTTTGTATAACATATATTTGGGCCTTTTCTCATTGCCTGTGCATAATATATTTCGTACTACTCCATATATGAAAAATATTGATGCCAAATATTTAGGTTGTACTTTATCGGTCTTTGCATACAGTACCTTTCAGCATCCTGTTGGACGTCTCCTGTAGTTGTCCATCTGGCATGGCTCTAAAACACCTCTTACAACACTGCAATATACCTGATGATTTGTACAAATTGCCTCAGCAGCAGTCTTACAATAATTAGGCTTGTCACTAGAGGATACATTCTTTAAAATATATATACACTACAGTTTCATTTAGTCGAAAGTCGCTAACGTGAATACCCATCATTACTCAAAGTTGTCTCATATCATGAGCCTGGCCCCTCCATGTTGCACCACATTCTCAGTTTTTTCCCGTTCTCCAAATTTGAGTTAACAAAATTGTACTGCATATAGACATATAGACACACTGTATTTCACCTAATAGGTGTACAATACGCTTGAAAAAAAATTTACCATAGAAAAATTTCCAGAAATTTGTTCTAATAAGCGTATACCAAAATGTGTTTCTCTAGACAATAAGTGTCATTTGGTGACTAGTATAGAACAACTGAAAAGTGGTGCCAATTGATTAACACCAGATGGTGACACTTTTCAGTTGTTCCATACTAGTCAAATTACAATAATTATGGATCCTGCTGATGAAAAATAGGGTGTACTCTAATTAGGGCATGTACGCTTAATAGGTCGATTACAGTATATATATATACATATATATATATATATAAATATATATATATCAATGAATATACATAAATCTTTTAATTGCAGGGATCACCGCTGAATCGGGCCAACCTACGATCTGTCAATATCAACATGTGTTCCATGTGTGTCATACTGTCAGCTCGCAAGGGAACCAACGATGACAGCAACCTTGTCGACAAAGAGTCGATCCTATGCTCACTCAACATCAAAGCCATGACATTTGATGACACTGTTGGATTGCTGCAGGACTCGGCAGAGGGCATCCAAGGTCAGTGACTGTGCGCGTTCTTCCAAAAGCACTACCAGATTCTGAAATCTCAGACACTATAATGCATACATTAATTGTGCGTTGTTAAGTCAGCAGTGTTTTCAAAATTAATATTTCAACGGCTGTTATTGTGTTTACTCTTTAAATGGTGGCAGATTTAAATAAGCAAAATTACAAAGTTCAGAATAAATTTGAACTTGACTGACCTTAAGACGCTATTTAGTTTTGTTTATTCTGCATCCAGTGTTAGTTTAAAACGCCGTCCTCAAATGATTTAACCCATCATGAATCAGGTTTGTGAATGTTATCTGTGGTATGTGAATAGTTTAGTCGGGTAATTTGCATGAGTGAAGAGTGATTGCCTTATATTATAGTATATACAGCTGGACAACTTTTTTTAGAAAATTCTGATAAGATCCAGTCAAAATGAATTGAATAGTTTGTCTGATGATTTCAACAAAACGAAATAACAAATTTGTATAAACGTACTACCATGTTGTAATCGATATTAGATAGATATAATTCTTTCGCGATATGAATCTGAAACGAGACAAGAAAAAGCATCAATTGTGGAGGGACCTTTTAGCTGAAATAATCTAATATTAACTATTATGTTGTAATTACATATGTTCTACCCGCAGGTTTGGTACCGCCAGGTTTTGATCCAATTGGCACGCCAGTGAAAGTGACGAACAACATCATCTCTGGCAATGACATCCCAATGATCACCGAGCTAGGTGGGTGGTCTCATGTTGTGTCACCCATTGAAATAATAATAATAATTAACTTCTATGTATCCAGTACTTGGGACCGCTCAAAACACTTTACACTTCACCCCCTGGCAGACCTGCTCCTTCCTGCAGTATTCAGAGGACATGGGGTAAATGGGTTGAAGGTCAAGTAAAACGAGGGCAAATATTGTTTCAGAACATGGAAAATCGTTACATTATAGGAAGGGAAAAGGCAGGAATTTAATTTCTTGTGGAATCTTAATACATTGCTGAAAACATTAATTTTTGTGAGTGCATCCTGCCTTTTGTAAAAACAAAATGTTAAAGTTTGATAATGGTGTCTTAAATATAAATTAATTACACATTCATAGTCATCACTACACCCCTGAGACATGCACGTGCATGTGTAATATATACCAATGAATGTATCATTTGTGTTTACTGTAGTCAGTATGGAAGTAGTTTTAATCAACAGTATAACTTTTGTGTTGATTTCACATTATGACAACAATGCACAGACCGATGAGCAGTTAGCCTGCTTTCACGATAGACACCTACTCTAAGAACAAATGGAGCATTGAGTTGCTTTAGAGATGTTTGTTGCTTGTTGCAAATAAATGAATCTTTGTTGTATTAAATACATTTTTGTAAGAAACATTTATACTTTGAACCAGAATGCAGATTGTAGGTGTATATAATAGATATGTTTTATAGTGAAAACTTCTCAGCACTAAATTTCAGATTTTGTTACTTGTTTACAGGCAATGATTCAAATGTGCAATTCCTTGATCAAGACGACGATGACGATCCCGACACTGAACTGTACATGACTCAGCCATTTGCATGTGGAACTGCGTTCGCTGTCAGTGTTCTCGACTCGCTCATGAGTACGGTGAGTCTAAAGGCTGTCGTAATGCAAGTTTTCGTTGAAGGATGTGACGATTTGTTAAACATATATTACGAAAAAGTCAATTGTACGGAGTGGGTTCTATGAAACTAACCAACACAGATCTAATAGTAATTACTTAGTAATTATTGAAACTACTAAATCATTGCATTGTATCCATTTTAAATTTTATTGATTTAATTAGATTTAGCTGCTTTGTTTACCAGTACCAATTTCATTATCAAATGTATATACAATGTATATATTTATTCATTGTATGTTGCTTTATCAATTGCCACCTCTGCTGATGTCGAAATTGTATCCAGTATAATTTATTGTACCAAGGTTTAGCAGACAGACAGACACATGTTTTATATTAGGCTCAAATACATATCACTAAACAAGTGAGTGCGTACATACAAGTATAAGTAGTTAAAATATAAATATAACACATATCAAATAAGGGGCCAGGAGACTCCAATTAAGGCTAAGGACTAGCCACTCTCACAGGAGCCATCCTATGTACAATTAAGTACAACTTATAGATTATACAAAATGATTACTAATAACATATAACGATATGAAGACTGAAAAATTCTACGCCATATAACAGATAAACATGAAATAATAAATGATTTGGTATGACTGGTTAATTGTCCAAGGCAGTGTTACAACATAGTCATTCTTGTTGGCATATATAACAGTTTCTGATATTACATAGCGATATATAAGTTTGCAAATAATTAATTTTTGCTATGGGTTGCAAAACCATATAGACTGTGAATGTATATTTTGCTTTTCAATACATAATTATTTATTGTGTGTGGCAAAGTATATATCTAAGACTGTGTTTAGCAAATTCGTGTTGTACTCTGATTGTGTGTATGTTGTATTGCCCACGTGTGTTGAAGTTGTGAATGCTACTGTTTTGATCAAGTGATAAGTGTTAAAGGTAGACAAGTAGTTATTATGTGTGAATTTATAATATATGTTCTATTTTTAATAATAAAAGACTTAAAGAATGGTTCAGTGTGAGCATTATATTCGCTTACACTTATAAGGTGAGGTGAGGACCCCGTGAGGTACAACATACTCTTTATGTTAAGAGGTAGTAATTGTTTGAGTCTATTGAGAGTACCTAATGTCCTTGAGCACCTATTTAAACATTTTTCAATATGACTTTTCCAGTTTAATTGTTCATTAAAAGTTAATACAAGAAAATTTTATTTGTGCACTCTGTCAATATTTATATTATCTATTTTTAGTAACGGTGGATTTAGCACGTAAGCCGTTTGTACAATATTAATTTTGTCTTATTTCAAATTGATGTATCACGGTTTGGATGAAAGAAGATCAAATCACGAACGTAGTAAATCATTAAGCAGTCGCAAACATGATGTGAATATTTGTGGGACCCTGTGTGACGTGCGTGAACTTCCGGAATACGTAGAATCCATTTGTGTTGTTGATGGAAGTGGCCCTTTGTCAAGTTCCGTTCGTCAGGTGCTCCTCGGGCAAATAAATACCAAACACTGAACATTGGCAAAAATAATTAGTGATGATTATACATCAATCATGCAAACACACGAAAACAAGACTGCTTGGCACTGTAACCACAATGGCAACACATTATTCCTAATGGCAAAATTTGTGCCACATCCGTACGTGACAACCTGGCAAAAAGTAGATTTTTATGGTAGAATATTGCTGTAATTTTCCTGGTATTAATAACCGTAGAAGTAAATGGGTTATTTATGTGAAGCGAGGCATGTCAACACACCCAACTTGTGATTAGATTGTGACCTATCCGACTTACTGTGTATGCAGCATGAGCAACGGTTGTCGACTGATTCATTATGAGTGCTTGTTAATTAATGGTGATTATGTAGCAGCTAAGTGCATTTGACCTCAGAGTAAGATAGACAACATCGTTAATTTTATGTCATGTGAAATGTAGCTATCTCTTTCTACTGTCAGTCAGGGAAGTATATTTAAAATATATTCCTCGCAACATGCTTGTTATTCAGACAGTGTCATTAGGCAATGCATGACAAGGGTTGTTTAGCGTTAGCAGTGTATAGATGTTTATTAAAGCTAGTTTGATGTTTTGTATAGTTAAAATGCCTCAATTCTTAGAACTTTTCTATTTAATTAACAGTGTTATAAGTTGAATCTCTTTATTAAGGTCACCCTTGGGGCAAAGCGACCTGAATAGTGAGGTGACCGTATTAGCGGGACAATGTCCTATACTTTACTGTTATGGAAATAATTGATGACTGTCCCAGGGTGACCGTACTGGCGAGGTGGTTGTATTACCGAGATGATCGTAAAGTGAGGATCGACTGTACATCATGTCTTAATCTGTCCTGCTGCAGTGTATTTACCATCAGCAATTGTATTAAAAGAAAAATGAGCATAAATCACTGGTTTTTGGTGCTTGCCAGTTAACTTATGATCATAAATCTTTTCAGTTCGAGTGCCAACCCTTTACAGATCATTGCAAACATTGAACGTATCAGTATTTATAATATCTCAGTCTACAGATCATTCCAACATTGAACATATCAGTATTTGTAACATCTCAGTCTACAGATCATTGTGACATTGAACGTATCAGTATTTGTAACATCTCAGTCTACAGATCTTTGCGACATTGGACGTATCAGCATTCGTAACATCTCAGTCTACAGATCATTGCGACATTGGACGTATCAGTATTTATAACATATCAGTCTACAGATCTTTGCCACATTGGACGTATCAGTATTCGTAACATCTCAGTCTACAGATCATTGCGACATTGGACATATCAGTATTTATAACATCTCAGTCTACAGATCTTTGCGACATTGAACATATCAGTATTCGTAATATCTCAGTCTACAAATCATTGCGACATTGAACGTATCAGTATTTAATACATCTCAGTTGTTTAAGTAATATCCCAGTTGTTTAAGTAATATCTCAGTTGTTTAAGTAATATCTCAGTTATTTAAGTAATATCTCAGTTGTTTAAGTAATATCTCAGTTGTTTAAGTAATATCTCAGTTGTTTAAGTAATATCTCAGTTGTTTAAGTAATATCTTAGTTGTTTAAGTAATATCTCAGTTGTTTAAGTAATATCTCAGTTGTTTAAGTAATATCTCAGTTGTTTAAGTAATATCTCAGTTGTTTAAGTAATATTCCTACAACACATGATGCTGTCATCAACTTTCATCTCGTAATACATATTTTTGCCGTTTGAAATCAAGTAATCCCATTTTATGACATACAAAGATCACTTGATTTTGTGCAAAGTTCAACTCTGTTGGAAGAAATGTATTTTCCAAACTGCTAGGACATCCATCATGGTTTTTCTGCCTTCTTGTTTTGTGCATTCCAAAGGCTGGTTCTTAGATATTTTCTTTTCTTAGCTAATTAGCAACATTTCATACTTTCAAGACGATGGTTCTTTGATGGTGTATTATATAACGATAAATGAATACATACCAAATAGTACATATGTTAAATATCGCAATTACTATAGTGAGTGTATGGAGCCGTATATGTAGCTAGTTTTCCCTCTGCAATACATGTATTCTGCATTTCATTCCAATGTGTTAGAGAGACAAAACAAAAAACGGTGTAAATTAGAAACATCAGTGCTATCAAAATAAAATACAATATCACAGCTGAAATACTATTAATGGATATTTGTATTGTAACAATACATGTTAATAGTAAGTATGCCTTATTTTCTTTACCATCCAAAAGCACTTAAGATAATATTTAAATGTCAAAGATGTATAAGAACAATCAACTATTGTAACAATGTATTTCCAGAGTTGAACACCTCAATGTCTAATAGTTCTGTACAATGTGCTACAGTTTGAAACTAGCACGTGCTACTGCTCAGCTTGGCATGTCATGTATTTATGAATTTCATTATATCTCTGAAACGTATTTTTCATCACTGAATGTAACATATTTGAGATGTACATGTAGCTCTGTGAGAAGAGATGCTGCTGTTTCACTTAGATTAGTAGATGACATATTTTGTGTCACCTGTCATATTCCCCCACAAGAAAATATGACAGGTGACACAAAAGATGCGAGTGATTGCGTGAGGAGTCAGTAATTTTCATTAAGTCTGTTATTGTTGGTGCTGATCTCAATAGCATTAACATTAAGGTGTTCCAAATACCACTGCGTAGGCCGTGTGTTGTTGACCTTAACATCGGGGACTGTTGATGGCGTCTTCAGTTGCTGTCATTGATACCTCGTTGGCGAGGTTGCTACTGGTCAATGTCTGATTATCTCTCATTGTGTCCAGATTACAGGAGCTGAACTGGTCGTCAACCAGCCAACATCATCATTAGTTGTAATTGTGGTGTGTGCTTCCTCTTGCCTAAAGCAGTAATTTTACCGGCACTGGTGGGAGTACAGGTTCACAGAAATCAGTTTACTGCATTCCAGATGACTTATGTGTTTTCAGTTCTCTATTTTTTTGGACTGCAGATAGTTTGTTCCAACCATTTATCACCGTCTGACTTACACAGTTGTGTTATAAATGCCTACTTCATGCCCTTTAGTTGTAGTACCTTCTTGTTTAAAGACAAGTTTGATATCTTGTTTTTAATATTTAAAATTAAAAAAAAATATTTATTTAATAACCATTCATAATGTTTTAAACTTCAGCTTAATCATACCTTGATGTATTCTTCGTAGCTAAATTCACTACGTTCTGAGACATTTCATTGCTCTTTGAATTCCTTCCAGCGTCTTTAGCTCGTTGAAATAATAAAAAAATTATTTTCACCGGTACGTGCATTGAAATTCTGAGAAATGTTCTAAGAGTAAATGGAAGCAGAACTGGTAGAGTGGCAGATCACCAGCCTCTCATGCAGGAGACCATGGTTCAGTACTCGCTTGATACTGGTGTTTAAGGCTTCCTTGTTGCTTGTCATTCCGTTGTCATCATGTCAATAACTGCAGTGTGTTAAAAAGTATACTAGAATAACTGTTGTGCAGTCATTTCAGCAGGATTGAATACTTAGATTGAAATCAAATTTATGTCAGATTGAACAAATCTAACAATGGGGAAATTGTCAAAAGCAGTGAATAATCCTACACACTAGATACCTTGCATTTAGTGGTTGTATATGTGGTGCCTGCTTTATACATGTGGATGTTGCCAAAATGTATTTCTAGATTTATAATTTAGAATTAAATTGGAAGTTTGACAGTGTGGCAAAAGGAAAACTTATAGATGACTTCAAACTGGAAATCGGTTTTGGTACCACAGGGATCAGTATTAGGCAGTATACTGTTTTTAATATATATAAATGATTTGGAAGATGACATATCTAGCAAAGTACTCAAATTTGCAGATGACACAAAAGTATTCAAAAAGGTTACTAATGATACAGATAAACAAAGTTTACAGGATGATCTAGATAAATTAGTTAAATTTTCAGAAAAATGGCAAATTTTATTAAATTTTGGGAAGTGTAAATGTATACACATAGGACATGGAAACATGGACGAAGAATATAAAATGCGGGATGCTGTACTAGGTAGAACCACTCAAGAAAAGGACTTAAGAGTAACATTTAGTGCTGACATCAAAGTTTCAGAGCAATGTGGGATTGCTGCTTCGAAAGGAAATCAAATTCTAGGGCTAATTAGGATAACTATCATGTATAAGGAGAAACAGCTAACTGTACCCCTGTACAAAGCAATAGTTAGACCACATTTGGAATATTGTATTCAAGCATGGAGGCCATAAATTATCATAAAAAGGACATAGACAAGCTAGAAAGAATACAACGAAGAGCAACTAAAATGATTCCAGAATTGAGAGACCTTAGTTACGAAAGTCGCTTATTACAATGTGGTTTGACAGCACTAGAGACCAGGAGACTAAGAGGAGACCAAATAGAAGTGTTTAAAAAAGTGAACGGTTATGAGAATGTTGATAGAAATACTTAAAGAAGGCAGTAGAACCAAAGGACACAAAGCAGCATTATTGAAGGAGCAGTGTAGGTTGGACATGAGAAAGTACTCTTTCTCACAGAGGGTGATAAATGAATGGAACAAACTGCCAAATGATTGTGTTAATGCTAGTAGCGCGAATATGTTTAAAAATAGAATTGACAGATATTTGATAAAGGCGGGCTACACATAGATGAGAAAATTGTTGGACTCTCGATAAGCCAATGTCTTCCTTGTCCACTTGCCATCTGAAACTTGTTGTTTGGGATGGCAATCTTGTTAAATTATTAGCTATGTAATACTATTGCCCTGGTTACAAATCTGTAGGAGTTCTTCCATTGTTATACAACAGCCCCTGCTGAAAACTGTTTGTATACATTTATCTCTGTAAGCTGCCTTTGAATGAATACTGACTTGACTTAAATGCGAAGGCCATATTGAACCCTCCCTGTGCTCCTAGAGGTTACACCTCTCTATCCTGCTTTATTGACCGCGCCGCATGCTGCTCTGCTGTCAACAGGAGAAGCTAAATTTTTTTCTGATCTCCTGACTCCACCTCTTCGGTTCTCAAACACAGTGGACCTAAGTGTTGTGTCGTCTCAATACATCTGTAAATAAAATATAATTATTTGGAAAATTCCTCACATTTGCTGTTTTAAAAGTTATAAACTGTTAGCATGCAGTAGGGAGTGTAACAATACCTTGAACTATCGATGTATCGCAATAGTAGATGTAACAATGCAATACTATTGACGGTACATTGAACTATCGATAGCAACGATAGTTAGCAAAACAATTCAGCAGGACTACTTGTGTCAGTGTAAACATGTTATTGAATAATTTTATTTATTTATCGACCTAACATCAACAATCGTCGATTAGAACAGCGTCATTCACAGATTCAGCATTTTTAATCAACTACTTCCAAGGTTACACGATAGCACCACACACCAATTACTGTTTGGAATTGTTTTTGTGGCTATTCACTATTCCATGATACTATCGCAATTCTATAGCGATAGTCGTGAAACTATCTCAATAGTATTGCAATAGTTATAAAGCTATCACGATACTATCGCAATGATAAAACTACCCCCAACAGTCACACATAGTTAGCAGACGTGACCAGTTTTGTCTGAAATTTTCAGACGTATTTCAATGACAATGCTCTCACCCTGATACGCACCCTCATTACTGGAGGGGCGACTCCTGAGTTGGAGCAGATCTTGGCAGAGGGTGTAGGGATGAGGGGCGGACACATGAACGCTGAGACGAACGCCAACAGGGACCGGTGTCGTGTCGCCCAGGTGGCACTCTTCAATGGCCCCTTCGCTCAGTTCGGGGTAAGTGTACATAAAGGTTAATTATTCATAACTTATGATAAATAACATTTTGATCGGTATAGGAAAGTTGCAAAACCTTTGATATCGTTACAGTACCTGGTAGTCACATGTGAAGTATAAAAAGATAATGATGTGTTATTATTTTGTCATCGTTTTAATTTTTTAATATTAGCGGAGTTTCTAGCACCTTTCGTTAAGTGTGGGTCTTGGGGGACATGCATAGATCCCAGTTAGCTATGCCTGCTTTCACCTGACTGTCTTCATTCGCAGGAGGGAGGCACCTATGGAGAGCTGTTTGCCTTTGCACTGCGTAACTTTGGCATCCTGTGTATTGGACTCTACCGATTCCGTGATCGAATCACGACATCGCAGCGGCCGTCATCAAAGCGTTATGTCATCACAAACCCCCCGGATGACTTCATACTGCAGCCAACTGACAAGGTGGGTCCTTGACATTTTCTTCCCTTCCCGTTCCCCATAAAAAAATGTGCCCAGCTGAATTGGATTAACAAAATTCTGTATTTTAAGTTCATTGGATGAAGGTGGACATTTTGTGAAGGAAAATTTTTTTTAGTTTTCCATATTATATTTGAATAATTGTTGTAATATAAAAATGTCTCGTGGCATATACCTTTCTGTGCTGCTATGGTTAATTACTTAAAAATTTATTTGAAATGTTATATTTAAATATGGCAAAGCAAATACGTTACCATATAATAATGGAGAATTATGAGAGATGTGTGTTTCCTAAGCATATGTAAGGAAGCCCAGTATTGAAACCTCGCTTCTTTTATAATTTTGTTATTGTTTCATAATAACCTTTTGCTATGACTTTAGACCTGAGTATCTAAAATGGCATATAATATAAACACTTTCAAGATTTAGTCAGAGGTTTAATTTTTTGTTGCAGTCAATGTAGCTTTAGATGCGGTTTCCTGCCACACCAGTGTTGGGACACGTCATCACAGTTACCATGACAATTATGTTCAGTTATATTGAAGGATAAAAGGTGTTATGATTTGTCTTCATATTGACAGGAATGCTGTTTATTTTGTTTCACGTATGTGTGCTTGTATGCGTGTATGTTTATATATATACACACACGCATGCATGCACGCACCCACCCACACACACACACACACACACACACACACACACACACACACACACACACACATGCACGCACACACATGTATGCATGTTTGTATATATTTATTCAGTCATGGGTTCATTTTAATTGTTAATTTGTTAATTGAATTAACTCAATTAATTTAATTTAATTAACTTTTCCAGAAAGGCTAATTTAATTTAATTAATTAACTTTACCAAAATGGGTTAATTTAATTTAATTGACAAATTCCCAGCTTACTCTCAATAAAGTGTTCATTTAACAGTTGGTATTACTAAATAGTTCACAGCCCTGTTATCAAGGCATTTCCAGAAGGCCAGCAGTCACTAGCCTGAGAGAGTTCAGGTTCAGGCATGTGTTAATGAGAGGGAGAACATCACAGAGCACATAGACACTACCAACTGGGGGTGAACTGGTCATTCAGGCACCTGTGAAATGGAGGGAAGGCCTAGACAATAGAATGTCCTCTGGTAGGGTGATAAGTTGAGGCTAGTCTTGGCTTCTGCAAGTCTGTTTCAAGTAAACATTTGGGGCTGTAAACATGCAGCCAAGTGGGCCTACCAGGCCATTAGACATATGCATCTATAACTTTTTGTGTGTGTGTGTGTACGTATAACCGTTAATGGGGAGATATAGCTTCAGTTTGAGATCTTTTAACAGTGCCAACTGAAATAAAAATCATGCCAGTTATAGCGATGCATAAAAATTAGTGTGTACATATTTAAATGCAAGTGTGTAAAGGGGAAACCTAAAACACTGCACAAATAACAACTTGGTGCATAGAAATGATGTATGTAGTTACTTGATTTTGTTAATCTGGTGGTTGAATATAGGAGGAAACCCCACACCTGCAAATCTTCAGCCACAACTTTTCAAACCTTTTATAAATGTTTTTTTTTTAAAGTATACAACTTTTAAAATGTGATCAAATGCCCCAAGAAGAAATATTTTTCCAACAAAGTTACAAAACACATTCATAGTACAAGTCTTGTGATTTTAGAACTGTTTTAAATGACATATAAAACATTTCTACCAACATATGATTTAATTGTTAATTTAATTAAAATTAATTGTTAATTTAAGTGAAGAATTTGGGAATTTAATTTAATTTAATTGGAAAATTTATGAGTTAATTGTAATTTAATTAATTAACTTTTCAAGTTAATTGCCCCATGCCTGGTGTGTATATAAAATGTAATCCTGAGTATGTGTTGTAACAAGATAATACCATCTAATAGGACAAATGCAGTAATATCTTACAGAAATGAAGTTTCATAAAGTGATGGTTGCTATTTTGTCCCAATCCTGCGCTGTTGCTAATTAAAAAAAGTCAGTCATCCATCTATTAATAATATTATACATGTGTTCTGTTGTGATTAACAGAACACATATATAACATTAGTAGTGTTCTGTTTTTCATGTTTTCTATAAAAAAATTGGTGTTCAATTCTGCTCCTAATCAGTTTTGTACTGTATCCTGTAATTGGGTTCTATCTTCAGGTGTGTAGTAATAGAATGTTGTCCACATGACCCGTCTGTCTCTTTTCCCATTTCCTGTTTCATATTGTCCAGCTATGGCATTTCATTTGCACTGCACCCATTAACTATTTTTGTTAACACCAAATCATATCGGATAGCACACAATGACTTTTCCACGTATATTCATTCTAAGAATATTGATTTAGCTCTAACACTGTTGATTGAAACTATGCTTCTGTTCAGTTGAATACCAAGGCATGGTCGGATATTTTTTACAAATTGGCAACAAAGATTCTTGTTCATATTTTCTCCATTCATGATCAGATGTTCTTGGTTGTTTCTAAACGTCTGTAACAGAAGCATCAAGCAAATCCCAGAAAATATTTGTTTAGAATTCATAACAATAAAAACAAACATGTGCATGTTTCATTCCTTGGGAAGAGAAGAACATAGACCCACTTTCCTCATATATTTTGACTGACCATGGCAAAAAAGAACAGTCTTAGCAGACCTTCCAAGGATCCAGATTTAGTAGGAGATAATTCCATCAAATAATCTCATAACCTTTTGATCAGTTGGACAAATCTCCCAGTAACTTTTTAAATCAGGAATGTCCTGATTGCATTGATAAAGTGTTCCTTAACAATTATACTGTTATTTGTTTTATTTTTAAAATTATCTGTTTATAATTGTCCCAAATTGTCACCTGTGACCGTTGTCGCACTCAACATGATTGAGATAGGGATATTCTCCAAGTTCTTCACTACTTGGAAGGTCTGTTAAAGAAATGATTGGAATTGTTTCTCTCTCCTTGTTGTGTTTATTTCTCACTAACAGTCAAGTTGGCGCTGGTTCGTTTTGTTTGGCAGGTTTTCTGCTTTTGCGCCGCCAGCAATGTCCTTCTGCAACAACTGCAGTTGGCTGGTGGGCAAAACTCCCATTTTGGTGGGAGCTGCACACGTAAGCAACTTTGAGTATGCGCAGGCTTCGAGTAGCCGGGTTGCTGGAAGGCTAGATTGATTCCTGGTCGTCTGACAGGTGGTCTCCGTTATAGTCATTAATTGTTTAATTATAATAGTAGTCACCATTTAATCAGCACCTTTTGTATTAGTAGAATGATTATCTTTGGAAGTTGGGATCATGTTTCTTAATGGGAAAAGGTACACAGCAACACTGTCTAGGAAAAGAATTGTAGATTCCATCTGGAAATGTCAGCCAAAAACAGTTTCCATTTTTAAATATTACTTCACAAAAGTTGCAAAGTGTAACATTTTCTGGGTGCTGTAGTTTCTTCAGTCAAGAGTGATGGTCACTTATTAAATGACCACCTGTCAAGTGTGATTTATTGACCACGTGACCACTGTTCGTAGCTGCTGTTGTAGCTGCGATGTCCAGCATACAACTGGTAGTGCTTGTCTGTAGGCATAGAACCTCCTGGAACAGGGAACTCTGTGACGGTGGTAGTTGCAACAAAGGGCTGTCTCAGTGGTTCATTGTCTGCTTGGCTAGGAAAGCTGATAATGAATGGCAGTTAAGATGGTTTCCTTGGCAGTCACTAACAACTGTTAGAAGCAATATATGCCTGAAATGCACCATGTAATGCTAACTTGAAGCTTTCTCCAACTCTCTTGTCTAATGCTTACTGCATGCGCAATGTCGTTATGTTAGATCAACTAACAAGTAGGTGTAATATATAGAAGTAGCAACTAATTAAAGACGACCACACTCCTTCAGATACCCCACACAAATATCTTCGTACACAGAATTATTTACATTGATGGAATCACAAAATGGAAATTATATGCTGCTTTACATATTGAAATACAGGATAAATTTTTACACATATTTAGTTGGAAGACATTAATTATGGGTCGTCATGGTTTTGTGACATATATGCTTAATTGGATGACAATTTTATGAACATTGTGTAGACTTTCAGAAGTGATTGGAAGTAGACATCACAACCAGCCACGGATGAAGGGCACAGTACCACATTTAAAGATGACATATTATCTAATGCAACACAACTCATTGCAGTCAATGCAGAGATATACATTTAACAAGACAACAAGATTGCCATCCAAAACAAAAAACCAGATGGCTAGTGGACAAGGAAGCCAGTGGCATATCGAGACACTTGATGGAAGAGAAAGCCAAAAAACTGTATATTACACTGACGTACATGTATATTACACTGTCGTACATGACATGAAATATTTCTACGTTGCCATGAAAACAGTACACAGCTAAACATCAATATCATGATAGAAAACCTCTGACCGTTGGTTGTTGACAGTCTTGCCAATAGGGACTCAAGGATAACAGGGTGAATATATACTGCCATGAAGGTGAACATATACTGCCTTGAAGTTGAGCCCCTCCCCCCAGCAATAGGGACTCAAGGATAACAGTGATGATAATAATATACAGTCTTGAAGTTGAGGCTCCAACAAATTGCTGCTGACCAGTTCTTCAATTGATTAATCTGCATTGTTGCAGAGATCTTCCTGTCTATGAATTAAACAAAGGTTCCTATACAGTGATCATGTTGATCAAACTAAGGCATTTTAAAATGTAAATGTTTTTTGAGAAAGAGTGGATGACTGTGGGTGCAACATAGCTAAACTACACAGATGCTGTATCTGGACTGATTCTTTGACATCCACTCTGGATGACCAGAAGTCTTCTTGAAAATGGCTGAAGGGTAACTTGATGGCATGGCACACAATATATCTAATAGAGGCTTTAGTGGGCCAAGTTAGCGGCTTTGGAAGAAAAGAAACGTAAAGCAGGAGACCTGTATTCACCCTCTGAAGTGGCTATCAGAGGGTGAATACAGATCATTGTTAGGTTTGAGTAATTCTCAGACAATCTGGTGGTAAATTTTCAGGGTTGTTACAAAGGGCCCAAATCGAAACGTTGTCCCCTTTCGCTATGAAACTACCCAACCTAAAGACTGGCCAGAAGGTTTGTCCGCATTTCCTGTAACCTGTGTCGAAAATAACTTATCAATTGGCTAAATGCTTCTGTTCCTTTGCATGACCTGCAGACATCAGACATATAGTAAGGAGTTAATCTCAATGTTTTCCTTCACTTATTGGAGTTTAGCCTGACAAAGGTTGGTAATGGGTGATTGCTTGATGAGTGGATCCATGTCGTATGGTTATTGTATTCGGCCTTACAGCTGTGGTCACTTCAGTATTTAACTGTACATCAGCCAAACACTGCTAGTCATTCTCATAAATGGCTGACGCTACTTCCAGTTGTCCTGGAAAACTAATAAAGTATAATATCTTTAAATAAGTTCATGGTGTTGGTGGAAGGAAACACTGAACATAGGTCTATTTTACATCCAAAATGTTTATTCTGTGTAACATTCCAGCTGCCATATTTTTAATCTCCATCACGCTAATGGTCAGGCCATCAGATGAAGACATTGTTACTTATGTTTAATAAAACGCATCTTTGTGACAAATAATTTTAAACAAACTTCAAAGGGTTAGTGCAAATGTTATGCCAGAGATGACACATTTATACTTGTTTGGTGGTTTGTTAGTTACAGAGCAAATTTTTGTTTGAACGTCTAGCTCGGTTTCATGCAAAAGTGAAAGATTATTTGAAAATCCCACAGGATTACATTTGGCCAGTTTCTTTTCAGTTTTATATGTTGTTCTTTTTTACCTATTCATATGTATGTGCATGTGTTATATAAGCGTGTCTGCTTACAGACATATTTTTCATTTGATTGTGTTAGATTGTCTTTCAGTTTTTGCCGTGTGAATGTTCCGTGCAGCTGTTGTGATTGTGCAGTTTCTGAGAATCCTTTTTTGGTGGCTTGTGATTTAGATGCAGCAGACATTAAAAAAAATTTGTATTGTTTTTAGCTGGCATCTTGTCTAGATTCTGCAAGCAATGTCAGTGCTATATGAGTTAGAATGTGCCTCAGTTAGAATGTGCTTCAGTTAGAATGTGCCTCAGTTAGGACATGCCTGGCTTGCTATTCTTGTGTTTGTTCTCCACAGAAATGTGACAGTGTTCACACATTTATATGTGAGTTTTGCAGTAACATGTGCATTGTTGTATCTGCTTCATGACGTCTGCAACTGAAGTACACATATAACTATTATCAGTGTTTTGTTATATTTTTTCTTGTTAATCAGAATGGCAGATATTCGTCATAAAACACATTAGCAAAATGGATAGCATATGCTATGATTTTATTTTTGGAAAAACCAGGAAGTCTTTATTTCCTTTTCTCTTTGTCAATTTGCAACACTGTTTACTTTGAGTTAATTTATTACTGTTTCCATCCGTGTATCTGAAAGCAAGATTATTGACCATTCAGTTTTGATTTTTCATTCTCCTGGAACAACAATCACTGTTTCCTGCTGTGAACTTGAAAACATTACAACTGGCATCCAGCGTTAACTAACCACATTTCTGATCTACGTTTGTGTGTTGTCCAAAGGTTCATCTATTTACCTGGACAAGTTAGCTGCCAAAGTTTAAGGCGTCATGCTAACTTGTTCGTCTGATGTCCTAATTTCACCTTACCTCTGTTATAGCTTTTCAGTCTACGACCGTTTGAGCTGCCGGAACGACCGAGCCTCAAGAAAAAGAGGCGGCGCAGAGTCAAAAGTTCACAACTCGACGTGTCACACACATAGACCATTCTCCAGCCCCATGTGTTGCTCAAACTTGCCATGCTGCAAACAACGCATTTATTCATAAGTGTTTAAGCCATGTGTGTTTCGCTAGATGTGATTTCAGTGCACTGCCTCAGTGCACAGTACCAGTGCACATGTCACTGAAGTTGTTGGTCAGACACGCATCTCACCCATTGCATCATTTCAGTGCACTACTCAAATGCATTATACCATATGTGTTATATAAGTGGCTTGGTCAAATATAAGCAGATGTAATACTTACGTCACCAAAAATGTATTTTAAATGCATTGGCCAAGTGATGATAGGCTTGCAAACTGACTGTTCGTTTTTATTATTTCTTGTTTATTATGTCAGTTGCCATTCTTCATGTTGTCTCACATTTCGTACTGTACAATTTCCTATGACAGCATGCGGTAGCTATTGTAGTTTACTCCGGAGAGTTTTGTGATGGGGAAAGCGTGGCATATAAACAAATTAATTTTTTATAACTCAGCATAAATGTTTTCCTTAGTTTAGTAGTCAAGCATATGGAATATGTACAAAGTGACGATGATCTCTTTAGATGTCAGTAAGTGTGCTTGCAGAACTTAAGCATATTACTATACCTGGGAAGTCTACATATCACTGATAGACTACTAGACAGAACAGGAAACACCTTGTACATGAGGTGTTTCACTTTCTACGTGCCCAGTATTGCAGTGTATCTTGCAGGACATCCATAGCCATGTATATAATTATGTAGCTGTAATTGACAGCACAGAAATGTAGTTTCTCACTGAGTTGTATAATATAATTACTAATCATCTTGATCAGTGGCCATCACAACTATTTATAGTTGTTTCTCTTTTTGTTTTGCCAGATGCTTTATACAAATAGTTGTTCACCTTTTGCACTTGTTCACTTGTGCACCAACACGAACCTTTCAACACACGCGATTGTTCGTTCAGTGACACGCTTGCTTGTATTTTTAAACTTTGCACATACAGTGCAACATTCATTGTCAAATGTAAATTTTACTGTATATTTTACCAGTTTTCTATTAACTGTCGGTTACGGATTTATTGCAGAGACAATCAAAACTAGTTGCACGGTTTGGCCATCAAATGACTTAACAGCAGAGTTGGTTGGATGTTAGCAGATGATCACATCCACGGTTTGGCCATCAAATGACTTAACAGCAGAGTTGGTTGGATGTTAGCAGATGATCACATCCACGGTTTGGCCATCAAATGACTTAACAGCAGAGTTGGTTGGATGTTAGCAGATGATCACAACAAATGGTATAGAAACTCCGATTATGTTCTCATGATAGTTTCAGGTTAGATGTATAGATACCAACAGTTTTAATAATTTAATGTTAATGCACACATATACGCATGCATATTTATTTAATTTCGACGGATGGACAAGCAATTTATTCAGTTGAGCTGACATTTCTCTCGCTGCCATAGGTGCAAGTTTAACTTGCTTTGTCAGTTAGTTGCAGTTCTATTATGCAAGGCTTATGTTATGTCACTCACTACAGTCATTCTATGTATGGCTGGGTTATCCCACAGAACGACGTCGTGGTCATTTCTGCTGATAGGTCATCGTGGGCTTTCTGACTGTCTACACTGCACAATGTGTTGAATGTAAAGACGGGGCTGTGCAAATTGTGACACTACCATCGCTGTTGTTTTCACCAGTAGGTGTAGTGATCAACACAGGTAGAAGAAAGCAAGAATGTTTCGCAGAAAAAGCTCCTGTGGTGTGTTAGACATTTCTTGTCTGCCAGAATTAACGATTAGAGGCTGTAGCTACGTTGTTGGCGCCGTATTAAACATTTGACACTGGGTAATCGCAGAGACATGCAAGACATCACTGGCGAATGCAATATATCCAGTTGCTGAAAGTCTATTAGTATTCTGGTGATTCTGTACAGGACCAGTTGAAGAGGTGACCTTCAAAACCAGATATATCCATTGTTATGTGAATGAGATAAGTAAGGAAAATCGTCTCTAAAACTGTATGAAATTATGTCATTTGAAGTTGAGTACACCAGTTAATTCAACACTGGGAAGAAATTTACTTCCGTACACAAATAAAATCTTTCGATTGAAATCTGACTTTGAATGAAAATACAGCGGACGTCATCTTGAACAAGCAGTCATCTTGAACAAGCTGATGTACTCATTGGCTAATTTGGAAAGTCTAGGTTTGAATTAAACAGGTACTCTGATGGATTTCACTCGTTCTGAATGACTAACAAATGTTTGCTGTGTAGTTGGTGTGGGAACAAGTCTGGGCACGTGTAGTATGGAAATGGGGTCCACTCTTACATGTAAAAAATTTTTTGGTTTTGAAAGTAAACTCTATTTGCAATATGTTCTCCTTGTGATAATAATAAGTCAAGTCTACTTTAGCGTTACGCTCCAAAAACCACTACAACCAAAACGAAGCACATAAGATGTACATTAAATCACCAATGTTGGAGTGGCATTGCAATAAGAATAACTACAACTGTCACTTCTGAAAGACGTGAATAAAGACAATTTGATACACCAATTTTGCTCAAAAAATCGTAACCAGTTGGTGCAAGTATACGGCCTGCGTTTGGCCTGCATAATAAGTTGAACTCCATGAGCCGTTGACAAACATATCATGAATGATTGTCTGAAGAAGTAACGACGCTGTTGGTGTCGGTGAAGTGTTTTGTATGATACGTCAAAAGCGTTAGTAATGTGCGTATATAATATACAACTGTCTATGTAAACAGCTGTTATAACTGCTACTGGAGCCAGAGGTATGTTCCACTTCAGCGAACGTTTAAAATTCTTCATAGCTGTTTCGCGGCCGTTACGTATCCGTCTCGTTAGTGCCTGATTAACAATTTATGTTTGCTGTGGTTAGTACAAGGTAGAGCAGAGGACGTCTTGGGAAATGGTTTATATCGGAACATGTTTGATTTCGAAACGGCTACTTTGTGGTTCTATATGGATGCAAGACATACGTTACCTGGTACGGTTGTTTGACGCGGAGTTAAAAGCGAAATGCACGAAACTTACGAACATAAACGTAGTACCTAACAATTCGTGGTTACACATAACATGAGCAGTGTTATCGTTAGGAGACGGTGTTACCCGTCTGCCTTATGAACAGTTGTACAGACGCAGGTGTCTGTAATTCTCAATCAACTACTTAATTAACGCTTGTACGAGGCGTTTAACTACATATACAGCTGACAGCGAATCATGTCATCTTCTTTTCATTATATATTGGTACCCCAGTAGTTAGAACATTATGGCGTTTCGGTTTTACACAGTATTGAAAACATAAGCAGTGCATTTTGCATTGAGAATGTCCGCTGTACATTTGTTGATAATATTATATGGACTGGTTTGAAACTGTGTTATTATGTTACTTTCCCGCACCGTGACACGGGGTCAATCTGGCGGTCTGATGTGTAGATATGAATTATAAATGAATATACATTATATATGCATATACGTAGGCGTTGATCTGAACTCACTCATAGGTCGACCGTCTTTTTGTTTATTTTGCCTGCATGTCTGGGTGTTGTTTATCGCCATTTAACTTTTTAATGGCTACCCACACAACCCGACAGCAAGTGTCGTTTGAGCTGTTTGTTTGATAACTCAGGTTCCGTTTACCTTCGTTGTGTGTTAGCTTGTTCCTATGTTCATGATTATAAATTAACTTGTTATTTTCTGGTTTTCGTCGTGGTTTTGCTGTACGTTTGTGTATGTGTGTATATACAGACTATATGTTGGAACTGACATTCCAGATCATCTAGGAACACCTGGATTGAAGCAGTCTACCTCCCCTTGCAATCCTTTCGGTTGGATGATCACCAAAACACAGATAGCATGCCCACTACTTTGCACTAACCTGTCTGCTAATCCCAGCCTCCAACTTTCTTGTCAAGCCATGGGGCCGTAAAGTCTCAAATGTTGGCCCTGCCGAAACGGGTGATACGTACGATGGAGTATGCGAGGGCTTGCCAGCAGAAATCTGATTTCTAAATTTGTCCAACGTCCACATTCTAAATTAAACTGTTTATATGTCTACATGACTGCGCGTATCGCGTAAAGAAACTTGTCGTCTAAATATGTGAAAAAGACCGCGCTACCGTATTTTTATTATAAAATCATTAGTATTAAATTGCATTTATTGATGTATTATTGTTTGTTTGCACATTGGTGACAAATCTGTCGAAATTCCCATCATAGTCAAGTTTGCGATGTTTGTTAATAGTTATCATATCTGATTTAATTTTGACACCATAACGGCCGTTTGGGTTATGAGGCAGTCTCGACATATGTACGCATCATATTAGTTGACTTTGCAAGATATTTAATCATGTCTGTGAGAAACGTGTCTATGGATACACATTCGAGACTTTACTGCCCCTATCCCCCTACAGAAAGCCGGACAGTGTTTGGTATTTGAATATCTACAGTTGCTCGATTTACTGGTTATACGTTTTGTATATGAGTACTGAGACGTTACCGTGGGAATAAATAATTGTTGACTAAACCAGAACTATCTGTGTTCACAAAGCGGACATCCATACCGAGACATTGTGACGGCGTGTAAATTTCTTATAAATCGTGTATGGCTTATTGCGTGTACTACCTTATTGCGTGTACTACCTTATGTCTTCTATCTCTAATATTGCAACAGGTCAAGAGAACGTAACACTTTTATTTTGTAAAGTCCCAGTTCTTAAATGTTTTCTACATTATTGGAAGGTTATAACATGAAGCAATACATTGGTTTCATCGTCTCACTATAGACTGTACATTGGTGAGAATGTCTGTTGGTAACACTGCCTCGGTCAGGATAATGTAACATTTTTATTTTTTAAAGTCCCTGTTCTTAGTTCTTAAGCATTGTCTACAGTATTAAGTGGTTATAATATGAAGCAACACATTGCTTTCATCGTCTCATATACTGTATATTGATGAGAATGTTGGTAACACTGCCTCGATTTGACTACAGCGTTGGTGACGTAACTTGTTGTGGTGTGCACTTTAAAACAATAAACTACAGTTTCCATGCATCGTTATGAAGTTTGGACCATAATTATGACAAAGTTGGACCGCTGCTTGACGTGCCGATTTTGCTAGTATGTCTACCTGTGCGCGTGTACCGTGTCCGTGCGTGCGTGCGTGCGTGCGTGCGTGCGTGCGTGCGTGCGTGCGTGCGTGCGTGTGGGGGGTGTTCCAATGCTGCGTGCGTCAAACGTGTAGGAGGAGAGAAACCACAAATAAACTTGATTAGAAAAGAAAAGTAGAATAAGAATAACTATGTATGACAATGTGTTGGGCTGCAATAGGAAATAATTTTCCAACTGGAGTTAACCATGCACAATAAAAACAGAACTGTGAAATTAACACAACTGATTAACAAAACGTATGACACGAACTACCTGTACAGGTTTGCATATAAAGCGAGGTCAATATAGCGTCAACCACAAAGTACAAAATTTTAATGCTGCAAAGATATGACACGTCAAAAGAAAAGACAATTCACAGACAGCAAGAGACACTACACACAAGACGGCTTATAAAGGACATCAACTGTTAAACCGACAGAATACCATCCAACGATGATACGACAAAACGTGGACATCAGACTGAAGGAGGACAAACAAGAGGCGAGCAATGCATAACGTACAGGGACAGACTTTATTAATTATTTGACCTGCTTCTGGAACGTTACAAAGCTGCTTTCGCTGTACGAACACTGGAGTAAACCACTGTATTGATTGTGTGTAGGCAACAAAATAATTTACCATTTTCACTGTCGACGCTACTGAAACGGAGGCATTTGACAAGATTTCCACCCAAAGCAACGAGCTATGGTGGACAGGGGAGCCATGGGCTTTATCGGGCGCTTATGGCGTAGGGGGGACATGATATTATGGAGGTGTATGGTGACGTGATAGGTTATGGTACCAAGTGGTATAACAATATGGATAACGGTTCCAGGCGTTTTGTCATTTAAAAGCATCCGTGCACTTTTATGATAATGATAGATTCCTGATTGGCATTATGACAACCGTCTATATAATAGGTGGTCTACACTTAACAAGATCGCCACTAAAAGCAATCACACCTTGGGTGGCACTTGGACAAAGAAGACAATGGAGAAACCAGATATTTCTCTAAACAGTTATCGTCCTTTTGAATAACGAATATTTACTTGTATCCGGTATGTATTATGTATAATATTTATTAAGATTAAGTTGTTTTCTCGTTCTACTGTCTTCCTTCAGTTTAATGTAGGAGAGACCAGGCCTAGTTGTATACAGGGGCAAGTTGTTACAGAGGCGTTTTACGAAAGCATAGTACACATATGGAGATACCATCGACAGTAGTTGGTTGGAAGTCCACCAGCAGACACACTGTCCAAAAATCGGGAGTTAACAAAACGAAATTAACGACACGTGGATACACATTACTTTAACCACCTAAATCTTTTGGTATGCCCAAATAATATCGTCTTATGCAGCCACGTTTTATGTTTCGTGAATGAAATTTAAAACATACTATAAGGGTTTATGCCGCGTAGAAAAGTTAGATTGAAATTCAGGATGTGTTATCGTCCACGTGCGTTCAATTGCAAAAATTGTGTTTGGGGCAAGTTGTTACAATTTTATTGGGGCAAGTTGTTACAACTAACAACGCTCGGTCGGCTGATACTGATGGCTCAGTGAGCAAGTTGTGTGCTGATAATGACTGAAAGAACAACTTTTATTTAACTATGACATGTGAACGTTTGAATTTCACTGTGTGAAGCCTAACGTGCTGGTACTGTAAATGCTAGCAGCGTCAAACAAAAATAAAAAATCTATAAGAAGGACGGGTTACACACGGATGAAAAATTGTTGGCCTCTCGATAAGTCAATGGCGTCCTTGTCCATTTGCCATCTTGGTGTTTTGCCTTGTTCAATATCGTTAAATTTTTATGGCACTGCCCTATTTGAGCAATTAATAAATATTGCACGTTTCATTGAAACGTGGAAGTTCGCGCGCGTATGCGTGAGTGGGTACGTGTGTGCGTGAGTGGGTACGTGTGTGCGTGAGTGGGTACGTGTGTGCGTGAGTGGGTACGTGTGTGTATCATTCAATCAAGGAGAAGTTGCATTACATATGTATTGCGTAAATGTAAGATGTATAAGTGTGTATAATCCAATTAATGTAATAACCGTAACATGTACGAGTGACACTTGCTTTGTGATCCACGCGTTCTTTGCTGTAACAACTTGCCCCGTATGATGTAACAAACCCGCTTACTGGGCTAGTTGTTATAGTCGACCGCGCCTCGGAAACTTCACATATCTACCTAACTACAATATCAGTGGTGTAGTACATTTTATTAACACGAATAATACATTTAATGTATAACAAAATAATGCATATAACATGCTTTTCACAAAAAGTGACTACATTTTTTTAACCAAAAAACCCGGTCTCCCCTATGTACTTTGTCATGTTGCGTGGATAATAAAATGATATCTGAAAACCTATATGCAGTTATGTCATGGAATTGTTGAGGAAACTGCTATTAAACAATACCTCCAATAAAACTACGCGCCAGATTATTAGTTTCTTGCAAATAAAACGTTAATGTCAGTAGAAATGTTATATTTACCAAGCCAATCACGCACGTACGTATATTTACCAAGCCACTCACGCACGTACGTATATTTACCAAGCCATTCACGCACGTACGTATTTTCACATGACGGTCAGTGGTTTGTCCGTGGTGTAGCCATAAAGCGTGGACCATTGTATATTATGTGATTTCTCAAGGTTAATTTATTAGCATGTACACTTCGTAGTGTAATCAAACAGGTCCATGGTACATTTTGGAGAGCATAGAAATAACAATGTAATATATTATTTTCGTAGATAACATTTCTGAAGTTACAATTCACTGCCCTAATTAATCTGATTTAGCCCCCTCCAAATTGTGCATGTAATACTGGTAATGAACTAATATCCTGATGATGAAGAAAAAGACACGTTCTACGAACTGCTTCAATATTAAACACGCAACCCCATCGCATGATCTGCTTATCATAATAGGAGTTGCAAACGCAAAAATTGGTTAATCAAATGGTGGATGTGAAAGAGTTCTGGGAGAACAATGAGTAGGCAGTGAATGAGAATGGTGAGCGGTATGCAGAATTCTGTGCTCTGAACAACCTAGTCATTGGCGGCACCCTTTTAAAGCATAAAGATATACATAAATATACATGGACATCACCAAACAATAGAGACCAAAACCAAATCGATCACATAGCAATAACTGGACGACATAGAAGATCCCTATTGGATACCCGGGTCATGAGTGGTGCGGATGTTGAAAGTGACCACCATTTAGTTCTAGTGAAAATCAAACTAAAATGCTCCAGACACAAGAAGAAAAGCGAAAGTAACAGGATAAGATAAAACACATCAAAACTTGACGATGTGCGGCAACGAAAACTCTTTCAACTGGAACTAAAGAACAGATTCCAATGTCTTCTGGAAGTTGCAAACGAAGAAATTGAGGAAGTGTGGACACATGTCAAGAGCATTTATGACAAAACTGCAGACGCGACACTGGGTCGTAAGAAACAAGAACACATGTCACTACAAATTAAAGAACAAATGAAAGATTCAAGAATCTCAAGCAGTGCAAGGAAAAAGACAAGGATGTGAAAAGAATGGCTCGATCAGATAAAAGGAAAATGGTCGACAGCATGGCTGAAGAAGCAGAGAAAGCAGCACAAATGAATCAGATCGAGATTTTGTACAGAATCAATAAGCAGTGTTGTAACACAAATAAACATCAGGCTTGTGGTATAAGAATTAACTATGGTGAATTAGTCGTACAAGAAGAAGAATAGGTGAAAAGAACATTTTGAGGAAGTACTGAATGTCACAACAGCAGAATATATCGAACTGCCAGATGACTGTGATTTAAGCGAAACAGAAACCTTACAAGAGATTGAAACCGGGCGTTAACAGAAGATGAGATCAGGACAGTCATAAGAAAGCTAAACAGCGGAAAAAGCCAGGGAATTGACAACATAAAAGCTGAAATGTTGCAAGCTATCATGGAAAATCAGTAGGAAAACTACGTAAATTATTTAATGACACCCTGAATAATAACAAAATACCAACAGACTGAAAACGATCTCAGATTGCGAAAGTATCGAAAAAGGCTGACCTTACTTAAGGTGACAACTACCGAGGAATCCGAGATTACCACAGGAGTGTGCTATGTCAGGATGTTTGTTCTTCATTACCGTTGACTGGATCATGCGAAATACCACAACAGATCCCAAGAGAGGCATCAGATGGAAGTTTACATCGTCACTAGAAGACTTAAATAATGCAGACGACCTGGCATTGCTAGCAAGCAACCACTAAGACATACATGAGAAGCGAAATAAGTTTAATCAGGCAGTAAAATACATTGGACCAAAGCAATACGTTTACACAACAGAAACAACAACCTAGTCAATGCTTTCACGTACCTATGAGTGGTGGTATCTATACACGGAGGAACACAGAAGGACGTCAAGAGAAGGGTTTCTTTGGCAAGAAGTGCATTCGTAACACTCAAAGAATTATGGAGATCCACCAAGTATAGCACCAAGACAAAAGATCCACCAAGTATAGCACCAAGACAAAAGATCCACCAAGTATAGCACCAAGACAAAAGATCCACCAAGTATAGCATCAAGACAAAAGATCCACCAAGTGTAGCACCAAGACAAAAGATCCACCAAGTATAGCACCAAGACAAAAGATCCACCAAGTATAGCACCAAGACAAAAGATCCACCAAGTATAGCATCAAGACAAAAGATCCACCAAGTATAGCACCAAGACAAAAGATCCACCAAGTATAGCACCAAGACAAAAGATCCACCAAGTATAGCACCAAGACAAAAGATCCACCAAGTATAGCACCAAGACAAAAGATCCACCAAGTATAGCACCAAGACAAAAGATCCACCAAGTATAGCACCAAGACAAAAGATCCACCAAGTATAGCACCAAGACAAAAGATCCACCAAGTATAGCACCAAGACAAAAGCTGACAATATTCAAGAGCAGTGTTGTAACAGTGCTGTAACAGTGCTGTAACAGTGCTGTAACAGAGTTGTAACAGTGCTGTAACAGTGTTGTAACAGTGCTATTGTATGGAGCTGAAATGTGGAGAATGATACGAGAAGACGAGAATAAATTGCCTACGAAGAATTTTAAAGATACACTGGCCAATGGAAATATCTAATGAAGACCTATACCACCGCACAGGTATGTCACAAATCTCAAAAGAAGATGGATTGGCCACACACTTAGGAAAGACGGAAACAGCAACAGAAAAATAGCACTAACATGGACCCTGAAGGTAGAAGAAAGAGAGTAAGACCGAAATGAACAAGGAGAAGGACAACTCGGATGGAAGTCTTGGAAGATGGCAGAGAATGCAGCTAGAGATCGCACGAAATGGCGGAAGTTATTGAGTGGCCCCATGCACCAACTAGGGGTGTGCTAAAGAAAACAAAACATGATAGTCTATACGGGTTAAGTGTTCACGTATCTTGAAGTGTATAATAATAATGTTGACATGTTGTTTTTAATATGTGTCCTTTTCGTTTTCTCCGTCGCATGGCTTTCCGTGTGCGCTGCAGTTGAGACAGACCAATGTCACGCTGCAGTTGAGACAGACCAATGTCACGCTGCAGTTGAGACAGACCAATGTCACGCTGCAGTTGAGACAGACCAATGTCACGCACCCAATTCACCAAATTTATGTCACTGTGTTATATTAACTACAGCTGGTTATATCTTATATGGGCGCATTTGACGCACAAATGATACTTATGAAAATATCTAACAAGCTATATGATGTTCTGCAGCTTGATTTTTACCATTGCAGTTCATATTCTGCTCTGCAGCTATGATCTGAAATACGCTATGTATGTTCGCGTATCCGCACACCAGTTGATAATACACACACCAGTTGATAATACACATTGATAACATATATATTGATAACATATATGTTGTTCTTGGTGGAGTTGAAGTTTGATAATTGGTAGTGGTAAACTACTAAATATACAGATTAACAAGCCAACATTTTATCATTCTGGCGTAAACAGTTAATTTGTTATGGCGCATTATACTTTAGTTGTGCGGACATGCCCCACCTTCCCCTACATAACATGATGACCCCTTTTAATAAAGAACAGTGTATATTTCATTCCTTATATCCACGGGCACGAGAGACCAACAGTGTTGGAGAGTACGCGGACTTCAAATTGCTCAAGTTGCTCCTGTTAAGAGGTAGGAGGCCTACTAAGTCCACGTAGATAGAGGTCACTGTATATTAGTATAATACATCAATCAATAACACCGTTGGCAACTTACATACTTTATTACAGAAGTACAGTCAATAGTAATTATACAACTTCATACGTGCTTTCTTCCTTGTCACGAAAACAGAACACATCAACGTTCGACATTTCACTACAAGAACGTGTACAGGAACAAGGTTTGTTTCTTCGCTTATGATAACTTCTTTGCGGCTAGTGGCTTGGAACGTTAACTAGCATCGTGAACAATATGGCAGGCGACACTCTCCCCAGTTCTAAATTGAAATGTATGCCAAGCATAACATTAAGAATTATCTCCAACTATTGCACAAGGAGTAGGTTGATGCGGCCATGAGAGGTGTCCATGTTTTACTAAGCTCGTATTCATGTAGTACTATGGCCGTGTCATGTAGTACTATGGCCGTGTCATGTAGTACTATGACCGTGTCATGTAGTACTATGGCCGTGTCATGTAAAACACATAGCATGCGTATTATCTAACAAAATATTGTATACATTTTAGAATTGTTCCTTACGAAGTCTTTCATGGGCCAAACAGTTTTAACAGCAACCGGGCGACATACACTCGAAACTGCTGCAACGCTATCTCAATATGCAACTGTAATGTTTTAATATACCGGGCCCCGGGAATTAAATATAAACTGATTGCGGGGGTGGAAGGGACTGTTGATCGGCCATTCCTCGGCTCACGAGAAAGCATTTCCTGAGATACCTACAAATCTTGCTAACGCGTTAGACGTTATTTCGCTTACATTGTGTACGATTATTGTAATATCTTTTCCATGAAGGTGGTTCATACATCGACGGCACTTAGTAAAAAACACACAGACGACAATGACGAGGACGTAAATCGAAACGTTGAGGCAACCTACCCAAACATCACTTTGTTGGTGATTAAGCGGCCGTCTCTGCCAATCACCGTTATTTACAGCCACGATCAGGGGCAAGACAATGACTGCGTTAAAGATGTCGGCACATTTATGTTGTTAAAATCATTATCGCACAGTGCTAAAAGTAATGCTTTATGCTACAATATTGTCACTGGTAAAGACGGTGATTTGCAGTCGAAACACCAACTGTGGTGCGCCCTCTTCCGACGGGTCACGGACGGTCGGCCGGCGTGTTCCGATTTCATCATTTTCCGCCGCCGAGTACGGAGCACGTGCGGCAGCAGGAACGGCTGCCAGAGCGCCTGCAGCACTTGCACGAAGACCGGCGCAGAATCGTCAGTCGCGTCTCAACGGCGAGCGCGAGAACGGACGGAGGTCGCGTCGGCTTCGTCAGCGCCGGCGCCACGCACCACTCGCAGCAGACGGCGAAGTGGTAGCGAACGCAGCAGTCGCATAGGTCGGTGGCAGCCTTAGGGGTGCGCTTCGGCGGTGGCGAGATGACGGCCTCGTCTGCCAGGTGGAACGGCAGCAACGACCGGTCAGCAGCCACGATGGATACACCTGCAACAGCGGCGGCAGGAATGATGATGGCTGGACACACCAAAGATCTAATATCAGTGTTCGAAATGAGGGGTCTGGGGGCTCCAAGACCCCCATAAGGCACGAGGGACCTCCCATAAGAAAGAACACATGTAAGCTTGGGGGTCCCACATTTTATCAAGTATTTTCCCAAAAATAGGCGTTAATAGCCATTACAGTGCCTGAAAAGAAGATTTTGTTTTCGGGGGTGGGGGTGGGGGTGAACAATATATTTAGGGGAGTCAGTGGTCATTTCGAACCCTGTCTAATATAGGCAATCAGACGCAGGCGATCCGAAATCGCAGGTCACTGTTCCATAAGTATTGAAATGGCGAGAGAGCTGGTTACTTGGCAACCAAAGTATGGGCAGAGACGACCAGGGAGACCAGGGAGACGAGGGAGACCATGGAGACCAGGGAGACCAGGGAAACCAGGGAGACCAGGGAAACCAGGGAGACCACGGATACCATGGAGACCATGGGAATGATGGAGACCAGGGAGGCCAGGCAGACCATGGAAACCAGGGAGACCAGGGAGACCACGGAGACCACGGATACCATGGAGACCAGGGAGACCATGGAGACCAGGGAGACCACGGATACCATGGAGACCATGGAGACCAGGGAGACCATGGAGACCAGGAGACCAGGGAGAGCATGCTTAACTTATTTGAAATTACTTGCGCCTGAGTTCGGGATAACAGTTAAATTGGAGAAAAAAAACATCCATGACAATTTAACAAGATTTAACAATACAAGAACATTTGACACGGTTGCCACCCAAAGCTACAATCTCCAGGTGGCAAGTGGACAAGGAAGCCATGATTGGCTTATTGAGAGTCTCACAAAATGTTATTGTTTTATTCTTAAACATATTCACACTGCTAACATTCACACAATCATTTGACTGTTTGTTTCATTCATTTACCGTCCACTGTAAAAATTAATACTTTCTCATATCCAACCTACACTTAGTCTCCTGGTCACTAGTGTTGTCAAACCAAACTCTATTAAGCGGCTTTCATAACTAAGGTCTCGCAGTTCTGGAATTCAGCTTAGATGCTCTTCGTTGTATTCTCTCTAGCTTATCCTGTCCTTCTTGCAATATGACTTCCATGCTTGTATGCAATGTTCCAAATGAAGCATGGCCATTGCTTTGTACATGAGTACAATTAACTTTTTCTCATTGTATGTTATATCTCTCTCCCAATTTTCCCTAGACTTTGATTACTCTTTGAAGCAGCAATCTCACATTTTCTGATACTGTCATGTCAGCACTAACTGTTACTCCCAAGTAACAGCGTGGTTCTACCTAGTATAGAATCCCCCACTGAGAAGTATCCCCAATCGAGAAGAATCATGAGAAGCTTTCGAGTGACCCGTTCTCCTGTCGACTAGATGAAACGTAGTTGTTGGCGTAGATGATAAAAACGATTAACGTAATGGCGTTGTGGCAGATACTGCAGTGATTGTAGCGCGGGCGATGTTGGCGATTACTGTAGATGCTTCCTGCGTCGGAGAAAAATGCTCGGAACATGTTTTTTTGCTATACAAATAGTTCAATTTCAAAGATAGAAGATATATTCTCAAGAGTTTGCAACACAGATTCTGAAGATGAACTTCACGGAAGTATTCAACATTTATGGTATAAATTCTGGCAGTTGCCTTATATGTCTATTCCAACTTTTCCAAGAAATAGTCATACATTTCTAATAAATGTAATATACACAGTTTCATACACACTGTTAACAATTAACCAGATAAAAAAACTCATACATCATTCATATATCATATTTATTGTTCGTCTACGTACACAAACAAACACTACATTGTTTCTAATTTGTTCAAATTGTTTTACAACTGATACATTCTTCACAATATATTCCCTATGCTAGCGACATATAATGTCTTAATGAAAGTATCCCTGCCGTTATGAGAATGTATAATAACGAATGGAACAAAATTATTTACCGATTGTATTACGTAAATGCATGCAGACACAATGAATATGTTTAGACATCGTCATTCGGACATGTCCATACTCCTAGTATTTGTCCAATCATAAATTTCTTATTTTTTTCTTTTTACGATGTTTTGAGCATAACAGTTCCTCTACCTGATGTTACTCACGTTTCTCTTGGTGTCTTCCATTTCCATGTCAAACTAAACTATGAAACGGATATTGCTCAATCTCCATTTTCAATTCACTTCTTCGAAACGAGACATTAGTTTCAAGTTACGTGGTTCGCATTTTCTCATTCACATTGAAAGACAAGACATAATCAAAAAAGGCAATTGCAAATATTCAAAGCAGAAACGATAATTAGAAACAGGACGTAATTGCTTAATATTTACTCGTTATACTTTTTGTAAGATGATCACAATGTGGTTCGAAACAGAATGGATTCACCCGAGATGTATATTGTTAGCGTGCTACGGCGTGTCGGGACATAGCGTGCTACGTCGTGTGGGGACATAGCGTGCTACGTCGTGTGGGGACATAGCGTGCTACGTCGTGTGGGGACATAGCGTGCTACGGCGTGTCGGGACATAGCGTGCTACGTCGTGTGGGGGACATAGCGTGCTACGTCGTGTGGGGACATAGCGTGCTACGTCGTGTCGGGACATAGTTATACAAGACGTAGGCCTACCTGAGGCTATCAGCAGATAGAGAAGCGTCGTCCACACAGACATGTCGAGTTTTCTGAAACAGCAACAACACGCATCAGTTCACGACAGGAAGGGAACGCATTCCAACAGCCAGCCCTGGGTGGTGCGCACATGTAGGTCTACGACTGGCAACAGAAACCTGTAGGAAGGCGAGCGAACACCTATGATTATCTACGTCCGTTGGTTTGCCGTGCATGCTCAAAAAAGAGCTTGCCGTGCAATTGCCGTGCAACTGCCGTGCAATTGCCGTCCAATTGCCATGCAATTATCGCGAGACTTTGGCGTAGCTGACAGCGCACAGTTAACATTTCACAAAGGTCGAAGTTCAGACGTATTTTGGAATGTGAATAACGGATAATCGGTTATTCGCATGCCATTTGACAAACGCGGGTCGAATTCAGTGAAACAAAAAAAAAACATTGTTCAAAACGCAAAAAAAACCAGATTGTCGCCGACGACGGTATACAAAAATACATACAAGAAAATACAGCGTATGATGACACACAAGAACATACAGCGTACAGTGACAAACAAGGTTTACAGCATACGATAACACACCGGAAGATACAGCGTCAAATACAGACCGTACAAGTTCTCATTAGCAAATAAAAATTACTTCAAAATACTTTCCACCAAATTAGTTCCCAACGGTTCTAGATACAGAATCATCTGAAGAGTCAGATCTGATTGTTCGTCTGTTGAACTATCTCAAACACTTACGACATGTTTGCGCGTTTAGGCAGCACTGAAGTCCGACAAAATCTTGTCAGGATTAATCCGACGCACGATGTCCCAATCCGTACTGAGCCTAGTCAGATGAACCAGTCTGTCCTGGCTCATTGTGGATCGGTGTTTATCCTTCACCAGTTTCAACTTGGAAAACGATTTCACATTCGGTTTTTTTTCTGACGTTCTCTTCACCCTGTTCGTCCATCACTTTGAAGCGGTGTCACGTTGACGACTATATTACATCGTACAGCAGTTGAACACCGAGACAATCTAAGTGGCAAATCAGACGGATTATGATTGACTTTGTGGGGGCCTTGTTGTGGGGGCCTCGTTGTGGGGGCCTTGTTATGGGGGCCTGGTGCGAGTGTGGTTAATCCCGGCACTGAGAAAACACTTTGGAATGTTTATCTGAATCAGGTTTTTATTTCAACAAAAACAACAACACAACACAAAAAAATAAGCCAAACATAAAATATAAACCACAGTTTTGATGTTGAAAAGGGCAAGGAGAAGTGTGTCACTTATAACACTTGCCCAGTTAATAAGAATATAACAAGAAGCAAGTAATTACAGTATGCAACATGCATGATTACAACTTAACTATTTATATTTAAATATTAATGATGACATATTAGTGTTTAGACTAGATAGTCACCGTAGCAATTTATGTTCAATAATAACAACATGTAAAGACCAGTATAAAAAAATTGTAGCTACAATAAATCAATATTTATACAGCCAAGCTGTTATGTTTATAATACATGGCTAACCAAAATATTAGCAGTGTATTTTTTTAAACGGTGAACGTTTCTACAACATATTAAAGAGCTGTCAAGTGAATTCCATAGTATTACACCTTTAACTGAAATTCGCATTCTCTCTAAATTGGTACGAGCATAATTTTATATAAAGACTTTCCTACACCTGTAAGACCGTCTTTGTTGAGAAATTCCGCAAAATTTACGTAAGAGTTGTGTGAACGCAGATAATGGTAACCAGACCCGTGTCTTGATAAATAGGCACGATGTTAAGGAGAAAGCAAACGTCATTGCAAAGCCACATTAAATTTGTCTTCATTGCCTAAGATACAATGGCAACATTTTGTTTAGTTGACATGTTCAACAAACTCGGCTGAAATCGGTGGCAAGAAAAATTGAACGCCCGATGCGTATTTTTTCGTTTTTTCTGCTTTAGAAAAACCTGAACCTGCTTTAATATAACTCGGCTGTCAGTGAAAGTTTAGTGTTGCATGTTGACTGTTGATAGTCAATTAGTGCATTGATGTCAGGTGATACATGTAGACGACTGAAAGAGATGCACCAACAGACAAATATTAAAACTGCCCCGTGGACACTTTAAACGCATGCGGTGTGCGTGCGTGCGTGCGTGCTGCGTGCGTGCGTGCGTGCGTGCGTGCGTGCGTGCGTGCGTGCGTGCGTGCATGCGTGCGTGCTTGTCAGACCCATAACCAGACGGCTAGGGGTCGTCGTACTCCCAAACACATATCGAAGTTACCTCCGGTAATATGATAATAATGTATGATATGCATTATTAACCCTAGGTCCACCAGAAGAAACACGTCACTGTATCTTGCCCCAGTTGCGCTTCAACCAAAAAGCATTTTGCATATTTCTCTTTTACATTCGGGACAGTTATTTATTGACTGTGAACCAATAACCGCTGAGATCTAAACAGGAAATGTTCATCAACTGTCGTATTCGACTTACTTTTTCTAATCGCAGATGCACAAAATCCCTCTCGTATTCCCGACATTTTAGAAATATACACCTGACAGTATCTAGCGTGTAAACTTTTGAACTTCCTCCTCAAGTGTTTGCCCATGTGGCTAAGGGACTTCCAATAATGACAACATTGTCATAAACCATTGAAACCCTCTTCCACCAAAAGTCTGTATCCAAACCCTGGTCGTCTACAGGTACACAATAGACACAATATAATTAACACTAACGTAACACAACAATACATTACCGTTGTCTTGTCAAAGCTCTATATTAGCAATACATGAAGATATTCTAATGTTTAGCGTTTGCTTTAATCATTGGAGAATCAACCAGAGTTCAACCAGATATGATCATTATAATCATACACACGCACTCATGCACACGCACATTCACACACGCACGCACGCACGCACCACAAGCACGCACGCATGGACACACACACGCACACACGCACACACGCACACACACACACACACACACACACACACACACACACACACACACACACACACATTTTAAAACCTGAAAGCTGGATCTGCAGGAGGAAAGATTTAATTGTGACAGAGCAACTACACCAGTCCGTTCACCGCTCCTTGGCATTAAACCGTCTCCAGCAGAAAACATAAGCACTGTTGAGCTCTTTGTAATATAACGCAACGCCATGACAGCTAATCGAAGATCTTGCTACTGAAAATGTTTCTATTTCATCCATGATGGACATTGCTGGTGATAGGTGAGCGAGACGCATTGTCAGAAAGGGGAATGCGCTTACTACGATGTGATGTGACGTTGTTTAGAACTGAACATGAAGAAAGCAGATAGCAACAGCCATCACTATAACTGTCTTGTGAGAACTGTTTAATATTTCAGACAAGTAGGCATTAAAAACGGACCACTGCGTAATATAAGTTGATTTTCGCTTTCAAGATCTTGATTAGTCTTCCTAAGCCAATGTTGACATTGTCCGATAATATATACAGTAGGCCAACAGACAAGAATAATACCGAAAACAGTTCTGTTCTGTTAACTTCCATTGAAATATTTTGTCTTCTTTAGGTGCTGTTTGTTAACATTTACAATCACGACCGACCACACAATCCTATACTCTTGGGTGTCTTGTTCTGCGCTGTGTAGAACCTCTTCATTTATAATGTGATGTCTCCCAAAACTGTTTTGTATTTCCCGAGGAACCATACTTACGTTGCTGCTAATCTATCCTCAATACGTTTATCTGTCAAGATCATATATCCTGGTTTGCCTAGATATATTTCATTTCTTCAAACAACTTGACATGTCCTGAAATGTTTTCTTTGTTATTGCAATTCTTCTCTTCATTTCTTGGTCACCTCTACTAACTTGTGTTACAACAACATCCAGTAATTATTATTTTGCAGCTACGGTGTACTTTTTTCTTTGTAGCAATAGCAGTTGCCGTAGCACTAGCAGTAGCAATAGTACATATAGCAATAGCAGCAACAGCAGTATTCGCATTAGTAGTAGGACGCAGTAGCAACAGCAGCATCAACAGTAACAGTAGACTAGTTTAGAAGTAGTAGCAATATAGTTTCTTATTTTTACTTCTCGTTGATTATTATATTGTTTTTTTTTTGTGCTACAAAATGTGTTTAACTAGACACTGTTAGGTGTATTAAAACACACCGAATATGTGTGTTCCCGCGTGCGCGTGCGTGCGTGTTATTCATCTTGATATAAAGCAATACTTAATCATTTGCAAGATTGTTGCTTTGTTCTATGTTCTTGTTAACAGTTTTGATTCGTTGTTGTGGCTGAATAGCAACCATTTCTCCCATTGGCTCCTCAGTAATGCGTCGGCGATTGCATGCGAACATATACGTTATCTACCTTTATAAAGGAAAAACACATGCATGCATATATACATGCATGCATGCATGCATGCATGCATACATACATACATACATACATACATACATACATACATACATACATACATACATACATACATACATACATACATATATACGACACTGACAAAACCCACCTGAAAATATCCGTTTGTTGGATCTCTGTGGTATGTGGGTCTGCGAGTCCAACCGAGTCGATGTATCGCTGCTACTGGCGTTCGTACTTCACAGTCACAGTGCCATTTATACCATTTGTAGTCATTACTAAACGGCTGTCACCGCCAAGGATGTCGTCATTAACTCTTGCCGCTGTGTCTTCCCATTGGCTGGCCATGCGCTGTGGTTAACCGAGTCGTCAATCAACGCCGGTCATTCGCACAGTTCACTGTCGTGCTTGTGGTACGTTGGACGAACGAATGAACGAACGAACGAACGAACGAACGAACGAACGAACGAACGAACGAACGAACATCAGACCCTAACGTAACATCCAGTTCAGAGGTACCTACCTGACCGACGTTCGCCCCCGTTGAATGTTTTCGACGGATTATTATATCGGCCTGCTGGGTCCATCATTATAGGAGAGCGAGATGGTAGGTGGTCGGCGATTTCTGGCGGATTTACGAGCCGGGAAATTACATCTATGCAACTGTGGTACTACCAAGAAACCAACCAGCTTGCGGGATTGTAATTATAACATTTCCGGATGTGCGAGTGGGAGTCTCTACTGGTGTCGCTGATCTGGTGACACGGCGAAAGAGCTTTTAGATAATGAAGATTCTCTATACTAGTATGGTTGATGCATCTAAGCTTCGTGCCTGACACATTCGTGGTGCGATTTGGTGTCGCTGGTGACACGGCAAAAGAGCTTTTAGCGTATATGTTCTCCAGATAGCGAGTTTATTCTTGTTGGCATCTGAATTTGGGTTAGGTGTAACGACACAGTTTCGTTCAAATCTCAATTACACACGCACGCACGCACGCACGCACGCACGCACGCACGCACACACACACACACACACACACACACAATACATCAGCGGTATTTAACCTTTTTGGCACTGCTGCCCCTTGAGCTTACCAACAAAGCCGTAATACTGTTTTATTCTCGTCATGTTAGATTCAGACAAACGAAGAAGACAATAATTATTTCTAGGCGTCACTAGCCTTATCTTAGTTCAAATCAAACGCATGACAAGTCCTACGCTACAGATGCAAGTGTCAGTGTGACGGTTGGAATTCCTTCTTCTTGACCAGCTGTGAGATGCGAGTCACAGCTAGAGCACATCGCAGATCATGGGCGAGATCATCGCAGATCATGGGCGAGATCCAACATATTCCTTGACTTGTTTTTTCGTGACCATTGCTGGATGTGGTGCAAATAGGATGAGGACTTTCATGGCTCTGTCTGAGTGAACTGGTTATCCCGTACCAGCTTTATGCCAGAAGGTAGCCAGGTCAGAATCTTGAAAGTCTGCTTTCAGCGGCTTGTCTTCTCGCAGGCCAAGAACTCTGCTTTCGTCGTGACATCATGACGTCGTGACATCGTGACATCATCATCTTTGATGACTCCTTCTTCCACGGAAAAAGGTCTCACAATCCATGTATTCTTTTCACGGCGTTCCAGGTCAGGGAAGTATCCACTGATGGACTCTTCTGTGGAATGTAAGTACTGCATGATATCACCAGCGAAAGGACGTTTCTCCTCGGTCCAGCAGCGTTGTCAACTGGGAGAACATGGAGACATCATCGGTAAAGCTGGAGCTTGCGCGGGGAGTTGCTACCTTGTCTTGAGCTAAGAGGATATTCACCACATTCCCTTGTAGTGAGAAGTTGTCACCAAAATAAACTGCGAGGTAGGCCAGCTTTAGAATGAATGTACGGTCCGTCATCTTCACGTGGAATTCTTGCTCTTTAGCGGTTCCCCCCTTCCAGAAACAAGGCGATTTCTTCTCTCAGTTCGAACACGGGTAGAAAGACTTTACCCCGTGATAACCAGCGAACCTCCGTATGGAACAGGAGTACGCTGAATTCGGCCTTCCTCACACAACACTTTGAAAAATTCTGGAGTTCGTAGCACTGCCTCGGAAGCCTCACATTTACCCTCACATTTCTCCCTGGTGGGGGGTCTTGGATGATACACTATCACCTTCTTTTCGAGATGAAATGGCCCCAGTGATTCGTGTGATCTAGACTTTGGGGATTCCTATCAGTTACCTGTTGGGAAAGGTTACACGGCTCACTCCTGTCTGTGGCCCACTCATCCCTAGTCTCCCCTATGTGCGTGCGTGCGTGCATGTGTGCGTGCGTGTGGGGTGTTTGTGGCCCAAGAATCGGTTCCCTGGCGTGATTTAATTAATTTCCAACGTGCGTGTTTAATTCAAGAAATATAAGTTCTTGTGAAGCAACGTCATGCGGGAAACAATGTACGACAGCCGCTCATCAAACCAGGTCCACCAATCATAGACTAATTACGCGACTACATGACCACATTATCTTCATAGCCTTGACATTGCATCTGCACATATGCTTTATCATTGGCATCGAACACGTGTGTCTTGTGTCATTAACGGACAATGCTGCGTTATGCTAATATGGTTATTTGTGTTGTTTCGTAGACCAACGTGTTCGGGTAAACATAGAATCCAAATAGGGGAGGCTGGGGTAAAGTGAACCACCCGGGCAAACATGCTTTGCTTAGACTAGAAAGTGGAGACATCTACCCGTGCTGTGGCCCACCAGTAGCACACGTGATACTGCATTGAATGGATTGACCGCCATTACTTCTCAACAGATTTGTGAAATGTAAGAAGAAAATCTAGATTTTAAGCGTTGATTTGATTTGCTATGAAATTTATATTCTCTGGTAAAAATAGATAATGAAGGTTCTCTGTACTAGTATGGTTGATGCATCTAAGCTTCGTGCCTGACACATTCGTGGTGCGATTTAGGAACTATGTCCCTGTCTGTATTAATATATAGAACTCGTGTGAGAAGAATATGGTCGGGGCAAAGTGGAAGGGTCATAGTGAAACGGCTTTTTACTTTGTCCCCCCCCCCCCGTTTTTGTTCGGTTAAGGCCAGGAACGGCAGGCAAACTACGCTTTGGATTTTTTTTTGTTTATGCTATAAGAATTTACGATGTCTATTCTTCGCAGTAATGTAATATAATAAAAAAAAATATTTAGAAATAACATAAATACCTTTGTATAAGTGAGCTTTGTGTTTTTAATTGGGTAATTATAATTGAATGCATTTAACATATTTAACTTAATTGGCGTAATGGTTATATTATTTAAGTTTCCTGATTTTCATATGAGTGAAACTTCCTGTGTCACCGGAAACAATAAAAAGTGAAATATATTAGCCAATCATGGAATAATAGCAATTAATATTTTTATAAGACTATTTCGATTACTAATTACAAACGAGATGTTCCCTTTGAATGTTTGGCCCGCCGAGTCGCGAAACCTTCCTACGCCGTAGCGTTTGATGTGGCACTTTGTGCCACATCAAAGATTACTACTTAAATTAAAAGCCCATGGTATCGGGGACAGCATAACTGACTGGATAGAACAATGGCTGACTGACAGAAGACAACGAGTTGTAGTAGATGGAGAAGTTTCAAATTGGAAATCGGTTTTGAGTGGGGTACCTCAAGGATCAGCATTAGGACCTATATTATTCTTAATTTATATCAATGACTTGGACGACAGTATAACAAGTAACGTACTGAAATTTGCGGATGACACAAAACTGTTTAGAAAGGTTAATACTGATGGTGATAAACAACATTTACAAAACGATCTAGACAGATTAGTGAAATGGTCTGAGAAATGGCAGATGTTGTTAAATTTTGGGAAATGTAAATGCCTACATACAGGACATGGGAACTTGAATGTAAACTATAAAATGGGAGATACTGTTCTGGGTACTACTGTAAAAGAAAAGGACTTAGGAGTTACAATAAGCGCTGATATGAAAGTTTCAGAGCAGTGTGGTATTGCAGCTTCAAAGGGTAATCAAAGTCTTGGATTGATTAGAAGAAACATAACATACAAGGGAAAAAAGTTAATTATACCTCTTTATAAAGCAATAGTTAGACCTCATTTAGAATACTGTATACAAGCATGGAGACCATATCGTAAGAAGGATATAGATACGCTTGAACGCATACAAAGGAGAGCAACTAAAATGATTCCAGAACTGAGAGACCTTAGTTATGAAGAACGCCTGAAAGAATGTGGTTTAACAACTCTAGAGACAAGGAGGTTAAGAGGAGATCAGATTGAAGTTTTTAAGATATTGAATGGGTATGAAAATATTGATAGAAATATGTTTTTCTCACTCAAGAAGGATAGCAGAACTAGAGGACATGAGGTAAAATTAGTAAAGGATCAATGTAGATTGGACATCAGGAAGCACTCGTTCTCACAGAGGACAATAAATGAATGGAACAAATTGTCTACAGATTGTGTAACTGCTAGCAGCGTGAATATGTTTAAAAATAAGGTAGACACATATCTCATGAGGGCGGGTTATAAGTTGATGAACATTGTTGGACTCTCGATAAGCCAATGGCTTCCTTGTCCACTTGCCATCTGGGCCTTTGGCTTGGATGGCAAATCTTGTTAAATCTTGTTAAATCTATTCCCCGTGAGACTAGTTGATAAACCGGTCAAATACTAAACTAATCAGTGTGTTTCAGTCTTACGTCGCTTTAACGTAACATCCAGTTCAGAGGTACCTACCTGACCGACGTTCGCCCCCGTTGAATGTTTCGACGGATTATTATATCGGCCTGCTGTGTCCATCATTATAGGAGAGCGAGATGGTAGGTGGTCGGCGATTTCTGGCGGATTTACGAGCCGTGAAATTACATATATGCAACTGTGGTAATACTAAGAAAAAAACCAGCTTGCGGGATTGTAATTATAACATTTCCGGATGTGCGAGTGGGAGTCTCTACTGGTGTCGCTGATCTGGTGACACGGCGAAAGAGCTTTTAGATAATGAAGATTCTATATACTAATATGGTTGATGCATCTAAGCTTCGTGCCTGACACATTCGTGGTGCGACTTGGGAGCTATGTCCCTGTCTGTATTAATATATAGAACTCGTGTGAGAAGAATATGGTCGGGGCAAAGTGGAAGGGTCATAGTGAAACGGCCTTTTACTTTGTCCCCCCCCCCGTTTTTGTTCGGTTTTAAGGCCAGGAACGGCAGGCAAACTACGCTTTGAATTTCTGTTTGTTTATGTTATGAGAATTTACGATGTCTATTCTTCGCAGTAATGTAATATAATACTATTTTTTTATTTAGAGATAACACAAATACCTTTGTATAAGTGAGCTTTGTTTTTTTTAATTGGGTAATTCTTATTTAATGCATTTAACATATTTAACTTAATTGGCGTAATGGTTACATTATTTAAGCTTTCTGATTTTCATATGAGTGAAACTTCCTGTGTCACCGGAAACAATAAAAAGTTAAATATATTAGCCAATCATGGAATAATAGCAATTAATATTTTTTATAAGACTATTTCGATTACTAATTACAACCGAGATGTTCCCTTTGAATGTTTGGCCCGCCGAGTCGCGAAACCTTCCTACGCCGTAGCTATTCCCGGTGATACTAGTTGATAAACCGGTCAAATACTAAAATAATCAGTGTGTTTCAGTCTTACCTCGCTTTATGTATCCCAAGACGTTCATTATATCATACTACATCACTTTAGGTGCACAAATGGCACATATGATTGTCAAATATTGTAGTTTAAGGCAGTTTTGGCGATCAGAATTGCTACGAATAGAAGCATTAGTGTGTTTTCATAAGTTTCCAAAAAAAGTCGCATTTACAGAATGAGCACGTATTTCCAGATCACGTGTTCGCAGCTATTGAAACTACAGACAGACCTGCACCTTCCTGTTGAACAAACTGATCATTCAGAGCCACTCACCCAGAGCCAAGCACCAGGCATCACCAACCGTCAGAATCCTATACTAGATCCACCAACCTCAGATGACCCAATACCAGATCAATCAACATCAGATGACCCAATGCCAACTCAATCAACATCAGATTACCCAAACGTAGGGTCATCTGAACAGATTCCTGCTTCAGACCAAACAGCTGTAACACCTGCCCGAGAAAAAAAGGTACTTCAGGATATGTGTCACCAGCAGACACAATGGGAATACCCCTGGTTGAACAAAATAAACGTAGAAATAAAAACCCAAGAAGAGGTAGGACAGTCGTTTGACTGCTAGTCCTTACCTAGAGGAATTACAAGGAGACAAAGCAAATGCGGGCAGAAAAAAGGAAGATGTCGGCAAAGGCTCAGTTGTTCAAAAACAATGCTGGTGATTCTGTCCAATTGTCTTACAAAAAGCAAAACCAAACAGAGAAAACTAGTAGTGTAGAGCAAAAGACATCCGTATTAAGTGGGCCATGCGGAAACCAAGGAAAGGGGAAAGGAAAGGGGAAGGGAAAGGGAAAGGGGAAGGGAAAGGGGAAGGGAAAGGGGAATGGAAAGGGAAGCAATAACTGAAAGATAGTGATGAGGATGTAACGTACATTTAATGTTTAAGCTTTTTTCAGAATCGCACTACAGAGAGAAATGGATAAAGTGCGACACTTGCGTAAGATGGGCTCATGAGGAATGTGCAGGAACTGATGACGTCACTGACTTTACTTGTAAACTATGTATGGATTAAATACATTTCCAGTGTATTGTATTCGCTGAAAGAGACAATATTCCTGGCATGGAAGTGGTTTAGTGATACTGAACTGTTTCTATTATTGAGTTCAAAGTAATTTCACTTCGCCCCTGTGATGAAGTTCACTTTGCTCTGCAGTCTTGGGGCAATGTAGAATTTCCGTAATTATTGTATCGTCAAAAAAACCAAATAAATAATTCGTTTACAGGAACTGTGTTTGCGTATCTGTAAACAGTTGGTATTACATTATGTAACAATCATCACATAATGGATCTACTTGGAATAAGTTGACCTCCACGGCGCAATACTTTTTGACGTTCCACTTTGCCCTGGGCTCCCTACATTCGACCATCGTGTCAGGCAAACTTCAGCATAATCTGCACTTCATACACAATAAACTGAGTCCAAACACCAGCTGATGTATAAAAATGGGTATGTTTTGACTGAGTTTATTAGGTATAATGGTTTCAATTAACACCATTCATTCACCATCCATCCATCCATCCATCCATCCATCCATCCATCCATCCATCCATCCATCCATCCATCCATCCATCCATCCATCTGTTCTCCTTCGTCCATACAGCTTGACCTCTACCAATATCCAGACATTCACTACCGCAAATAAGACAATGTGCGTGTTCTCTTGCAGACACTTCTGGCGTCAGCCAATATCAGATGAGATATAATTAATTTTTTTCTCAGCGAAACCTGATAATGGACGCAATTATGGCCGGATATTCTCGGGAATTACCAATTTGAAACGAACTAAAATGGAAAAAGTTAATCCGACGACAGTAACAAACAGTGGATATTTTAGACATCCTCAGAAATATCACGTCATATTCTGTTACTGGGAAACCAACCAAGCAGAGCACCACTGAGGTTAGAAACAGCCTCACAACATCTGACTACAGTGATATCGTCAAGGCAAATGCAGGATATGTCCAGGCGTTGTCTGTTTGCCTGACACTCCGAAATGTCCGTAACAACCGGACAATCTACAGTTAGAAAACTTGTCCCGCCAATACTTGCACTGACCCTCAATCAAACGGCTATAAGCCTGTGACAGAAATAATACAATACGGGTTCCGGGGGTTATCGTCCTTGATAGAACATTTTTAACTGAAAACATGGCGGCAAAATGGGCTCCCTTCACGTCTATTTTTACTAGGAAGCCATCATCACACATTTAGCGAACACATTGTCCACACTCGTACCATGCACAGCACTGGTGTGCCCACGCCGTACATTGTCCACACTCGTACCATGCACAGCACTGGTGTGTCCACGCCGTACATTGTCCACACTCGTACCAAGCACAGCACTGGTGTGCCCACGCCGTACATTGTCCACACTCGTACCATGCACAGCACTGGTGTGTCCACGCCGTACATTGTCCACACTCGTACCATGCACAGCACTGGTGTGTCCACGCCGTACATTGTCCACACTCGTACCATTCACAGCACTGGTGTGTCCACGCCGTACATTGTCCACACTCGTACCATGCACAGCACTGGTGTGTCCACGCCGTACAGTGTCCACGTTTTACCCATTCTTTCCCTTCCTTACTATCCGAAAAACATTACAAACATGGTGTATTATCGTTTTCTGTATTCAGTGTTTCTCTTATTATATAATTTTATATAATATATTTTTAATGTTATTATTATTATTGTATTATCTTATTATTATCATTTATTTTATTTACTATATAACTCTGTTATGCACAGTCTACCTTACAGTCACTGGTATATAGGTTACACCAACAACATACCTACCAAAGCGGGCCCCTGATAGTCAGTGCGATTAGGTCAATTGTTGTCGACGATTATAGTTACTTACGGACAGAAGCACCACATTTTGTATTTGGCTTCTTTTGGTCATACTTATTGATTTTAGAAGGGGAGCCACGAAAAAAACTTATATTTTCATACCACACCACGGGCGCTTAAATGTTGGCTATGTTGAGCCGATGACAATGTGACACCCAAGTTTATCCGTGAAAAGTATGCTATCATAACAATTATTCTAGGAATGTTTGCATTTCCTTTGGTGCATAACATGTCATGGTAAGTTGATTTTTTACAAGTTTACGAGCGATCGAATTATATGAAAATCATAGTTACGTACACATTTCCTACACGCGGGTACCAATGTGTGCGTGAGGTTTCGGACTCCCTATTTTGACAACCGAGCAACTCTTCGAATGGGCGCCAAACAAAAACTAATAAAGGTATGTTAACTATGTTTTTCCTTAGATGTAGTTAAGATAACAATCTTCCCCTTTAAAGGTTTCAAAAATACACGGTGGAAAAATAATCAATATTTATTGGTTATGCTAATATATCTTCATACTGCTAGTACTGGCTCACCTCAAGGTTATGTCCTGTCACCAATGATATACTCTCTTTTTACATATGATTGTGCATACTGTCATAAAAGTACCCAAATATTGAAATTTGCAGACGACACTACAGTGCAAGGGATCATTACGAACGAAGATGAGTCTGAGTATCGTGATCAGGTAAACAAACTTATCAACTGGTGCAGTGAAAACAATCTGGAGCTCAACGTAAACAAAACAAAAGAAATGATCGTGGATTTTAGAAGAAATAAATCTCCCCTCTTTTGATCGACGGCAAAACAGTTGAAATTGTCCAACACGTTAAGTTTCTTGGCTCTATGATTTCAAGCAACCTCAAATGGGAGCTAAATGTTGACACCATTGTTAAAAAGGCCCAGCAGCGCCTGTACTTCCTAAGAAGGTTGAGATCATTTGGTTTGACCACTCAGATTACGCTAAACTTTTACAAAGCTGTGATCGAGAGTGTCCTCACCTTTTCGATCACAGTGTGGTTTGGTTCTATCGCGGTCAAGGAAAAGCTCAGGTTGAACAGAGTTGTAAATACTGCTTCCAAAATAATCGGCAGATCCCTTCCCAGTCTCGAATCACTGTATCAGCAGCGCCTGTTAAGAAGAGCCGGTCTCATCTCTCAGGACCCATCCCATCCTGCCCATGATTTATTCGAGCCCCTTCCATCTAGTCGCCGGTTCAGGTCCATCAAAACTAGGACCAGAAGGTTCAGCAACAGTTTTTATCCCGTAGCCGTCCAAGCCCTATCAAAACAGACATGAACATGTTTTCCCATCTGCAGTACACACAAATACCACATTCCGATTTGTATTTCACTGAGTATACCTAATTTATTTATGTTATATGTTTTATACCCAAGTCAGTCCTAAATAATCATATCTTTCCTTGACAGTGACAATTGTGTCTTTCGCTTTATATTGGACTTATTTATGTGATATACCAGGAATCACGAAGTGAGATCGTTAAGTGCACACGGCAATAAGTTTATCTTATCTTCTTATCTTATAAAAACATACACCATTTGCAGCACCACATAATATGAATTGAAGTATATGGTGGATATGCGTGTATTATTTAAATGGCAAAAGAACTTTCTAAGACATATAGTCAAATTAATAGTTAATATCTACGCACATATATGCACCAAAGCGTCAGTTAAATGCCGTCAACATATCAATGTGACGATAGTGTGTGTCACACATGCTCTTGCGGCTTGGTAAATATCCCATATGATTTGTTGAAGCAGGGCATCCTGGAAAAAGTCACACGATCATATGTTATTTAGACATAATTTATTATTAAAGTGATAATGCTTATGTTTGTTTTATCTCAGTGGGAGAAAATCTATCCAACTCAGGTTGCCGTGCCGTTCATCTGTCCCCGCTTCGTAGTCGCCGCTCGCGGGACTTGTCCTTCTAATCCATTTGAAGACATCAGAGTTGTTGCAGCTAGATTACCTCAAAGGAATGCTTTGCTAGGTAAAGGAAGGCCTCTGTTATTTCTTCATTATGATTGCTAACCTGACCTTTTGCCCTTGCCATTGAATGTGGATGTGATGTCGCAATATGGTAGTGCGTGGAATACTGGCAAAGCTTGAGACATGCACTTTCCAAAGCTTTCTTAGATTTAATGTTGTATAAACAGAAATATTTTCCACGTATTGTTGTCCACGCTCTGTATGCTCTTGGTGCATGGTGCAATGGTGTCCCGGGACATTACTGTAGACGCCGATGTAGTGGTCATCGTAGCTGGAAAGTATCTTGACATCACCTTGCTAAAATGATATAATTGACCACTTATGTAAACTTCAATTCATATTACGTGGTGCTGCAAATGGTGTCTGTTGTTGGGGATACTAGCATAACCAAACATTCCTGGAATACCTGTGCAAAATAATGCTAAAAACATGTGTAAAATGGTAACAAAACTTTCACGGAAAAACCTGGGGGTGATATTGTCATTAGCTCAATATCGGCAACATTTGAGTGCCCTGTGGGGGATATGAAAATATTTATTTTGCGTGACTCCAATTCTAGAATCAATAAGTTTGACTCCAAGAAGCCATATGAAAAAGTTTATGGTGCTTTTGTCCGCCAAGTAACAATTATTTTGCTAGTCGTCTTTATTATGATGGCAAAGACTGATAGGCCCGGCTTCCGGTTTTCGCCTTTTTAATATGACCAGTGCATGCACTTTAAATATAATATGCGCGTATCAGAGCATGCACGATAGTTTCCATTGTTTACAACGCGCACAAATAGACATGTGACATTTAGAAAAAAATATTTTAAGAAAAGTGTGAAAATATTGTTGAGCTCACCTGTTTGAATTTGCGTCTCGCGCTTTCGACCAACGTTCAGCAATGATCCATTGATAATTACTTTGGGCAGGGCGGGCCGTTTTTCACGTTGTTCCCCTATATAAGGCTTGATCATCAATAAAAATTTGCCAGTGGTCCAAGAGAGCGACCAACCCATATCCACTACTTTGAACACGTTTAAAGTAGCACCCTTTTCAAACTGCTATTGTGCTTACTTAAGGATTCATGACATATGAAATAAAATCTTATTATGAATCGTCGAAACACGAAATATGTTCTGCACCTATGCTATATGTGTAACTCAGCACAAAATATCACTTCAGCACAAATATGTTATTTGTTTTGAACATCATATTATTGAAAATATACACGTCGGCCTTATTTTGTTTTAAAATTAAAAAGAACATTAAAAACCGTTCACCCGACACAGCCGAGCTATCAAAGTAGTCCCGGTTCACGGTTGAAAACGTTTACTGCTGCCGTTGTCCAATAGTGAAAGGAAAATCTCACGGTCTACCGCTTTAGAGCCAAAACCTATCGCCAAACCGTAATTTCACGGGTAAAAAGTTAAAAGTACTCATTTCGATTCCAAGCATACCAACACGTTACATAGAAGGTGCACCAAAATTAAGTAAATATACCCTAAAATTGAAAAACAGGTCCGCCAGGAAGGAACCCCTTTTTACCACCCGATCTACCACCCTCACATATTGAAAAGCGGTAGATATACCGCTTTTTGTGCAGTGTTACTTGGAACCTCTGCTGTTGATCCCACGCCATGTGTGGATGAACTCTGAATTATTTGTACTTCTTCCCACGTGCTGTCTTGGTCGACGTGTTTCTGTTAACCAGACGCGCTCGCGCCCAAACTCCGTGAAGTCCCTACCATTAATTAATTAAAGGCATACCGGTAAACATTAAAGGTGAGCCTGATATGCTGTCATACTAGACTAGGTTTGCATCTAGTAACAAGGGAGGGAGGGAGGGAGGGAGGGAGGGAGCGAGGGAGCGAGGGAGAGAGGGAGGGAGGGAGGGAGCGAGGGAGGGAGGGAGGGAGGGAGGGAGGGAGGGAGCGAGGGAGGGAGGGAGGGAGGGAGGGAGCGAGGGAGCGAGGGAGGGAGGGAGGGAGGGAGCGAGGGAGGGAGCGAGGGAGGGAGGGAGGGAGGGAGGGAGGGAGGGAGGGAGGGAGCGAGGGAGCGAGGGAGGGAGGGAGGGAGGGAGGGAGGGAGGGAGGGTAGGAGGGAGGAAGGGAGGGAGGGAGGGAGCGAGGGAGGAAGCGAGGGGGAGAGAGAGAGAGAGAGATAGGAGAAAAAGAGAGGAGAGAGAGAGAGAGAGAGAGAGCGAGAGCGAGAAAGCGAGAGAGATTTATTACGATCAAACCATGAACATAAAACTAGTTATAATACATGGCAATTGTTAATAAAATGTTGATTGGTCCACAGCGACCTGCACTAAAGCCTGGAAGATCGCTGGCGTACAGGCCAACATCTTTCACGTGTTTATGCAGGTTGGCTAACGTCAGTAATGTCTTCAAGAGAACACGCAAATTGTTTTATTTGCAACGGAGAAGGTCAACATGAAGCTTTCTCATGTGCACCAACTCGTCGATAGGGAGAGGCGAATATCAAACGGCACGGTGACACACGTTCGTCTTGCTGAATGTCAGAGAAGACGCACGAACGAACGTAGCCATAGGTTAGCCATAGGTCGCTACTTGCGAGAATTTGTGAGAGATGATAATGAACAATGACTGTAACTCATTTAGGCCCCAATGATGCAAAGGACGTTGGTATGGCCGTTACCCCAAGTACAGTTAGCATACCCTAATCACACTTCTAGAATCCGCAAGATGACAGTGCGTGTTGCTAGATTATTTATCTACAGCTTCATGAAATTAAACAGTTGTAACCCACGCGACTTGATTGTCTGATTAAGGGAGATAGGAGCGTGTTGGCGCATGGGGCGGGTTGAATTGTTCGATCCTTTGGGGAAATAATACACTAATCCTACTGCGACTCAACCAAACAAACACATGTAACGTTACTACAACACTAGAACATTTCAGCCATAAAGACGAAGCAACGCAAAAGTTATTACGGCTTTTCACGTTTCACCATGTTGAGTAATACAATTGAAATATGATAAATGTCTTTTACAGCATGGATACTTACTGATCATGTACTGTGTGAGACAACATGCCTTCTACACCATGGATACTTACTGATCATGTACTGTGTAAGACAACATGCCTTCTACACCATGGATACTTACTGATCATGTACTGTGTAAGACAACATGCCTTCTACACCATGGATACTTACTGATCATGTACTGTGTAAGACAACATGCCTTCTACACCATGGATACTTACTGATCATGTACTGTGTAAGACAACATGCCTTCTACACCATGGATACTTACTGATCATGTACTGTGTAAGACAACATGCCTTCTACACCATGGATACTTACTGATCATGTACTGTGTAAGACAACATGCCTTCTACACCATGGATACTTACTGATCATGTACTGTGTAAGACAACATGCCTTCTACACCATGGATACTTACTGATCATGTACTGTGTAAGAAAACATGCCTTCTACACCATGGATACTTACTGATCATGTACTGTGTAAGACAACATGCCTTCTACACCATGGATACTTACTGATCATGTACTGTGTAAGACAACATGCCTTCTACACCATGGATACTTACTGATCATGTACTGTGTAAGAAAACATGCCTTCTACACCATGGATACTTACTGATCATGTACTGTGTAAGACAACATGCCTTCTACACCATGGATACTTACTGATCATGTACTGTGTAAGACAACATGCCTTCTACACCATGGATACTTACTGATCATGTACTGTGTAAGACAACATGCCTTCTACACCATGGATACTTACTGATCATGTACTGTGTAAGACAACATGCCTTCTACACCATGGATACTTACTGATCATGTACTGTGTAAGACAACATGGTGAAAGGAACTAAATCATATTGCCCCTCATATTTAATTTGTTATGTCATGCAAAAAGCGGCCGACCAAGCCGGGGCGAGTTTTTGTCGTGGCGGGTCGGTGCATATTACCGACAGGCCAAACCCCGAAGTCACGCAAGATGTCGCCAGATTAGTTAATGAAGCCTGATCAATCGATGAAGTTCGGTGCATGGACGACGTCCAGTCTCCAAATGACATTTGACAATAGGTCCAGAGAGAAACTCGTTCACTAAAATGCTTGGCAAACGGCTGCACGAAGAATGCACTGGTGGTGATCGGTATCACACAACCGTGATTCCAATGTTCGAAAGCTCGTGCGTGGCCTGTCCGGTGCTCTGTATTGAATTAAATTATTGTTTCAACATCACAAACCATTTGGATGTATTTAATGGGATGCGCCATCGTACCCCCGGGGATGCGCCAACCTACCTCGCATACCGAGTGGGTGCACCCTATCTATGTCACTTTAAGACAAAGTGAATTTAAATGAAAATTGCGCCAACTCTCCCCAGTCTCTCCTTTATAATCTCATCTTCATTCCAATGATTTTCCAAAGTTCTGCGTGTTCCATGTAGAATCCAAAACTGCAGCGAGACCTGTCTTTTTCTTTACATATATGCCGCAGATATATGTGACACACGCAAGAACGAAGTAAGGATATTCGCGGGAATGGAGACAGGAATGCTGAGATGAACTGCGTGGATGTATTTGACAGTGAGAAGACGTAATGAAGACAACAGAAAGGAAATGGGCGTATTGTGCATAACAGATCAACTGAGAAAGGTCAGACTGAGCTGGTTCGGGGGTTGTGGAGGATCACGCAATGGAGGGGTCGTTGCGGGTGAGGATCCGAGAACTGAAAGAAGCTGTATGTTGTTCTGTTGACTTCTGTTTGCGTTACAACCGAATGCCGCGCAATAAACTGTTTTGACGCTCGTTTCGAAACACCCGCTATCGCTGTGAACAGATACAGGGAAAGAATGGAAACTGTCAGATGCATTACGCTTCCATATCGTCGATGACGTCACATCGAAGCTTGCCGATAGTCGCGGAAAAATTATGCATAATCGAGGCAAGCCAGTCGGACAGAGTGTAATGTGAAATTATTAATTGATTCAACTTGTCTAATTTACGGCTTTGTGGAAATGCTGCAGTGTGTAATATAATATGATTTCAAGCAATCGTCGTTATTCTTGAAAGGCATGCACTAAGTGGTTCTGGCCCCATCTTCCTCTACACATGCACTAAACAAAACACGGAAAATAACAAAGTAATTTATTATGTAAACAAGATTATTTACAGAATAAAGGAGAAGGTATAAAAATCTCCACAACGTCTCAGGAACGGCACATCTCCGCACGGACAACAGTAATATGACGCATCATCCCAAACAAAATGTACAATATCCTTTGGCTACGACTGTTTGCTTCGGTTCTCATTTACAAATGTACAGCAAAACACACACAGTTGTCAGCAGGGTCGTCTATCTACTGGCACGCGGGTATACGGAAGAGTCGGTGCCCACAGTTGTCAACAGAGTTCGTCCGTCGACTACCAAACGTGTAGCATTATAAAACAGTTGCCAGTGTTTACACGTGGCATCACACAATAAGTTTTTATCATGGACCATACATTTGCGTTGTGATCACAATGCATTTATTTCTGCTTGTTCCCCAGAGGAAGTAAACACAGCTACCGGTATGCCGGTAAGGCTAACTCCACTCATGATATTTAGACAACACGGGGTATTCGACTACAGAAAATGAGTAAATTTTATCATTCTAAGAACACTTATTTATAAGTGCTTAAATGAGATTTTTAGATGGAGCAAACCAATATGACTGCATTAAACGCTCAAGCAACTTGTTGTGAGTGCGGCAACATTGTCATAAAAATACTAATGGCGACCAAATCTTGCTCACTTTTTGACGGTGTTCCACCGATACAAAACCCACATCAGTACAGAAATACCATCCCATTAAACACACTGTTGACACGTTGTCGCTGGTGGCAAAATCTAGCACATCTTAATGGCACTAAATTGGACTAAAATCTAGCTCTGCTCCAAAAGCACCAATTGCAAATTCATCCTGATCAGAATACATCAGTCGGCTGTACAATGAGAGGAGCAGTTTAGAGAGGCAAGTCTGATTGGCCAATTCCATACACTACGGTTCCCTCATAGCGCCAAACTGTTTGTCACTGGTTGCATGTTCACAGATACTTCATTCATCCCTGCAGCCGAAAGCTTTGCCTCCTAATCACATCACGCAGCCTTCTTTGTGGAATCACGTTGGAAGAATGCACCAGTACTCCCTCCACAGAACCCATATTATCTCTTTCCCCTCTGAACTTCTCTCTTTCCCCTCTCCCCTATGGTCTTTCTCCTGCTTGCACTAATCCCCTTTTCCAACTGCCCCATCTCCTGTCGCATTCACACACACACAAATGTAAGCACACGCACACATATCATTACCTCCAACTGACATCTGTATACACGTCGCACCTAAACCAGTGGCATACACCGTAGAAAATGCATATTTGTTTCAGGACAGTACAAATGCCCTCCCGCAGACATGCAGGAGATTCTGTAAAAAAGTAATGCAGTCTATGCTTTGTAAAGTCACAATGGTGCATGACATTTACACTGTGGATGTTGTCTAAATGACACGGAACATGTAATAAATGTTTCCGTTGTTTCCCATGGCTGTTCGTTTACTACCACTTGCCAGTGGTATCATTTGCAGAAGCCTCGACATGTTTCATTGTAAGCCACTAGTGATGCACAACATAATTATATCACTCGGTCATGTCCAGACAGGTGGAATACTTTGGTCGTTCGTACACTGACTAAAACAGTTATTGAAACACTAAACAGTTGCTTCAGAAGTAATCCATTGTGGCACATATTGTTATTCACTCGTGAAATCTGGTGTCAAGCATGGCAAATTATGCAGAAATGCAAATTACATAAAGCCAGGTATGAGAAAGCTGTGTAAACGTCTTTCTCGTATGTCTTCGTATGCCGCTCCACATCCAACAGGCAGTGACTGATGAGGGACAATCACAACGATACTGCATACATCTCCTCTGTTCGCAGTTATACTGTCGTTCCCATGGAAACGGCATCTTGGGCAGTGCGCGGCAAAGCTCCATCACTATGCCAACAGGCTGGCCTTGGAAGAATCACAATTTCGCTACTCTAGAAGCAGCACTTCATAAGTGTTGTTTCTATGGCAACAAGACATGGCCTATAACCAGGGCCCCATTTCCTTTTCGATGATTCCTGCAGCGTCCATGCGCCCCATTACCCGCAGAGAGTTCATGAGGTCGGTCAGAGCCGATTCTTCCCGATGCCGCGCCTCCCACAAGTCCAGGATGTGTTCCGTTGGACTTGTTTTTGTCGCAAAGTAGATTATGTACCTGCAAACAAGAGAAGTACAACTAAGTTTTGTAAAGACACATTTTATACAACTGAAGGGAATGCGCCTCTCTTATATAAAAAATACATTCACGTCGTGTGCAATTAAATAACAATTCATTAAAATAAACAAATAAAATATTTAATCGTTTCCCACCCATGTTATTGTTAGCATAACAAATTATGTTACTTAAAGGTGTAAGACAATAGACAGACACTATAACTCACGAACCAGTTATGCTTATGCATCAAGTGGCATATTAGTTAGAATGTTCATTAACTTGTATAAACCAGACATGTTTCAGATATTTATAGAGACATGAAAGCTACTGTACATCCAACATAAAACTGTACCAAATAGTAAGTGTTTTTTTTAATAACAGTCCTCTTCACTACTGAACAATAGACATATATACCACAATTGGACAAGTCTGCCAATTTTTTTTTACCATTATGGCCTTAACTGTTGCTAAGTTTAAACATAATCCATCAAACAGTTATTGGTGTTGAAAGAAATGATAGAACACTACCAGTAGTTAAGTTTTTCTCATCTCATTTAATAAATACAACGAATCGGCCACATACCTGTCAACACTTAATCGTTGCGCAAGCATTCTCCAGTCGTTGCCACGTGCATTTGGCGTATCCAGAATCTGGCAAAGTTTTCCCCTTACCACTGGAGGCAACCTACACACAAACAGGCCTGGCATCACATTCAGACACATATATTAATATATTACACAGCTGCAGTTATGTTTCAAGATTCACATAGGGATGTAAAGCTAAGGATTTTTCCAATGACATATTTTGCGTTTTATTCAGACAATGCATTTATCCAGTCCACTGTTTTGCAACTGAATTACATTCGCCACAAATGATGTTGTAACCAATTCATAATTACACATAAACAGAAATTGCACAGGTGCCATCACACAGTTCAATGCAGAGAAGTAGTGCTAAATTATCCGACAGGTGACGCCACTTCCAATACAGGCAATAGTTCAATCTACAAAACATCGACTTTTCCCTGAATATTTATACTGAATGGATATCTTCTAAATCAAGAATGGCATAGTGATCTGCATTACTAACATCTTCATATGACTTAATTTAGAAAACACTGGTTACAGACTGGTTAGAAAATGTCACAACATACCTGAACACTTTCTGTGGTGGTTCAAGCGTGACCATAGAGTTACATCCCAAGTTGGTCACGGTTGAATTCCTCTGAGTGGCTGCCTTCCCTGTCTGGTGAGGGCTGCTTGCGGGAAGGTTCTGAAAAATAAAACGTATTCAGACCTGCCATATTTGCAACCACTCCACTGTCAATGGTGGCACCATCTACTGCACAGTTAGTGAACTAGCAAAACTTGTATCGCCACCTATTGTATAGCTAAGGAAGCTAACAACACAATTACATTGACACAGGATTTGTTTTGCCTCTTTACTAACCAACACTTGTCTTTTATCCAAAATATATGTAAATTAAGCAACAAAAAATAAATTCCTTAATTGTGTATTCTTTTTTACCAGGATGTGTCTTTCTACTCACAAGAGGGTGCTGGTAAAACCCTCTCACACTGCCCGATAAGGAACACAAGGCAGTAATCACCCCATTACAGGTCTGCTGTGCTGTGTTCAAGTGTACAGCCCCCAAACCATATGTCATGTGACAACCCAAGATACCCCATTCAGGCTGTGTTGGGCCCTGATTCAGACTCGGTCAAGTGTTTTAAGTGTCCTGTCTCCGGCTGTTTGTCAGCCCTGACATTGAGGGGCCACTGACACACACAACTGTTTACAAAATGTGATCATAGTCTCCAGACCACAATCACAGATATAGCAACAAGAAATGTATTCCTTTTAACACAAACAAAATTCCCTCACAACACTGAGATAGATCAAACAAAGACACAAAGTAATGACCGCAAGTTTTCAATCAGTTTACACCAACATGCTAGCTTTGAAACTGGTACCAGCGAATTATTGTTCACAATCCATTTTGTTTTGGGTTCATTGATTTGCAAATATTCATTTGCAAAGCCAACTGTTAGTAAAAATATTTCACATTTACAGCTGATTAAACTGTAGTTATCAGAGAGACTGTGATCAACATCTACACAGACTCTCTCTCCTCGCCAGAATCTCTTCCCACTGTGAAGACAATAGGAGGAATGACTTACCTCGCTGAGGTTCCAAGAAATCTGTAGGACCTGTCGATTGGCCAGCAGTGCCTTCTGAAAGACATGGATGTGACAGCCCAGATGGTGCTGCCCTCTGTCCGTGTGCTCGAGGGCGAATGAACAGTGGAGGCCATTCTGCGTGCCACTCCATATGTGCTGGAACGGGATTTCCTACAACGAAATAATGCAACCTGTAAGTTTGTGTCGGTGTCACACTGAAAGTGGGCCCTTGTTTCTTTTGGATGAACTGAGTAAACTTTTCCAGTAAGTGGTTAGCAATTAAATTATTTAAAAAAATTAATTTAAATAATTTTAAATAATTCAAAAAAGAAAATGCTTTGTTTTCCTGGTTCTGCTTTTGCACTCATATATCCCAAAGGCATTTATCCACTCCTTCTCAGCTTCGGCTGTTCGGCTTCATAATGACTGACCCTAATACAGCTGTTCTGACCTAACTAGCCTGTCTGGTACACACATGCCACAGAGTAAAACAGTGAATTAATCCCACTAACTACAAAGTGTCCTGAATTAACTAAGCCAATTTTCTTTGAAATTCCATGATTCAGGTTTCTGTCTGGAATTGTTGAATATCGTCTGCTCGTGATTGATGTCTGCTTCCTGTTGTGGATAATCCAGGTCAATCCCAGTTGCTGTATTAGATTTCAGATCTCCATGCATGCTTATTGTGCAGTATCAAAATATCAGGAGTATTAAGTACTTTGTCGCTGCACTGTTTATTAATTACATTTAATTTAATAATGGTAAATAAATGTGACTTCAACCAGGAACAGTAGAGATTACAACGACGTATGCTCATTGCAAGTAACTCATGATGTTTTATATGTTTCACTGCGTTCAATGTCACACTGTTTATTAATATGAATAAAAATTATTAAAGTACAGACTACCTTATGTTTGCAACATTACAATTTAATTCTCAAGAATATTGTGCAATTTTTCCAACACGCAAAGGAACCGTTTGCCTCGCCTTTAAACCATCCGCCATCTGCACTTTGTTTTTCCAATCAACTTAAACATGTCTGTTGTCACAGATGGAAATACCTTACAGTAGCATGTATAGTATACATCACACTGTGCAAGAGATGTTTAGGCCTATGAATACTACACAGCTCAAGTCTATTTCTATCCAACTGAGTCACTGACTGTGAATTGAATTCAGAGGTGCCTAGAGTTAGGAGGAAGCGATTCTCCTCCTGGGAGATGAAAAGAACGATTGCAGCACACACAGTAAAGAAACATGGGCATTTTTGAAAAAAGTAGGTCTCAAATGTGCTGTTTGATGCATTCGGAAACCAATTTTTTTAGAAAAAGTAACCATATAAAATGTATTAATTTTTTTTCTCTCTTATGTACATCTGCATGATGTTTGAAGCTGAGATGGGAATTGGTTGAAAAAGAAGATTAGCTGAAAAAGAAGGAAATGCAGGAAATATGAGAAAATTGGCAAAATGGAAGATGTTCTTCACAAATCAGGAGATTTGGCACCTCTGCCAATTATCCAGTACCATATACTACTTGACAAATGGGGAAAACAATAATAATTAATTCCATCAGGCCAAATTTATGCAAAATAAATTTTTATTTTATACAGTCGTAAATATTATGTTATAAGGCTTTCTTCGTAAAAAAAAAACCCTGACAGCTGTATAAATGAGTGCCTTGCTACAGACAGAAATGGATATCTGAACGAAACGTTTTCACGCAGTAATTGCAGCGTGGCTGAATGGTTCCCAGAGAAGTCGAGATGGCATTGGAATGAACAGGTCTGCCAGGGGGTGAGGTGTAGTGCTTTGAACAGTCACAAGGACTGGATACTGCGCTAAATAAGAACCTACCTTTTTACCTTTTACATCACATCTATCAATATTTCGAGGTTTCCTTCACATCTCTTCCACAAGAAATTGAAAGACACCAAAGAAGCGACAGGTTTAACCCCAAACCCTACCACTACTTCCGACCTATCCTTGGTGCATAGAATTCAGTTGCAGACATGGGAAGCATAATATTAACAGCAATCACCTGGTCTGGCCTGTTTGCTCTTGGGGTGCTAAGCCTAAGGGTACAATTAGAGACTGTGTCTTACACATGCTACACAGTCTGCCTTGGTGCACCCCCTGGTTCACCCCTCGGGGCTGGGGGGGGTCCAGCCAGTGTACCACATGTAATCAGAGCAATGATAAACATACCCTAACATACCACACTAAATAAACATGAACCATCTGCAGGTTGCTCACATCATGAAGCAGGGTGATGTCTTCTGCAGCCACACCTTACACAGAGGACCGGCCACTGGCCACAGCGGATTGTACCATCAATAAAACCTGCACTAGTTTACCAAATTTGTCAGTACCTATAAAACGACTTTTCAAAGTGAACATTTCACAAGAAATTCTTCCAATCTTTATACTTTTCCAATCTGTGTCACTGGAGGTCACTACTTTGTTGGAGTTTTCAGACTGATAATCTAGGATAAGAAGAAACTGCAATGAACAATGAACATAGTCATCTAACAAAACTTCAGTTGTTTATAGAAAATCACAGAAATGTTTCTTGCTAAACCGGCAGTGAAATATAATTCCTGACTGACTACTAGGGTTAACTGACTATACATATTTTATGAAGGACTATCCAAAAGTTTAAGAAATATCCATATGCTACAAAAAAAATGCATGGCTGCTGTTTGGTTGGCCACATCATAGTTGGAACACATCTGTATTGGCACTTCAGGTAAATAAAAAAACGCAGGTTAGTGTGCAACATCAAATGCATACTGATGCGAGGCGCAGAAATGTTAGCGTCAGGCGGGGCGATCGCCGACTTAGTAACTCATGGAACAACATGCAGAACGTTTGATTCAAATGTTTTCATTGTCTGTGGCCTAAGGGAGAAGTCATTGTGCCACATCTTTTGGCACTTTGCCTGCAATTCCCTAAGCCTGGTTCCATGTTACCCCTAGTCACTGGCGCATAATTAATTACATAGCAGCATTTTGGTGAATCTGTACATGCTGGCACTGTCTGCGAATTGCATTTTATGTGCAAGCAGCCGTAAACACACATTCTTTATCAAATGCTTTGCAACTTGTTTTAAAATGAAATATTTTGTGCTAACTTAATTGCTGCTTTCCTGTGCTGCAGCTACTTATACAGATCTGGAGATCAACTCAGTAAAAGACAAAGAATCTGAACCCAAATTTGCATGTTAGTAACAGAGCTAATCTGTTTGCTGAGAGGTAAACCATTCAAACACATCAACAAAACAATGGCCTAGTTGTTAGCAGAAGCTGACTGTGTGGATTTAAAACAGAATTACAAAACTATCACTGTCACCTATGTCCTGTCATAAAACATGAATATATTTCTTCAATACCCCAACACGTGGCAGCTCTTTCTTATCCAACAAACTTTGTATTTTGGTTGTGTGAAAAAATGTTTCTCTAGAGCAATTTCCTCATATTCATTCTCTTACAAATACTAATGAAAGATGTCTGCCACTTCAAAAGTTAGTATATTCCCGAGGACAGGTGAAAGGTTATCCCTGAGGTTCAGTTGCAAGAGTTTAAAAAATTTACATTTGAGGACTTTTCAAAGCATATTCAATTCAACAGATTTTAGCGTCTTGCATGAACACTTCAAGATGAATACGTTACCTGGTAGTTGGCCGCTTGTTTACATCTCCAGCCCTCTTCCAGCTCCTCGATGGCGAGACACAGGTTGTCCCCGGAGTACTGGAAGAGCACCTGCCGTGGCTGGTCCAGCAGACAACCACCCAATTTCCTCTCCACCTGCATCACGCCCTGTGAACAGCAAATATAATTTGGCATCAAGCCTTGCAGACAACAGCAATCACTTGTATGTATGTTGTAAAAGTAATTTGAATGTTCTATCAGAGAATCGTGGTCTTCACCAGTCAACCCTCTCATCAGTGAAAAAATTTGTGATTTTAACCAAGTAAGGTCGCTGCCTAAATCCGGCATGTTTGGTGGTGACCAGATCCTAGCAGGAGACTCCTACTTCAGCAGATATTGTTATATCATGTATTTGTACTTGAATGCGGTTTATGGATCAAATAAAAACCAGTTCAGTTGGGATGGGAATTTACTGCCCCATGGATACAATGTTTCAGACAATTCCTGCAGTAGCAAGAGACTGGCACGCACTAACACGGTACACACTAACAAGGTACGTTCTGACACAGCCAAGAGAATCGAGGCGGGAGGTCTGAGTCTATGCTTCGAGCAGTAGCAAGCCACTCACTATAACTGCTGTTTGTTGCCAGAAGGCTGTAATAAATAATGCTTAAAACAGAGACAATAAGAAACACCTACACACCACTCCTAATAAGGTGTGATCTATGTTCTGTTGTTGCAACAAAAAGGATCCTGATTCAAAGTCACATCCACTAAGGCAGTGAGCTGTCCTCAATCTTTCATAATGACCTCCCCGTTCCGTCTTTGGCTGGGTGTTCCCAAGTAACGTACAGTAACCCACTGAAAATGTTCTTCTGACATTGCCAAACAACCCCACAGGGTCATGACCCTGAGATTGAGAACCAAAGTATGAAGGCAGTGCTGAATGTCAGATCTTTGTATGTACACACAAGAAAAAATATGTATTTTCCTAAAACATAGCTAACATTTTGTAAGCTACCTTCTTAATACTGTTGAAGCTAAACAATACCAAAATCTTCCTATTTACCTCCAAATGTCACCTGACATCTTGTACAAAGTTTTTATTTCCTCAGTAATTTTATTTCTCATGACAACATTGAGATTACATTGGTTCTGAAGTGAACAAGTTCGGAGACATAGAACCAACCTCCAGCGCGTCCCTTGTGTCTTCAATAAAGTATACACGAAGGTCGTAATCGATGGTCGATGGAACTGTCGGAGCAAAGGCCGCCACCCGCAGTTGTTTGATGGGTTTGCCAGCCAAGCTTGGTGTGCCTATAAAGAGAATAATAAAAATATAAATTAATGACAACTACCACCACCAATTTGAAAGGAGACATTACATCAAGTGAATGACTTCGGAATTGAAGCTGAAGGAAGAATAATGGAAAAAACCAGGGGTAGAAAATACACAGATCGAAAGAAAGAAGAACATAATGAAGAATTAGTAGACTGGAGCTATGGACAAAGAAACAACTGGCCACATGGAAAGACTCAAAGATAATGTATTCTTATTATTACTAATAATGCATACTGACTACTACTGCTACTAGTAATAATAAATTATTATGTACCCTACCTAGGAGAGTGTAACGGAGGAGCTGGTCTGTCATGACATGACACTGGGCCATCTCCATCTGCACATAGATTGGCGTGTTGATTGTCTCACTCCCCAACTCTGACATCAACTGTAAGAAAAACAAAATGGCTGTCATTCACTGAGCAGGTCTGACAGCCATTGCCACCAATGGCCTTGGTAGTCTACAACTTCAACCCAACCTTAGTTAATGTTCTCCGATTCTGTACATCAACATTAGAAAACTTGTAGTAGGAAATACTGCGGTGGTTCAAAACAAAGATCAACCAGTGACTACATTCCCTTTTCATAGCATCCCAAACAGATTACGTCTTATTCTTAATACTTGTAAAAAAAACATCCTCTGGGTGGCATAACCTGGTAGTTCTTAAGTGACTGTCACAATAACAATATTAAACAAATTTGACAGAAATATCCATCAATGCCTTGGTACTTGGTGCTGCCAGTCAATATTTTGATGGCTTCTGGGAATTGAAATTTCAACGTAATACTGACAGTCATAGTAATGTCTAGCAATGCCTTGTCCTTGTGTTACGTAACTTAAGACAATCAAAGAAATGGAACATGATGTTGTGAAAATTGTTATTATTATTTGCATAGCATTGCGGACAGTTCTACAGAGTAACCACAAAGGGTAATTTGACTGTTCATAGAAATGGTAATAACAGGGTGAATTTAGAAATTTAAAAAATAAAACTGAGATGACCCACCTGTGGGGTCATACATAAACCCCTGAAAAATGTATCACTCACGATGCAAAACATCTAGGAGAAGCAGCGTAACAAACATACACCTACTCAATTATAATAAGACAGTCATGACACTATCTATCCAACAACTTGAGATTGCTATTTTTATGCAATTTTAATGGTTTTTATTCTTAGCTGCCTTATATTTATTGTAAAAATCATTTACAAAATATCAGGACAAAATATTTCTGTAACCTGCTATTACCATATTTTCGTAAAATTCAATTTATCAACAGGTATTATGGTGGATACTTTTTAATCTATTAGACACTGTACATTATGTATTTATATCACAAACAGTTTTATGCCTTTGTACTATCAATCAACACAGTGAAACAACCTCTCTAAAGTACATACTTAACTAGACAACATAATAGACTCTTCCCATTACCACCACGCTACCTGGTGGGTTATATTGGAACTTAGATTCGGGTAAGCCCAGGAACTTCACGTTGCTTAATGCATAGGTATTTGGTTCTGTTACCCAAAACTTTACGTCCCATTATAATCCACCAGGTAGCGTGGTGATATAACGGGAAGGGTCTATTAGCAGATAATAGCGAAAACAAGTGAAAAAAATTGCCCTCATCGATTTGTCAATGCAAACCAGCAACTCATGCCTTATTAATGATCTTGGCCCGCTAGGATGGCGAGATCACCACAGCGAATTCAATGATCAAACTGCTCCACACCCCAGTCAAATTAGTCATGACAATGGCTGCGATTTCATGTGGTGCTGATCGCCGGTGTAGCCACTTTAATTACGTCAGCAAGTGGCGTGTCAAGTTACCGGGTGACAATAAACACGGACCATGTTGGAGTGACAACAACTCTGTCTCATCAATGTAATAATTACAAAATGTGTGCAGAACACTCAGACAATGACTGCGTTTGAATGCGCCCAAATCCCGTCGCGCTGCTCACTAATGAGACCGTCTCAAGTAGCAGGTGGGAAAGACACTGACAGTATTGATGATAGCATCATCACAAATTTCAGAAAACCGTGTCTTTGGTTTGGAGGGTTACATTAAAAAAATTCTTAGTTACAGTGCGAAGAAAATTGTCAATACTGCACCTTGTAAAGCTGTGTTGAATTCAGCTTATAAAATGAACACAAATATTCCCATCAAAACGAACAATAAATATTGCACCTTGTAAAGCTGAGATGAATTTAACTTATAAAATGAATGCAAACATTCCCATCAAAACAAACATTAAATACGCAACAGACATTTTTATTCAACAGGTCGTTTAGTGGATGTTCGTTGTGTAACAAGAATCACCAACACTTTTATCAACAGGTCTTTTGATGGATGTTTCTGGCGCGCAACAGAACTGGAACCCCAACTGGAGTGTTGCGTTAAACAAAGGAAGAACTTCTGTCCGAACGACAAATTACTTGTGACCTCTCGCAGTACAATGGTCTTGAAAGTGGCTGAGCTGATTCCGTCTGTCTCGAGCGCGACGGCTCTCTGCACTAAGAGCGAGACGGCTCCCTGCACTAAGAGCGTAATCATTGGCGGGACAGTCAAGCACAAAGGCACAATGCCCTTGGTGCTGCCTAATTAATAACGGCAACAGGATGCAGCCGGATCAAAGGCTAATCCCGGCAGTTGAGAAGGAAATGACTACAACTGGTCTCAGAGCAGTAGACGGTCATCATTTGTACAATGGCACTGATGAGGTTAACAGATTACGTACTTTATGTGGGTTGAAAACTACTGAAGACAAAAAGGGCGCTAATCTACAGCCATCTGTTTGATGGCGCTAGAGCCTCCCTCTCTCTCCTATGGCTACAACTGACTACGGAACTTTATTATTGAATGAAAAACGCATGCATGATAGAGGAGCTGTTTGCCATGATATTGAAATATAGAAGATATTTTTAAACAGTAAACTCTACATACAGTGCTCCTAACACAAATGTTTTACATATAATGAGTTTATACACAGTTGTAAATTCTTTAAAGGCATCTTCCACATAATACTTTTAACACACTGTAAATGTACTTTTATGCATATTTTATTTGATGCATTGTATGTTAAGCTCATTCATTTATTACTACATAATCTCCAACATGCTGAATCTCAAATGAGAGTTCTTTGACTAAAAGACCAAATGCCCGATTCATTTACATTACATGTTGTCTTTACTTGATAATATTCTGCTTGAGCGATAACCATTTTTTAACATTATACAGCATAACTATACAAATGTTTTTTTGCAGACCCCATCAACGACTGGATGTTTAACAATCAGAAGATGACAACATCAGAGGCATCGGTAGAGCTATTACATCTCGGTCGCATTGTGTCAAAATTTTTAACCCTCTACCTCTTGCGCAAAAGAAAAAAAGTTAACCCAAAATGCAACAAAAAACCATTAACCCTCTACCAGCCACAAACACCCTACCTGGTACACTGCTATAAACATGTTGCGCCAACAGAACTGAAGTATTTTAACCCCCTCCCCCCACCTACAGGTTAACCCCTTACCTGCCACTGAGGAGGCTCATCATAGCGAGTGACACTGTTGTAGACGGAGAGTGACCACTGTCCATGCTTGATGCTGGCGCAGTGTTGGAAGGTCAAGATGATCGGCTTGAGAAGGGTCAAGTCCTGAGGTCCAACCATGATGACCGGTGCCAGCACAGTCTGGCCATCTAAAAAACAAAAGTAATTTTGTGTATCCAAGGTTTCTAAAGCCTCATTCAGACTGAGATTGGAATGAGCTAACTCTAGAACAAATAAACAAAGAAATTATACAAATGGCTAAAATAAATAATATCTGAAGATTTTTATTTTGATCAATTTTATTTTATTTTACACGAGAATGAATAAAACAGTTTCTTTGGTGAACAGAAATCTTTTTGTCCAAACACATGGCACAGCTGCCAAACTGCTGAACCGTTGTAACATGACCATGGATTCCAAGCACGGATCCTACCAAACCATCACTGGACATATTCCAATCCGCTTTTTACATGCATGTAAATTGCCGCCACAACAGAAATTGAACACATTTTTCATTTTCGACGTGTAGACAAGAATGTTCCAACCAAGAGCACAGAAACAATCAGCTACAAGCATTTATTTTGCTCTGATAATGTTCAGTGCGAGACATAATCAATCTTTATCACCCAAATGCGGGCAGGAACCGAACAACAAAGCGTTAGTCGACATCTCTCACAAAGTGTACTATTTACAGGTCCTGGTTTCCAAAGCAGGTGCTTTCATGTGCACAAAGTCATTAACTATGATCTGAGTCCTCTTCTAGTTCACTCCTACCCATAAAAAGTTACCTGGCTGTTTTTCGGCACCTTTCGTGTAACTACGCTCATTAATTATAACCAAGATCTTATTCAGCCAATTGTCACTCTCTGATTCTTATCTTGAAGCTTCTGTGCACTTCTGAGGAGCCAGCCGATCTCCTGTTCACACATAATTAGCCTCTTACACCTTTGCAGGGGTTGCTGAGAATTGCATACTAAAAAAAACCTGGGATAATAACGTGTGCAAAAACTGCACCTTTCTTTGTGGCACTATGTATTATAAGTGACACTGCATAGAGAATTGACAGAGAGAAATAATTGAATGTTTAATGCTCTGTCATTTTATGGCACATGTAATAACTGTAAAGAACAGTTCTAAATTCAAGTACACCAGAAGATAAGAAATATTTTAATTCACTGTAATTTTACAGCTAAATGTAGAAACTGTATAAAAAAATATATGATGAAAATTATTATAATGATGATGAGGATGACATAAAATGATAACATTGATGGATTCAATTGTGAAAATGACTGTGACAACAACAATGACCATTATCATTGTCACACTGGCAGTAACGATGACGGTGTCAGAGATGAAGAAAACGGATTTGAATCAAATTGTTTAAAATGCAGATAAAATCAACTACGGTGGACAGTGGGTCTTACCTGTCAACTTTGGCCTGTCCTTGTCATCACGACTGACAGCCAGGAAGATGTCCTCCGTCTCCCCCATCTCGATAGCACCTTCTGGGATTGTCATGCTCACTCCTGTGGGAGGGGGGAAGATGTAACATGGCTGTCACTTCAACTGATCACTTGAGTGTGCATGATACTGGTGTATGGCACTGTGTTATCCCTACGATGTTTTATCATCTCACACCCAACCAAAGTGTGAGTCATGGTATATGTTCATTTTCTTCACACAGATTACATAAAATATATTGAAGTGTTCAAGGGAAACTGTATTATTATTTAAGTCATGGCCTTCTATATGGATATTTCAATGTCCGATGTTCTTAACATACATAGTTTATACACTGTTTTGTTGTAATAATTAGTCTTGATCAACAGGCGACAAACCTACCACAAACTATCAAGAGCTACAAATGTAAACAATAAATTTATAGGCTATATTAGGGGTTGTAACCTTCAATAAATTTTTCTGAACCAACATAGAAAAGTTTTTATTATAAATTTCTTCAGAATTTTCCTAACTTTTTTAGCAACGTCATTGTTTTTGTCTTATTATTGTCAAAACACAGTGATATAATTTATGTTGTCATTGTGGCACCTTTTATAACAATAAAATATGTACGTAGGACACACACTTGGTAAATATGTTATGCAACTGTATAAACCGTATCATTGGACTTCCTGAAGTATCAGCACAATCTAACGAGCCACCTGGTCATGAACAGTATGCGCTGGCACTTCACCACATCCATGGAATATGTAAATACTGTCACCTGCATTATTCAGTCAATTGATCCTCATCTCCGCCACCACATAGCACTGGGTACACCCAATATATTACCAAGAAAAACTAGTGTCATTTGATCTAACGCATCCTTAATTTAGTCTATGTGTCAACATATACAATGGTTAATCTACATTTGTTAATAAGTTTTAGCTAGTTTTTATGTGATTAGAATGGTTAATTTGCATTTGCTTAAAATAGGTAACTGAATTTTGAAATGCTTACATCAACAATGGTGACTGTTTTAATGTTGTCTGCTTTTATTCATAGCGTAAAACATGGTAATAGCCAGACAAAGCCATTTACAGAAAATTCTGGCTTAACATGGACCAAAAACTGACTGATTACAGTCACCACATTTTTCAATGTATTAACAAAGACGTTTTGTCTAATTTTGCAGTAGTGCAACATTTCAAAGTGTGAAATATTTACCTGAAAAATGCAACGCGACCAAAAATGTATGTTAATAAGATTAATCCTGAAGCATAACAGAATTAATATATTGTAATCAATAAAACGTAACAAAACAACCAAGAAATAAACAGTTGCATCATACCAAATAAACAAACTTTATCGTCCCTTTGGAGCAGGTAGTCGGATAAACATTTTGTGGCAACACCTATGAGGTTTGGCAGAAGAACTACCTGCATTTAGCATGGGCCAATCGGCTCCATGTCTGTGCATATCAAGGTTAATGGGCGAGGCACAATGTATAGGAATCTGATTAGCAACAGGATTTTAAATTCTACATTGGCTGCTTTGATGTGGTTACATGCAGGTGATCCAATAAATTTGGAATGCAGTCGTTCCGCTTCAATTTAAACCGCAAATGGGCAGCTGCATCTGACATGTCAGTTTAAAAAGGCTAACTCAAGTTTTCATTATGCATCTGACTAGCAATGAAAGCATGTATTAAATCTCTCAGATTTCAACCTAATGGGATTTACAAAATCTACATGCCCAGATGTCCAGGACATGTCTTCAGAAGTATTTTATATAAAAAGAATTCTTCAATAAAAAATCACTTTTGGCATGACTAATGTTTGGTTTTTTATCTAAATAACACGATGCTTTCTCGACCAAACATGTATGTGTGTGCCAAATATGTTCCTTTGTAAGCAAGCCTTTGTTTTAACCTGTCAAGCAGAGAGACAGAAACCTAAAACATCAAAAACATACCCGAGTTAGGTAGGGTGATCCTTCCACCCGCATGCGAGACGCTCGCCCACACAAGGCATTCTGGGTCCATGTTGCTAGGCAACTGGCCAAGGATCGAATGTCTGTTAATGGAGTATGCCGACTGTGGCCGCGAGTCGCACTCGGACGACTTCATCGAAATCTTTGAGCGTCGTTGCGGCAAATGTTCTGACGACATTCTGGGGTTGTCGGCACATCCAGCGTCGAGAAGCAACGACTTGTTTGTGTTGATGGCATTGTCAAGATACATTGGCATTTTCTCCATCGAGCCCGTGTGGTTGTTGTTAGGTGTTGATGTTGTATTGTTCTTGATCGTCTGGGTCAGGTCTGGTTGTTGCACTGACAACATGTTCACTGAAGACACAACATACAAACAACAACTGTAAGTCATGCAGTAAACAGCATAGATATAATCTCTTTAATGTCAATGAATTTTACAGATACCATTTTGCCATATGTGGTCAAACTGAATTATGATGGTGTAATAACATTTAGTAACATCCACGCATGTATGTGTGTGCACTGCACACGCACGCACGCACGCACACTTACATCCATGCACATACAAATACAGACATACACAGAAACACATCACATTTTTACACAGAATCAGTAGCAGTATTTGCATTGTTCTCCAAACAGCAGCATTATAATAGACCCTGGAAATGAAAAAGTCGTTGAACATGACAGATTGTCTCTGCTTGGGAATCATTTCACAGTAAACATCACAAAGTGAGAGCGATAAAAATGGCAACAGGTTAGGTTGAAGTAACGCACGTGCATGGCAACATGATCGAGGCAGCCTCCAACAGGTTAGTAAATGTGATATTATTAGAGGCAGCACCAAAAAAGTAGTCTTTCACCAGAGGTTGCATTTCCGGACATGATGTCAGTGTGCATTTGTGCAAACAGGTGTATGATATGCTTAGTTCTATAAGCACTATTACTGCAAACTATTACTGCAAACTATTACTGCAAACTATTACTGCAAACTATTACTGCAAACTAGAAGCTGCAAGCTATGGTTTTCTGTGCAGTTTGTGATATGTTTCACTTGTTTTATTACACAAATGCAATTTTCAAGTTGCTAAAGTTTACTTTATGCTTAAAATCTAATACTTCTACATACGATGCAAGGCTGTATTGCTAAACTGTGTTTAACTATTATTAAAACGTTTGAATAAATTTACCAACCTGTTCTGCCTTTATTCAGTTTCTTATCTTCAGTGTCTGTAAGCAGAATCGCACACCAAATATACACATGCACTTCAGGGCCGGCAGAACGGTTTTAAACACCTACAATCTCATGTTTACCCGGCAGTTACGGACAAGACAAATTGCATGCAGTTACAAGATCCTGGTCAGTGATTTTCCCAATGAGGGACAATTCAAGAAGACGTCAGAAAGTCGACAACAATTAACAATCAAAGACGTCTTCACTGCAGAGCCGACTCTGTGAAGAATAATTTGGTTTTCACAGCCATACAGATCCCTGATGATGTTCTCACAAACCAAATTACCCAGAATGACAGCGCAAATACAATAACTTGATTTTGGTTAACCTCAGACAATAGAGGTAATGAGGTCCACCATGAAACTGACCAACAACCAGCTATGGTCAATAGTGGTCAGTCTGCCAGGCCAATCAAGTTATGATGCTCTGTGACACTGACTTATGCAATAAGTGGCCTGTCTAACAGTGTTATCTGCTTTGGACTGGGCTGGACTCTGTCTGCAAGACCCCCCCCCCCCCCCCCCCCCCCCCCCCCCGCCTGCAGTCTTAGCAAGATGTAGATGGCTGGTGAATGTCCAGATTAGTGACTACAATAATTTATCATTTTAATAATTCTCTCAAAAAAAACGACCTTGGTCCCCTTTAGCAGCTCTAAATTTCAGGATATACACATCTTGGCAAAGGGACCCTACATTTATTAAGATGTTTACAAACATAGCTACAGCAATAGGTAAACAGCATGCTCCCTGTGGTCCAGATACAGCTGTTGAGAACTGATTAGATCAACATCGCCAGGATACCTAGCTGTCTGAACCTGACACTTTCTTTGGTGCATCTGCCAAATATGCAGTCTTTTGCACACATGCATGCATTTGCAGCATGTCTAATGCATGCCTAGGCAAACAGAAATCAGCATTTTTGTTCTAACAAAGGATAAAGCATGAGAAACTATACTGGTTGCAGAGTATGGGTACCCAATGAAAACTACCACGAACCAAATATGTAATCCCTCTGAAGAATAACATGCATCAAACAATCATAAAATAATGACATTTTTAACAATCTTATATTTGGCACTACACATTTAAAGTTGACATCCCCCCGAGTTTTAATCAACTATAATAATCATTGTGTTTAGAATAATATACAAAAAAAAAACCTACACATTACTATGATGATATTCCAACATAAGTTTATTTCCAAATTACCAAACCCAATATATTAATGCAGACATTATTTGCAACACTGTTACTGTCTCATAATAATTGCTGTCATATTATGATCTTTTCTGCAAATTATCGACAGACACCTTTAAAAGCAATACAAAAGCTATTGAGATAATCGCTTGGGACTTTCAATTTTGACATTGCTGCTAGTATATTTTCAAGAGAGTCATGAAGTGTTGCCTGTTGCAACATATCTAATTTATAATTAAAAATATATATATTATAATACAAAATATCATACTATAAATACAGTTTTACTACAGTGAAGATATATTGTTGTGAAGCTGCTAATTGAACTATGCAAACTGCATAACAAACTTATTAGGCAATAGTCAATAAACTATATTTATCATTATCATTGCTGTGCAAGTATAAGTTCACACAATCATTTATAAATAATCCAGGTGCCAGTAATAAATTAATAAAAAAATTGCATAATTGCTTTCCAATTCCTCTTAATCACTGCTGCTTTCCTTAATGAAGTAATCCTTTTCAAAACTCCAGCCGTCAATTAATCTTAACCCATTAAGCCCCAGGATTTTATTAAAACATGCTTTCCTGTTCCCAGGATTTCTGGCAAATTTCGAGCGATTGTACCTCCTTGTTTTAAAAATCTGAAGAAAAAACTATTAAATATTGACAATTACAAGTTGTGTTGATTTTGAAGAGTAGTAATTTCTCCACATGCATGTATGCATAGAAATAGGATACAATTTGCAAAGACAAATTAGTACATTTGTTAAAACTTTGAAAGTTGCGACTGACATTTGACAATGATCCCATGCTATAACCCTATGCAACTCAGCAAAGAAAATGTAGCTATATGTGTTAGCTTTGCACCACTGAAAACATCAAATTCTGATGGTTATTTTTCAGGTTACACCATATTTTATCACAACAAATATACAAATTAAAATTTTCGAGATAGCGTCAACAAAACCGATGAAAATCAAGATTTCTGAAAGGGCAACACATGCACATAATGAGCTGTTGTTGTTGCAAAATGTATCCGCTAGGGTGTGGCAAAATGTGGTAACGTTTAGTTCAGTAGTTATTCGCCAGGATTTTTTTAATAGAGGGTCCTGTATGCGGCTGGCGGCGGCCGTTCGAGGACTGCACAGAGCAGCCAGCCGCGGCCGTTGTGGGGTCTAATGGGTTAATTTCATAATTTTTCTTTCTCTGCCCACACACATTTGTTTAAAGGACGTCTATTCATGGTCATCTGTCATGATTGTGGACAATAAACAATGTAAATCAGACCTTCACAACACACTAAGCCATTCAGAAACCAGATGGTCATGTCACCAGATTGTCCCCAAACAAAGACTTTGCTGCTAATGGCATGGCTGACAAACTTAACTGAATTTGTTTGGATCAACTTATCTTGTCACATCCTGGACCTAACCAATGCCACATTTCCAGCAGACAGTGCCAGCTCTACCTAATGTAGGACAGACCGGTCTGTCAACTTAAAGGTGCCATTCCATCAGCTTAATGTCAGGCACTTTCCTGTAGGAGGGCGATTTATGAATACTAGGGAACTGGTTATGTGATCTTGGATAACAATTATGACGTATACACTATTTTTGTGGGGCTACCGACCATTTCAGTAAATAGGTTTTTACAACGGCTTTCAATTTGCGAAACACAAATGGATTATACACTGCTATTTAACTAACTGTGATATTTATGGTGGAACCACATTAATTAGCAAGCAATGTATTTAAGTGCTTGCTGTTGGTAGTTAATCATTTAAAAACAACATGTGGGTGCAATCGAATGGGATAATTGTGTGATTGGCCATGTTTTATTAGCTATTAAAACACTCTGTGGGTGCATCAATCTACGGGGATTAAATCTACACTGTTGACCAGCATAAAGTGCATTACATCATACAAGAAATTACTACATAAATCCATCAACAATTTCACTCATGATGTAACTTAAGTTGATGGGATATTTGTCTGCCACATCATTTTTCCATCAAGGAAATTGTTTTAATTAATTTTGCATGAACAGAGTAGAGTTGAAAATGTCACAGCAAAGTAAAATTCTTATTCAAATAAACTGATCCTTTTTCGTATTAGTACTGCACTGACAAACTGTACAACTAAGACAGACCGAAATGTCTTCACAAATGCCAGGTTATACTCTTGCTTACTTAATATAAATGTAACATTTATCAAGCTGACACTAAAGCAGGCCCACAAAGATGCTATTAATGATGCAATTATCTGAATGAAATGGAATATGCCACATATTAAAGAAAGTTAAATCAATGCTTGTATCTGTGATGTGTTTGCTTGACCAATTCGACACAGTCGGCAACATCAGTTTACACGCATAGGGAGCATGCATGTATGAACATGTATTTCAGATACACACAAAAATGTGCATGCAGACATGCATAAAGATGCAGAATACAATTTTTCTATAGGGCCAAGGGGTGGCTACACATATAGCTGAATCCTACCCCCTTCTGAAAATGTTTTACTACATCGAAGATATATTTTGTGAGGCTGCTAATTAAACTATGCAAATTGCATAACAAACTTATTAGGCAATGGTCAATAAACTATATTTATCATAACCATTGCTGCGCAGGTATGAGTTCACACAATCATTTATTAAACTGCCAGATGCCAGTAATAAATTAATAAAAAATTGCAATCGCTTTCCATTTCCTCTTAATCACTGCTGCTTTCTCACCTTAATGAAGTAATCCTTTTAAAAACTCCTGACATCACTTATCTTAATTTTCTTTTTCTTTCTCTGCCCACACCTGCCTCCATTTGTTTAAAGGACTTCCATTCATGGTCATCTGTTATGATTTTGGACTGTAAACAATCTAAGCTGAATGCTGCCACCTTCTGAAAATGTTGCACGACTCGGCCCAACAGCTCATCTTTTGTTTCCCTGAAAAATGTGTATTACATTTTGAAGACCCCCGATTGTGGCGAAAAGTCGTTGATACTTCATATTTTTGAAAAACGTGTCTGGGTTGGACCCCCCAATCAGTGACACAACTTTCAGGTTGTGGCTTCTGTTCACTACACCCCTAAATGCAGCTAACTACACCCCAGCTAACTACCCCCAGCAGAACAAACAGCAGTGGATTAATGTGGCTTAGCCTAAGTCACATGCGGCTATATAGCGCCCCAGGATCACATACCTACTCCCCAGACCACACCCAGTGCATCATGGGAGAAGGCACATAAAATGATAAGGCAAGCGAGACTGAAACACCCTTGCCACCATTCTAGCTATCTGTTGGCAACAACATCAATACAGAGATTGTTCATGCTGATATGTCTCGGCATTTTGTCATTTTACGTCAATGTTACTTTCTGTCCAGTACCGTATTGTGCCTAGTAGAAACACATGCGTCGGCCTACACAAGTCAAATTGCATGCTCATTGTGGGGCCATGAGAGTGAAAAATGCAATAAATATATAATTCTCGATGTAGCATTTTAGCTACAATTTTAATTACAAATTTAATTATACATTAGAATCGTGCACAAACACACTTGCATAAATAACATTTCTGTGGTAAAAGGGTGCATTCTATAAGGCACAGTGCGGTATTTGTCCAGGAGAAAGCCAGAGTTATTTGTCAAGCTGTAGTACATACCTTGTGATTTGCGCCTGCGATACACGACAATGATAATGACGATGCTGACTGTGACGAAGACTGCGATGGCGACGATCAGAACCAGATACATCGCCATGTTTGAGTTGACCCATTTGTCTACAGAGAAACATTTAAAGAACCCATCAAACACAACAGTAACATTAAATTTCTCTGGACAATTAATGTTTGAAGACTTCCAGAACACACTCCACTACTGAACTCTTCTCAGATGTCTGACACGACATCACCACTTATTTTATATCATCCATTTGCAACTGATAGATTTTATCATGTATATAACACATTACGTCATAAAGTGCTGCTTGAAATATTAATCATCTCAGTTGTTGAGAAAAATATCTCGCTGACTGAGATGTACTAAGCCCACACAACTTTATGCATTTGAGATGATAATCGCTACTTCTTCATGTAGGTACTATTAAACATTGCTTACCATTGTTTTAATTCACATGCAACACTGAAATGTTGAGTATTACTCTCCCTACCTGCATAAACAGACCGAGACTGAAAACCATTAAGATCTTAGTAAATCAACGGTGAAATTCCCCAAAACAATGTGCCTTTTTAGCAATGGGCAGCCTGCCTAAAATTTGGTTAAATTCCAGATCACTTGAGAGTTGCAATAGCAATGACAAAGATTATTTGAGAGTTGCAATAGCAATGACAAATGGGCTGCAGGCACTGACACGGGCCTATAGAGCCACAACAACAGGACGGAAGCCCTGATGAATGCACCATCCTCTCCCAACTTTAATATCCCCGCTCTGTTGCTCATCCGACTGGCAACATTGCGGGATATTGCCTAGACGCGAGAGAACGGCGATATATCGCAGATGCAATAGCCAGGTATAAATCAGACACAGGCGGCCGCAGAAGCTCCGATAACACATCCACATGTAAATAAATGCTAGCAATCACAACGCAACAAGACCAGATAGTAATTTATCAGGAGCGTGATTTACGACCAACAGCACAATGAAGACATGGACAGTGGCTGGCTGGACTCAATATGCAGCAACAGTTATCACATTGCAGTATTCATACGTGAGATCAATCGTAGCAATATGCCATCACGGCACAATGAGCCAATGTTGATTAACTGTTTTGTTGCTTCTGCTGGTTTTGTTCTCCATGTTCAGTTTCATGACCAAGAAGCAAAACCTTGATCCTAAATATCTTTGTGATGATTAATAACATGGATTTGGTCACTTGATGTCTTGCAGTCTCTTGCTCGTTGCCTCTTTTAATACTTCTCATCTCGTATCTAAATCCCATCAAAAGAAACCAACCATCATGAAGATTATCAAACAGCACAAAATAACTGCAACTACTCCAAGACAAAGAACAAACTTATCAAAAGAATGAACATCTAAGAGAAATCACTTTCAAGACATCATTATTGCCTGGATGGTATGGTCCAACATCATTTGGTATCACAAGCTGTTATTATCATTTATCGAAAAACACACTGATTCCTTCATATGGTATCCTGCTTAGTTAAGAGTGTTTACTTTATTACCTTTGATAAACAACAGATGAGAGCGATATCATGTATATATCATGTATATATCATGTATATTCCATGTTCTGTGTCATATTTGACAAAAGATTTAACACAGTCTGTGTGCAAATTTTGGAAAAAACATGACATCAGTTGTCTGACAAGCCACCTCTTCTCCTAAGGTAAATAAACCCACAACAATATGGGATGAAGCCCAAGTGTCAGGGTTAGACTGAACCATCACATGGACAGTAACACAGACACCAAAGGAGATTGATGACTGACCAGTAACTTGGACAACAGAAGCTTCACTGTGATCACTGGAGATCAACCACCCATTCAAGGCCACCTAATCTGCAGAGTGCTTTCTACAGATCAGTGCAATCCTGGTAGTTACTGTCATAGTTCCCCATGGATTAGGAGTCTGTACTAAAGGTTGCTAACTGAAGCCTTCTACAGGGTCAAGTAATTAATGGCTTGAGACTGGGGGAGTCTAGTTTAAACCAGGAAGATTGGAAGCTTAGTATGAATGCACTCTGCCACTTACATAATATCTCATCTGCCACCTTTTCTTAAATCAAATCCAATAACATGTATAAGGTTAATTAAATTCAAAAACAGACCAAATGTAATCAAGGAAGAGTTGTGGTCTAAATGTTTAATATATATAATAAATATTACCCTTATAAACTATACACATGGGTAACCTCAAAATATAGTTATACAAAGTTGTAAGTAGAACTGCTTATTGTAGCCAAACCAATCACACAACCTGAGAATATTATATGCTGTCACATTGTTGTGGCTTCTAATATTGCTGTCCACGAAAGGGCACACATTTATATGCAACAGATAATTTAGTTTACTTTTGATGACACAAAAACCCAGGTGGATGGAGCCCCAATTTCATGTTTCATAAATATAATAAAAAAACAATTAAATTAATAAAAAAATAAAACACAAACGGTAAATTAAAACATTAAATACATATAACCAATACAAATGTGTTGCCTGTTAAAAAAAATTAATATATAAATGTAGAAATGCAGGACATTTTGAAACCCACAAAAGTTCATATAATCCTTAATTTGTTAAATATGTGCAGCGTCAAGCAGATGGCAGCACTGTATCCAACTCCACTACACTCCACCCGGGCTATTTATTCAGTATCACATGTGTGCGGGTGTTTTTTGTGGTCAGGAAACATGACAGATGAAAGCTGGGGTCATCTTTAGGCTGTGTGACAGCCAAAGCTCAACCATTTGTCTGTGATCAGTGTCCTGCTGTCAGACCAATAAGGCATATTGTGAACAAATATTCACAGAGTTTCAAGTTACTCTGTTCTTTTGCAAATGTTTCATTTAAAATCATGATTGTAATTTTAAATGACAAATTAAATAGATATGACTGTATGCCACACTACGTTCTTTTTTAATTGTTACTTGTCAATTCAGGGGTTGCCAGGTAAGCCCTACCCCACCCTCCACATAATCACAGTAGACACTATAGATTAAGTCCATTCGTAGACTGACAAATGAACTGAAATACCCAATGTACTTAATTGAATAGAATACCTGCACTGGTAGTTTTACCAACAATTTTTCTCTAGCCATCCCTGGATGAACTAATCCCCTGCTTCTCTCTCCCAAATCTCAATCCATTTCTGGTCAATTGTCTTTTAATCCACATTAAAAAGCTTTTTGTTACTAAATATACCAGCTTATGTCTAGATAGGCAGTCACCATAGCAACATACTGCTGCTTTCCTCTGTATTACGGCTGACTTTCAGACAACACACCCATCGAATCCATTTCATGCCTGGATGTCTAACACGACCAGGAGTGAACCCTGCATTTCATGCCTGGATGTCTAACATGACCAGGAGTGAACCCTGCATGAGTCACAGACATAAGGGTGGTAAGTGGGGGTAGAAAGTGGAAGAGGCACTTATGTAACTGACAAGGGGGTAAAGTAAAGTTGGCAAGCCACCATTACCACAGGTCGGGGGTTAAGTGCATGTCTGGGGTGCAAGTATGCACTGTTACTTAGTGTGACTCCCTCTGACAGGGGCTAGAAAAACCCTCTTGCCAGGGCCTCTAGGACCGTGTCCCACAGGGCAGACAGCTTGTACACAGAGGTCCCACTCTGATGCAATTCAAATTGCTCTGTGGCACCACTATGTGGCACCACTCATTAGTATTACAGATGAGCCACATTGCAATGTAAACAGATAGCAACTGTTTTGTTTTCATAGTTACACCAAATGAACAGCTTGGGTCATGGCCAATCAAAACCCACATCTTAATGATAATGTGTATGATCAAATGCATTATCATGTACAGACTAACATACAAGTGTTAATAAAAAATATATACACATTTGGTCTAATGACATAATTCATCATACGCTAAATTCAAAATAACAAACAATATTAGACTTAAGTCAGCCTACCCTCCAAACTTCCACCCACAACCACATGGGCAGTGGGGTGTCTTTTCCTGCCATTCTAATCTACACCTTTCTCAATGTGCCCTCTCATTCAGTAATTCTCCAGATCTATTCAAAGGCTTTGCTATCTGGATACATTTTGTCATTTTCCATTTTATCTAGTGATGTATTTTTTAGGGTTGATGCACAGCTGACCTGCTGCGTGATATATATATCTGAACATTGATTTATGGGTGGGTTAATAAACACAAACACTATCAATGGCTTATCGCATGACACATTTACATAATGTCATAATAAGTTTGTTTGCAATTAAGCACCAATATCAGTCATTTAAAAATTATTAACTATTAAAATCTACTTTAATGTCTTTACCAATTATAATGCTTTACCATAATATAGTATGTAGTACTAAATAATAGTATGTGTACTACAGTGTTTAACAGAAGGTTTGTCAATGAAGGAACAGTTATTTTGCAATGATGCACCAATATCAGAGGTTTTCAAATAAATTAACTATTAAAAACTTCTGATGTTTTTACCAACTGTTGTGTTATACAATCATATAAAAGAACAGTTTGTCTGTCTAAAACTAACCTTACAGATGAGAACAAACGAACAGTTTGTTTTAACAATTACAACTGGACAATTATAATGCATAAACATTCCAGAATGACAGACAGATGATCTTTGGCAGGAAGTGGACGTTTCCGGCTGCAAAAATTCACAGTTCATCGTAAACAAGCTGAAAATGTAAGAATATTGCTGTTAGGAATCTCCTGAACTTCCTACATCTATGGCTTCCAAGCGAGTGGTCATAATCAAGTTCGCATCAGTTTGATCACTGTGGCTGTCACATAACCATGTAGTAGTGTGACCCCTCACCAGGTGATGCCACCAGTTGGGTTTACAGCTATATCTACATTTTCCCACCAATATTACGCTGTTGAAGAGTCGAAACAATGGCAGTCCACTTTGATTGGCACCAAGTGGTTGGCTAGGTGGATATGTGTCTATTTCACTAACTTCTAACATACAAAAAGGGCTTTCATTGTTTTGATTCTGCATATGAGAATTAAAACAATTGGGTGTGTAATTAGAAGTTACATAATAGACACATAATATTCAAACAACAACATGGTGTAGATCAAAATAGAATTCCATTGTTTTGACTCTTCAACAGTTTCAACTTTTCTAGTTTTTAACAAAGATTATCTGAAAATTTGTGAGCTGCTAAAAAGCATATATATTTACCTCTCCTTTTACAGTTTTTTAATGTCTGTATAAAATACAGTTATATCTCTAATACCAACATATGATAATGACCGACACCAAGGTAATTTTCCTTGTAATAAAGTAAATTTGTACACATGGTCACATTCGTAAACTCTATAGCAACCCAGTACCCCTATGTAATTCTACAGGGCACTTCAATTAGGTACGCCATGGTAACCAATAAAGGCATTTCATCTGAATAGTTTCCAGGAAAAGCAGATCTACAAACTCAACAGGCCTGCTGATGCCCTTATCTGATTGTGCTGTTTACCCACCACCCTTACCACCCCCAGCTATGCCAGGGAGGGGGTTTCATTTCAGTTAATTTGAGGTCATCCAAGATTGCAATCTACTCCAATTTCAATTGGGTAGGAAAAACTATGATACCAAGATAAAATTACATTTCAGGCCTAATGCAGTTTGATTGAGTCAATTCTGCTCAGCGCTGTATAATTTTCACCTTTTATCATGGGAGAAGGGGGATAAACGATGGGAGAACCCCAAAGAAGAGAAATATTTCATGGTCAAATTCAATGCAACTAGCGGATAGAATTTTACTACCAGGTAAAGCATAGTGAAAAAAAATACTCAGCTACAGCAAGTTCGCAGCATTGGATAAGCTCAGCACATCAAGGCTAGGAAGGATAAAGACCTTTATTTCCCATTCCTTAATAATCATACGAGGTGGAACAGGATGACATAAACTAAACCTGTCGATCCAGTCCTGGACCATGGAACAACTTGCACTGATTTCACAGTTAAACCATCACAGAAAGATAAAACACTTCTATTTCTAAATTTGGTTTTAAGACAGGACATTTTTATAATGCTTCTATCTAGGTGCTCATTTTTTAAATGGAGAAAGCAGCCCGTAGGCTCAGTATTCCATAGAATAAATGGAAGCGGAATGATATGCATCGGAGTGCACGAGTGTCGTGCCTATCAGCCTTCAGAAGCAATGACATTTGTTACAATCAGTTACGACAGAAATTGCATGAGGAATGAAATCTCAGTTGACGCACTTCAACAAAAACCGTGCACAGCCAAAGTGCAGATCCACATCAACAAAATCTGCTTATCATTCTGACACGGGAATGCCAATAGACATCTATGATGGGGGCTTACACTGTGAACCATGGTCCCTTACCTCCATGGTTTCACCTGACACCAGTGCATAAACGACAGTTTAAACGCCCCAGATTGCAAGGCCAACATTCACCTGATAACTCAAGAAACACACCAGATTAACAAGCCATGAATAATAACGACTGGACATTTGACAGTTGCATTTGACAAATACATTTCTGATCGCCGCCAACAGTGAGCAATCGACAAAGATGCGAACGCCGTTCTATCGCCAACAGTCCGACCCAATTTGCCTGCGTATGACAATACTGCGATAAGAGTGAAAATTCGCATCCCTGTTCATTACGCAATAAACCCAGGGGAGGGAGAGGGAAGATAATTATGACTGCATGTTTTCTGCCGCAGCCAGTTTGTCTGCAGAGGGATCAGTGCCCTGACATCCAATTGTGCACTGTCACAAATCGACTGGCTGCATCTCCGCCGTTCAGGGACCACCGCGACTATCAGGTCGCACAGTTTCGCTCCCAGGGGCCACGAGGAAAACAGGGAGTGAGGGAATAATCTGGGAGAGGTGGGAAACCAACTCGGGATTGTAACAGGAATGCCGGGAGAGATGAAATCAGAGTGTTGAATTCTGACACATTTGCAATCTTCGCTGTTCGCCAATATGATCACCAGGTGGAGTCTTCATGGGGGGAGGGGAGATGAGTCATTTATAGTACCTGCTGTTGATTCAGCTGCTGGGTAAAATCCCTCTTGGGCTGTATATTTTAGTGCAAATTATTTAGTGGATAAATTAATCCAATCAAGTAGTTATATGAATAGAAGACAAAAGAGCAGAGTGCTAGTTCTCTGATGCCACAAGCTACAGAGGCTGTTGGGGAAGTCTCTTACCTTCATCGCTGGCCACTGGGAATTCAGATCTTCGCCCATCCATAGCAGCGCCCACTGTGAGTAAACAGGCAGCACATTAGTGTAAGATAACTACAATTAATATAATGACAGTAAATTAAATGTAACATAATATTATGTAACTAAAATTATAATAAATTAAATTAATATGGCAGTAAATCAAACGTCTAGTCAATTATATTTTTCCGTGTATTTCTGAGACAACCCCTCCAGTAGTGTCTGTGCTATTTCCTCTTTGTTACAGGAAGACTTGCTAAAGTCCATCTCCTGTTGGTCAACACCAAAGACCACCTCAATCAGTCACACTATCGCCTACATCCATCTACAATTAGCGATCATTTCCAAAGTAAGAATCCTGTTCGCCATAAGACAGAACTCATCAATATGGTCAAAGATCATATTACCTACATTCAGTTTCATTGCGAACATTACAATTAATAGTTTTCCTCTTCATTTGTTTTGGAAAGAACAATACACATATTTGGAAGATAATTTGTGCTCACGTCTTTGACACATTATGCTTGAGAAACTGCAGTTTCGAGGAATTTGCTCTTTTGCATTAAAAAACTTCAGCATTTTCTACTTAAGACTTTTATTGTGAGTAATTTCAGCAATTACTATTGTCAATAACAATGCCAACCCAGTGCCAACTTATTCCATAACCCTGTGCAACCACTGAGCCCCCCCCCCTAGCTGGAGTTCCTTTATTGTGGGTTACTTCCTTCTTGAAGGGATGCTGAATCCTATGCGTGTTCCCTTGATAACCTAATTATCAACTGTTCAATCTGACTGTGCTGTAGGTGTGAAATATTCATCCATGAGTTCGCACTGCTTTCACTTGCATGTTGCCAGTGGGCGTTGTGAATTTCGTGCACCAGCGAACACGCATGAATTAGTTATATTTTACCACTTCGCTGTGTGAAATAACACTTGTTCCAGGCACCAGCTCAAGTGGCAACGGCCACAAGTTCGTTAACAGTCCATTCACTGACATGTTAATTAGTAGTTGTGGGAAACAAGTAATTGCTTGATCATTATTAAACATTTCCTTCGTGATACCATCAGTAGCAATGATTATTGCACTGTCGATCTTAGTGGTAATTATTAGTTCCATATCGTTATCTAACATTAATTAATAACAATGCACATGATAACAAGGAAACACGCAGCAATATATCATAAAATATTAACTTCATCCAAATATGAGCCATGCTTCTTAGCTCCAATGCATACAAACAAATCAGAAAATCACTCACACAAAAGCCACGTGATTATTGTACAAAACATTGGACAGAGGTTTTTAAGTTCTATGATTCATCACCGAGATTATAATTATAGCTGAAGAGATCTAATTATAAAGCATACCAATACACTGTAGTATATATAACAAATGTTTCTAATGACAGTGATGATGACGACAATGATTATAATAATGTTATTTCCTTTTTTAATTAGATCATTTTTAAATTGATTTACGGTATACTGGAAAAGCTACTGGCATTTCTGGGTACAGGGGGGTAAATGATTTGAAGAGACATTCAGCAACGGATATGGGCGGGCAGCAGAGGGTGGGAGACAGTGACAGAGGGATAATCCAGGAAGGGTTGTGGAGAAGGTGTCAACAGGAGTCAATCCACACCCTCAAAGGAAACGGGGAAAGACCAACAAACACACCTTTACACATTCCTCCGTTGCAGTTGGCAGTATTCAGGTCATTTCCCTCGCAGTATCGGCCGCCATTTGCCGGTGCAGGGTTCTCACACAGGCGGCGCCGGTGGTGTTTACAGTCTGGGCTACACGTCGACCACGACGACCATGTCGACCAGAATCCATCGACTGAAACAGCCAACACACTGTATGATGGGAAAAATTTAATATGACAAAGAATAGTGTATAGGAAATGGTAAACACAAACATTAAAGAGAAAAAAATCCATTTCATCAGATTGTTTTTCGAGACAGAGACACAGCAGGCCAATGGAATCATGATAATGACATCATGATAATTTTATATGCCAAAACAATGGACAATTTAAAAATTATGACATTCAAATCAAATGGAAATTCTGTAATACTGACAATATAAATCAGTTTAAGATACACGTAATAAATGTTTTCATTAAAACCAAGAGAATGCTTGATTTAAAAAAATAATACATTCTGACAAACTATATTACTGGTCAAAATGAATAACATGCAGATTTAATAAAAGCAAAACAATACATCATCTTTATCGTGTTACACGACAGATGTCTTGGCCATTAATTGGCATAATCAGGTCACAGATGTGTCTTCAAAACTACCTGTGGATCAGCACCAATGCAGCACTGCTCTTGGATTGTTCATGGATGTGACAGTGTCAATACAAAAGTGCCAGTAAAACAATACACAGAAGAAAATAATGTAAATAGAAAATTGGAAAACATTCACTTCGAGATACACTGGATTTCTGAAAATATTCCTCATCAAAAGACTGGAACAGGGTGCAACAGGACGACTGGCTTCTTTAAAAAACAGTCTAATTGTTAATAAACATGTTAGTGTATATTTTTCTAATACAGAAACTTCCTAGGAAAAGTTCTCCTGTAGAATGCCTTACGATTGATGATGCTTATTCTGCTTCAACTCAACTTGGTAATATCATCATAGAAATGATACTTGCAATTTCATGTGAACTGTTGACAATCTTTGTACTTGAATAAAGTTAGATTATTAATAACTGACATTTTGGATCAATATTGTTGAAGTGATGACATAACATAGGGCATGTGTCATCCGACCAAGGTCATTTGTTCAATGGTCAAAGTCCAACTTGAACAACAATTTTCAAGTACAATGATGGATGTTTTGGAAATTCTTTCCACATTCTGATTCCACCAAGCTTGTTGAATTCATTCAAACTCGTACAGAATGCCTTAGTTTTTTTCAATAAAAGTGCAACATAAAAAAAATTTTATCTGCAACACAACTTTTTATCAACGTCAATTAATCTAGTTACATGCATTAACGACCACGTCATTCCTAGAGTGCTAAAAGAATTGGTGTAATAAAATTCTGTGTGCTCGGTGTGGAGCAAAACACTACTGATTGTCAGATTCGTAAACGTGCAACATTGTGCAGGAAACGACATAACGGCCAACACAGAGGACTACAAACACAGAAACACGTACACAGCTGGAACAACACCGGGCTTACCTGAGCTGTTAGTTACCCTAACGGGGGTGTTATCGCTAGCCCTACCTACATCCAGCCCAGCGAGCGAGCGGGAAGGCACAGGATAAAACACAGCAGAACATGAAACAGGGAGCAGCCAGCAGGATAAAAGGGAGAAATGTAGGGAGAACACAGACAGGGAAGAGCAGCAACAGAGTGGGGTAACAGGTCTGCACACAGGGGTGGGGGCAACAACCCCAGCAGAAAGCATTGCCATCTGCAAAATGCATAGTTACGTTGAAGAACAAAAGCCAACTAGATTTGTCAATTTATTAAAAAAATTAAAATGTTATTAAATTAAAAATTTTATTAAATTTTTATTTGAATAATAATGTTTGTCATAACAGGTCCATGTAAAGAAACATTGTATTTTTTCCATTACAGAAATCAAGGTACAACCCTTTACACATGGGACGGGGTTTACTAATATTTTGTATTATCACTGACACTTAAATATTTTAACAAAACAGAAAGATTCTGAAACAAAATTGGTTATTTAACTCTTGTTTCACCATGTAACAGAGTTTCTTATTCTTTCTACTTTAAAATATCCGGTCTCTCTTCACTATGAGATTCTACCAGGAAAGCCCACACTTAGTGAAGCTGTCCAACTGTTTTGCCAACTTAAAACCAATCCCACAGCCTTGGACAACGCACTGCTTCGGGAAACCACCGGAAAGCGTCAATGGGTGCCTATTTACAGAGTGCACCGTCACACAAACCAACATCAAACAATAGCCGTGCCCTGGCAGTACATAAACCTTAGATCAAATGCAGGAATGTGGAGTAGTGTGTGCGGGACATAGTGTCTCCATCAACAATCCCCAGTCATCAATCTTCTGCTTGTGAATTTTGAGTCCGTCTGCAGCTACTTTTAATCCCATTCCAAATTCTTATAGCAATAACATTTAATATTATCCTGATCCTGCGCACCACGGGCCTTGGACATTTCACTAGTCAGCTCGCAAAGGACGGAAATTGCCTTGTCTGGCAGCATATTCAAACAAAGGATTTCAGGAACTTTTCTGGGTCTTCATATTCCTGTGTCTGTGGTCATGACATGAGGACTTTCTGCACTTCCTCCATTTCACAACCCACGTGTTGCCAGGCCAAAATGTGCATCAGAACACCAGGGATTCTTCCCGGGTGGGCCCACACACCTACACAAGCTTTGATGTCCAGCTGAACCCCAGACAAAGCCAACCGCTTAGAAGTTGTCCAACAATACTCATGCACAATGCGGATGATCATCAGAGCTAAACGGCCACTGTTATTTATCAGCTGTCATCGCTACGATGATCTCGTTGTCTGGTGCAAGTAAGCTGCCACTGCCTGCGAGAGTCAGAGAAAGATGCACACTCATGAAAGACCTCCATGTTTTGTCAAGGGTAACCGGAGATGCGGAGTGCCCCAGCTGTCATCGTACGCGCCCCTCTCCCCATTGACTTCGCCGGGGCACCAGGAGGTGTGGGTTACTCAGCGAGATCACCATCATGCATCAGTCGCTCTTTTTCAGAAGTCGTCTATTCACCCCACGTTCACTGTACCGTGCTTGCATCTAATTACGCTACGCTGAAGACCGCGGGTAGAAGAGGCAACCATTAAGGCCAGCATTATCATGATCGCTGCATTATAAGACACCAGTCTGGATGACATTTATCTGTCCTCAACTCATCTAAGCCATTCTTCCTCCCCGTGTCCCATGACACAGGGCGAACACAACAGGCACAAAGGTATGTTACCCTGAGGGAGACAGGGGTTAAATCCCTCCCTTCTACCCAAACATTAAGGGATTCAATGGCTTGATTCAATAGATACTGCCCTGGGAAAATACCACCTTGATCTTTGTCAAGTTATTTACTCAGGATTGTGGTATAAATCATCTCAAATGCAATAGTGGAACTGGAAATGTCGCAAGTGGCAATGATCTCTATAAACCTGGCAATTATCACAAACCACAAAAAATCTTCTTCCTTTGATGGTTTCACATCTTTAAAATGCACTTATTAACATTTTGTCAAACCATGTCCACTCCATATCACACAAAACAGGGATTACACTGGTTATGCAAAGTATCGAAAACATATCACTTTACAAAATGAATACGACGTTTTATCACAAAATCATCTTTCCGACCATCTGATCTGGTAGCCTCGTTCTGATGTCGCCGCCTTTAGCCGACACTCACCGGGACAGATGCTGGTACAAGCGGTGCGCTGCTGGGAGACTCCAGGACAGGGGGCGCCATTGTTGCGTGGTGCTGGGTTCGAGCATGTACGCGTTCGATGTTGGATGCCTCGGCCACACTGACTTGAACATTCAGACCACTGGCTCCATGTCGACCACTTGCCGTTTACTGCAGTTGATGGAAACAGTCGTTACAATTCAACCAATATGGTGGATGTCTGGCACGTAGACAAAAGCACAAACTCTCCAAACAAAACCACAGCAAATTTTTTTTCTGATATTGTTTATTAATATTATCTGCAGTTAATACATATAAATTATATATCGGTAATCAGTAGTTAAGGCAGGTTAAGACAAATTGCAAATGCAATTTAATTTTTTTATGCGTGCACTAAATGAAAAAAAATTATGTACTTTCGGAATGTATTTCATGCATTGTACACAAATCTTAACTGAACTCCTTAATTATTTTAAGAAATTGCAGATGCTGCGTAGCTGATTTCTTGATATGCTACCAAGACTATTCACTATTTGAAATGTTTCTGTCATGCATTCCAATTACAATCTAGTTTTAACAATATTAAATAACATTGTAAATATGAAGGTGTAAAAATCACTCCATCAATAATGATCAAGTTATAACCCACTTTATTTTGGAAGCACCCATAATATTCATACACATCATGATCAATATTCATACACATCATGAACCAGTTTCTGGTGTCTACCTTTGGGTAGTTTCCACAAGCATCCAAATCTACGTAGATTTCTGAGAAGCAGAGATTGGAAATGGCTCAAACTATCGATACAACTGAATAGCACAAATCTGTTCTATTCAATTGCTTAACCAATTCATTTGCTGTACACCAAAACCAAAAGAACAACCATCAGAATCCAAACAAAACAACAATTGAAAGCTTCATAAATCATCCACTTCCACCGGCCAACAACAATAGCCTGCCCAGAAAAACCACGTCCCCACAATTTCCTGAGCAACAAAGCCTTATTCGTTCTATTTTATCTGAACTGGCCGGTCAGTGTGCACATATAAACGGCTTCAGCAATAATTGCTACCACTGAAGCCCGGCAACTGGCCATTATCACAGAGGGGGCTGGCAGGCGAAATTACCACATTTCATTCACTCTCCAGAAATATGGGCATCACCGATGTCTGATAATTTGCAGTAAACCGAAAATTGGTCTTGGTCAAATGTTGTGTAACTTAATTAGGCCCTTCCGTGTGTGTGTGTGTGTGTGTGTGTGTGTGTGTGTGTGTGTGTGTGTGTGTGTGTGTGTGTGTGTGTGTGTGTGTGTGTGTGTGTGTGTGTGTGTGTGTGTGTGTGTGTGTGTGTGTGTGTGTGTGTGTGTGTGTGTGTGTGTGTGTGTGTGTGTGTGTGTGTGTGTGTGTGTGTGTGTGTGTGTGTGTGTGTGTGTGTGTGTGTGTGTGTGTGTGTGTGTGTGTGTGTGTGTGTGTGTGTGTGTGTGTGTGTGTGTGTGTGTGTGTGTGTGTGTGTGTGTGTGTGTGTGTGTGTGTGTGTGTGTGTGTGTGTGTGTGTGTGTGTGTGTGTGTGTGTGTGTGTGTGTGTGTGTGTGTGTGTGTGTGTGTGTGTGTGTGTGTGTGTGTGTGTGTGTGTGTGTGTGTGTGTGTGTGTGTGTGTGTGTGTGTGTGTGTGTGTGTGTGTGTGTGTGTGTGTGTGTGTGTGTGTGTGTGTGTGTGTGTGTGTGTGTGTGTGTGTGTGTGTGTGTGTGTGTGTGTGTGTGTGTGTGTGTGTGTGTGTGTGTGTGGTCATGCGGCAGATTTCAACTGTAATTAATCCATTCCATTCAAATAATTAATCGGGGGGGGGGGACATTATTCAATAATTTGTGGCCGTTACTGCAAAGTGGGAAATCAGCTGAGGAATACTTAGATAAAAAAAAGATACCTATTCTTTTATGGCCTTTCAAAACACTTGTCTGTTAGTTGCTCATAACTACAAGCATATGCTATTTATAAGCTCTTTCAACATAATAACTCAGATATATCTTGTATGCGGATGTTTTTCATGTGGACGTGGGAAGAGCTCCAGATTATATCAGTCTATAATTACCAACCAAGCCATCTTATCTTTATGAAACGTGACACCCGTTTTTAATGTGACACCGGCATTCCCTGAATGCTTCAATGTTTGGAAATCTGGCTGTGAAACGTGACGCTTCACCACACTGGGTAACTATCTGACAATTATCTTCCATCGTTGGACAATTCTGCAGTTTGGTTTCGGGACACGATATCTCCAAACAAAAATTAACGTATATGTTACATGTAATTCCATACCTTTCTATGCATGTTTCCACAGCGCTGCATTAAACCGGCCTGAACAAGCAGCCATCAAAACGCCATATGAAACCTCGTCTTATCAAGCGTCCTATCTAAACCGTTCCTTCGTGTACATTTGGGCGGGCAGAATTACCCTGTCTGGTTGCAACTTGGCGGCAATTTTCCTCACTATAATCTGCTATGGCGAGTCAACAGGCAACAAGACAGCATGGTATCTCAATGTGTTACCATTTTTGATGAACATGCAAACTGCATCTGCACTAAATTACTGTGTTATAGCTGGTTAACGACTTAACACATTTGTGACTATTTAATGGGTAGCGTAATCTGAACTGGATGCAAGAATATTTAACTTTGTTGACCGAAATTTATACAGTGGATTCTGTTTTGTAAAAAGTTTGGGACAACAGTTTTATTTTTCAAACATGCATATAAATGGAAATGTAGGCAGGAGACAATGTAAAAATAACAAACTTATTTCAAAAACTTGTAGTAAAGCCTACCATATACGGTGAGGGTGGCCGAGTCGCTAAGTCTTCGACTGGCCACATTCTGCCCTCCGCAGGTGTAGTTGCCCATGTCGGTCAGTCTCGCCTGGTTTATGATCAAGTTGCCCTCGCTCGAGATGATGTAGTTAATTTCGGTCTGCACGTTGATTCGAGCACCATTCTTCAGCCAAAACACCTGTGAGACAGAGGGCGCCACAGTATAACAACTTGTTGAAACAAATTACTTTGTAACATTTCCTGTTATAATCAAAATGTGTTTACCAACTTGTAAATTAGTTTATGCCTATATGTTTATTACCGCCAGATATATTGATTTAAATATTCCAGCCAGTAAATTCGACTACAAAAACTTATAGCCATCAGCAGGTCAATAGGTCAGTCACATATCATAACCTGTTTATTATCATCCAAGTGACAGGTCAATTGTATATCAACCACCATGTGCTGGTTTTTTATTCTGTTTCTATTAAAGTAGATCACAAAATGATTACATCAAGTTTCAAAGTAAAACAGATAATGATGTTTTTTAATTACAATCTGCTTTTTGGCATATTTATCAAAAAGCTACAAAAACAGCCTACGATAAATAGCCACTGTTCTCTTTGAAATACCGCCAAGTGCTAGTTGTCAACTTAATCTGTATGTCCACATCTAAGCGGTTGAGAAAATCAGATAATTCTAATGTTTTCACTGTCCTCTGAAACTGACTAGGTCATTCATTGTCTGCGGGGATGTCTAACGTTCCACAAATCTGCTTTATGGACCCAATGTATTCTACAATGGTGACACTTTTTGTTAGGGGGACACACATATGATTACTTTATAAAAGAAATTATTGCTGTGCCGCAATAAAATTATTTCCCTGCAGTTAGTTGAAACTTGGACATCCTTGGGAGTAAGACAACCCCACCAGGGCAGACCGTACCCTATGAGACAACCCCACCAGGGCAGACCGTACCCTATGAGACAACCCCACCAGGGCAGACCGTACCCTATGAGACAACCCCACCAGGGCAGACCGTACCCTATGAGACAACCCCACCAGGGCAGACCGTACCCTATGAGACAACCCCACCAGGGCAGACCGTACCCTATGAGACAACCCCACCAGGGCAGACCGTACCCTATGAGACAACCCCACCAGGGCAGACCGTACCCTATGAGACAACCCCACCAGGGCAGACCGTACCCTATGAGACAACCCCACCAGGGCAGACCGTACCCTATGAGACAACCCCACCAGGGCAGACCGTACCCTATGAGACAACCCCACCAGGGCAGACCGTACCCTATGAGACACGATCAACTGAACTGGACAGAAAAGCAGAGTAAACAGCGCTTCCAAAAGCCTCTAATGTGCAATGCAAGATGTCAGTGTCAAATTTTTATTCAGTGACTCTCAAGTATCCCCTATTTTAATATGAATATATACAAGCCTACAAGAGGCCACTTATTCCAAGTAATCTATCTAACATATAAAAACAAAATATATGAATAATTAATATCAATTTACGCACATCACTTGCCACCTATTCTCGTACAAAGGAACACCATTTTTTCTCAAGTTGAAAACCGGTCCTTGCATAAAACGATATCAACTGAGGGTGTATTTTTTTGTAAGCAAACCCCCCACCCCCACTAAGACGGCTTCTGTTAGCACCTGTCATCAAAAGCAACATTTGACAGATGTGTTTTGTCAGTGAGGCCTCTTAATCAGGTAATGATTCACCCTGTGGTGGCTACCTGCTCACATTAGAACTTCATTATTTCCACCCACCCTGGCCTGGCCACCATCTGTTGGCAGGTCCTGGGTTGGTCTCCTGTGTCCCGCGAAATAATTGTACCAGCAAATGTCAAGCATTTCCTTGCAATTACGCCATACTGAGTTTTGACAGTACACAAACGTGGTAATTGGTAGTTGCTCGGGCTGAGATCCGATTTCCAATTAGAAAAATTACCCAATCGTAACCCGGGGAGCGGAAACAAAGGTAAGGGCTGCCTGGTCGTGTTTCCGGGTCATGGCCAATATTGGTCAACTTGGGACAGATCAACGACCACATTCAAATTAATTAACCAATGACAATTCAGGCTCAAGTCATGTGTCATTGCTGTTTTGACCTAGTCTTCAATGATTTAATGATCTGACATTGCTACAGGACCTCGTCTTCTAAAGTTTGAGGATACAGATGTTGCCCATGAACTGATGTGCAACAAGGCCTCACGACCTTGTTTTGAAAGGTCTGAGGTTGCAACAAGGCCTCATGACTTGTCTTCAAAGATCTGAGGATGCAGATATTGCCACATGACGTCATCTTAAAATATCTTGTAGGTACAGATATTGCCACATGACCTTGTAGTGATCTCTTGACCTTGTCTTCAAAGGGATGTTTTGTCTTCGAGATATCACTCAGTGCAAATGTCAGCCAGAGTGAGTCAGAAAGAACGTTGTTGGTGAGCGCTCATGTTACAAGACCACAGCAAGCACAGATGAGCAACAGTTCTTGAACAATGCGTAAATGCTTTGCATGTCGCTAAATCCAGCTGCAGCCAACACCACCTGACATGTGAGAAGCCAAAGCCATAATGTCTCCTACCATTGTGTCACACACAGGATGGTCAGGTTTTAATGGCTTGACGTGTTTTGCATTGTTCAAATCTGAATTTGCCAAATAACCAGGGCACCTCCTCACACCTGTGTCAGCGGAAGTACATTTTCCACACACCATCTAACCAAACAAGTCGACTGGGAAGCATAGGAAGGTAAATAACATCATGGTAACAGCAAAAAATAAATAAATTGAGATAAGTGCTGTCCACTTTGTAAGAACTGGACACTGTAATAATTATTTTCTCATTGAAACCAATGTTAAACAAATTGCTCTTGCGACTTACAGCATTTCAGCATTCTTTTCAAATATTACAATTTTGTTTTTGAGAAAATCAACATAGAATATGCTCCCAGTCATTTGTCACCCAAAACATAGAATATGCTCCCAGTCATTTGTCACCCAAAACATAGAATATGCTCCCAGTCATTTGTCACCCAAAACATAGAATATGCTCCCAGTCATTTGTCACCCAAAACATAGAATATGCTCCCAGTCATTTGTCACCCAAACATAGAATATGCTCCCCATCATTTGTCACCCAAAACATAGAATATGCTCCCAATCATTTGTCACCCAAACATAGAATATGCTCCCAGTCATTTGTCACCCAAAACATAGAATATGCTCCCAGTCATTTGTCACCCAAACACAGAATATGCTCCCAGTCATTTGTCACCCAAACACAGAATATGCTCCCAGTCATTTGTCACCCAAACATAGAATATGCTTCCAGTCATTTGTCACCCAAATCATAGAATATGCTCACAGTCATTTGTCACAAAAACACAGAATATGCTCCCAGTCATTTGTCACCCAAACACAGAATATGCTCCCAGTCATTTGTCACCCAAACATAGAATATGCTCCCAGTCATTTGTCACCAAAACATAGAATATGCTCCCAGTCATTTGTCACCCAAACACAGAATATGCTCCCAGTCATTTGTCACCCAAACATAGAATATGCTCCCAGTCATTTGTCACCCAAAACATAGAATATGCTCACAATCATTTGTCACCAAAACACAGAATATGTTCCCAGTGTTTTGTCAATAAAATCAACTAGATTCTGTCTCTGTAAACTGGGTTTCCTCCATGACACGTGCATAGGCTGCCAACAAGCAGCTAGAAAGGAAAACCTGGACACAGCAGAAAGTGTCACTGCCCACAAATGGGACCTTTTCATAACTAATTTAAGGTGCCAAAAATATCGAGCACTTTATTCGTCTACCGTCAACTCAGATATACTATACTGATCTGTCCCCAATTGGCAACGACCAGTGAATGAGGGGAGGAACTGAGAGACTATGTGGGTGGGGAAGACAGGGAAGGCAGCAACAGGATGGTGGGATGACATAACACAGACGATAGGGACAATAACAAGATTGAATGAATCAGCAACACTGGAAGGGTTTTTACTTCCAGAAGTGGAAGGAATGCAGTTGAAGAAGGCAAGACCTAAGGGGCCATTCACAGTGACTGTCGACATTTCCCTACTCATACAAAGCATACTAATTTTCCCCCTCCCCCTCCCTCCCATAATTAGTACTTTAATATGTTGAGAATTTTTTCTACAAAGTTCTGAATTTCCAAGATGTCTGACTGTATTACAGCAGCCGCGCCATGAATTTAAAACAACAGTAGTTCTGTAACCTTTCACCACGTGGTGCTGCATGACACAAGGGTTGTCATAATTGGCATGTGACGGACATTATAAAAATTAGTATGCAGGCCTTGACCCCCCTTCCCCTCCCCCCTATAGTACGTAAATGTTGACAAGTGTGAACGACCCCTAACTAATATCTACAAACCAAAAAGTTTTAGATTTTGATATAATCTACATGCGCTGCTAGACTGGTGTAGCAATAGACATGGCCTGTGTCAACCACTTCAGAATTTGTTTCGATGATAAAACAAACATGCCAATGACAGTTCCCTTGACAAGCACACCTGTACAAATGACATGTTACATAACTGACGCATCTTGTAGTGTCTTCACACAGACAGGTGTTTGCACTTGCAATATCTTCATCTTAGCTGTTTCGTTCGCATTGTTTTTATTGACCGTCTGCTGATAAGGGCCCACCGTAATGTCTGGCCTATGTCCTGGTCACTCGGTTTACAGTTGTGAATTCTTCCCACCTTGGTTGTAAATTAGATAATGCTGAATATAAAAGATGCACTTTTTGTGTGAACGAGCTATTTAGTGACTGATCAAACAAGATAAGCTTTGAGCTGTGACAAAAACTAGGTAGTGACAGAGAGATAACAACATGGATGGTGTGGACATATGACATGTGGATCGATGGAGTGACAGAGAGATGACAACATAGATGGTGTGGACATATGATGTGTGGAGCGATGGAGTGACAGAGAGATGACAACATGGATGGTGTGGACATATGACATGTGGAGCGATGGAGTGACAGAGAGATGACAACATAGATGGTGTGGACATATGATGTGTGGAGCGATGGAGTGACAGAGAGATGACAACATGGATGGTGTGGACATATGACATGTGGAGCGATGGAGTGACAGAGAGATGACAACATAGATGGTGTGGACATATGACGTGTGGAGTGATGGAGTGACAGAGAGATAACAACATGGATGGTGTGGACATATGACATGTGGATCGATGGAGTGACAGAGAGATGACAACATAGATGGTGTGGACATATGATGTGTGGAGCGATGGAGTGACAGAGAGATGACAACATGGATGGTGTGGACATATGACATGTGGAGCGATGGAGTGACAGAGAGATGACAACATAGATGGTGTGGACATATGACGTGTGGAGTGATGGAGTGACAGAGAGATGACAACATAGATGGTGTGGACATATGACGTGTGGAGCGATGGAGTGACAGAGAGATGACAACATGGATGGTGTGGACATGACGTATGGAGCGATGGAGTGACAGAGAGATGACAACATGGATGGTGTGGACATATGACATGTGGAGCAATGGAGTGACAGAGAGATGACAACATGGATGGTGTGGACATATGACGTGTGGAGCGATGGAGTGACAGAGAGATGACAACATGGATGGTGTGGACATGACATGTGGAGCGATGGAGCGACACAGAGATCACAACATGGATGGTGTGGACATATGACGTGTGGACAGATTCATTATTGAACAATAGTGAACATATGTGGATTGTGTCGGACAGAAACACAGTCATATATAGATAGACACAAAGACGGACATATGGACGTACGGATGGATAGATGGTGACGGACAGACAGAGATGGACATACAGGCTGACAGACAGAGACAGACTGATATAGATGGACGGTACGTATGGAAAGGACACACAGAAAGGATATCTAAATTTTCTGCACTACAGACACTTCCCCACTACCAACCCTACACCTAAACAAGCCCTTGACACCTGTCGCCATGGCAACAGTGTCTGTCCCAGACAGCCAGGTGTAGTTAATAAGCCTCCAGTATCCCCACACCACCAGCTTAGACCAGCCATCCGCACAAATGTCCCTCCTCAAGGTATCTCCCAGCGCCGATCAGAGCTGGCGTCATGTTCTGCAATTGTCGGCGTGCAACGTTTTTCCCCCGCAATCTCAGCCCCAGCCACAAGACAACTATTGTCCTGAGTCAGTCCGACAGAGATACACAGCAATTCCCTGTTTACAGTTGGCTGCAGTTAAGTAGTGCGGCTTTGAAATGCCCTGCATCTTATCCTTAAGCAAGATTTGCAACGATCATGCATGCAATGTTTGTGTCATGGATATTTTATTGCAGCACCCCAAACCGGCTGGCAAGATGCAATCGACAGAACATAACCCCACAGGTGGGAGGGAGGCTGTGATTCTCACAGTGGATCTGTCTCCACCTCTAACACTAATTGTAGTCTTGTAGACAATCACACCCCACTTTCAACAGAGATGAAAGGCCCACCAGACTGTCACCCAAGCATGCACACTAATGTGTGCATGTCCGATTACCCCAGCAGGCAAAAAACAATGCGCACTAATGATAGAGTTTATTGTTGCGTACAAAGACAGCGTTCCTTTGTAGATGTCATTCATGTTTATGTCATTTCCAGTCGTTAGAAAGCATGCCATGGTTGTGTATTACAGTGAAAATAACATTTTCTTATCCAATTTTATAGATAAAATATTTGGCCAGTTTAACTTATAAGTTTGCGTGTGTGTGTGTGTGTGCGTGCATGCGTGAGTGCGTGCATGCATGTGTGAGTGTGTGCATGCATGCATGCTGACAAATAAGATATCAAATGACTGACCTCCGGTTGTGGAAGTCCCTCTGGTGGCAGACACTGAAGTTGCACCTGCGAATGAATCTCAACGGACGTGCTGATTGGTGCACGTTCAAACCGCTTTCGCAAATCTGAAATCAAGACCAATGAAAATATCACACCTATTTTTTTTAATAATGATTAACATGTCTGAGTGTCTTTTTGTTTAAAAATAACAAATATGACATCTCTTTATGAGCAAGAACTATGTTGTTGCCATTTGCCAAATGCATTCCATGTGGTCTTCAAAACAATCCACTTTCAACAACAAAAATCTTCTCAGAGAAATATTGTTATCGACTTGTCAAGATAAAGACGGAATAAGCACGTATCGATCTGATACAACTAGTGGAGGTGATTTTACAATTCAAACGTCGAGTGAGATTAGTAGAAATAATGAGCCGATGCTTGAGCAGTAAATGACAGATTCCCTGCTGATAGATCTCAATTCAATGCCATTCAGTGTCAATCATGAGGAAACTTGTCATTTAATTAGCTTGGCTTCTTAGCTTTGTAAATTCACATATTTCTAGAGACCATTATGGTAGCCATGTACAGGGTTGACTATGAACCCCGACTTCAAATTAAATGAAATAGTTGTAGCATACCATGGTGCAAAAACTGACTTTCCCTCATAATAGTTTCCGGATGGAGAACTGGGGAACACAATTGGCCTTGTGTGTTTTGCCAACAATGGATGGGTTTACTAAGTGACAATGTTGTAAGTTACAAACAGGTTTCACTCCATCTTAAGACCTTCTGTACAACCAGACAATGACCGCAAGCAGCAAAGACAACAAAGAGTTTTTTTCTTCTAAAAATCAAAATCTCAGACTTTAAAAACATCCATAGAAGCAGGAGCAAGACAAAAGTTTAATGTAACAAAGAACACACACTAGCACTGGTGCCACGCACTAGCACTGGTGCCACGCACTAGCGCCATGCACTAGCACTGGTGCCACGCACTAGCATTGGTGCCACACACTAGCACATAGCTCCAGCACTAGTACTACCACAGATAACTAGGGATCACTAGATGTCAGGAAGAAGACACCCAAGAGATATGTGCCAGATCCCCACAGCTTAATTTCACTAGGCAAGGCTGTCACTGACTCAACTAAACTACACATTTTACTCCAGTCTCCTTCCCAGTGATGGCTTATCTGCTTATCTCCCAAACTACAATTACACATGATGCTTGCCTTATCACACAAATTTCCACTCAGTGAATCCCTCGGAATATCCGGAATATCGGTGATGGGACAGAAGGACCCAGAAGGGGAGCAGTTCGCTGCAGTCGCTCCTCGAGGGAGCTGGGAAGATCAATAGAGGAGCCCACATACTCGAGATCACAAAGCGATTTCCCATCACGGATCCATAGTTGTGCAGATTTCCATGCCCATGCAGGAGATATGACCTACCAACTGTGGTTCAGCTCTGGCAATTAGTTTCCTGACTGTCTATTCACTGGCTTGCCATAGACGTAATCATGGCTGATTTGGGCATCTTGAGAATTGAGATCGTTTCAATAGACTAAACGAGAGCAACGCTGAATGAATTGTTGGCGATGGGTTCATTTTAAGGTGTAGAAAACGGGCAACATTTGGCCCAGATAACATGAGAAGTGTCACCCGAATAACCTGGTGTTTCAGATCACAAACTGACACTCACCATAGTATATGGCAGGCAGTGAACTTATTCAATTGTTTAGAAAAGTGTGAAATACTTATCTTAACATAAAAACATTACTATGGACTTAGCTAGTCTCATGTGATGTTATTAAGTTTATATTGCAACTACACAGATACTGATGTTTCATGCTTTACACAATGGCAAAAATTTCTTTAAAAGTAAGCTAAATTACCACAAAAACGAGCATATATCACAGGTGTCTTGGTTTGTAGGCTTGAAACCACGAGGGTGTATAAACATAAGAATTTGCTGGGGCACCTGGGGCTTCACCCAAGAAATATCCAACTCAAAAATGTACTGACTGACCCCAAACCTAACGCCAGACGTAACTCAATAATCGGTGTCACCTAACTCATCTCATAACCACACCAACCGCAGAAATGACATAGACGCCCATCACTATTCCTCATTCACTCTCACATGCCCATACAAGGGGAAATCAATACAGTTTTACAGCTTCACTGAGTCGCCCATTGAATCAAGTAATTTACTCCATAAACATCAGCCACAGGTCCGTTGCATGGGCAATAAAGGCGGATCAGTGTGACGTTATTACTCAACTTGTGACAGTTACCAACACCAGCATGACAGTCGCCAGTGTCATGATTAGCAAGAAAAAGATAGACAATGAAGCCCGGTATCCCAGTCAATTTGAAAACCTGTAGAACATTGTTATTGTCATATTGCCCAACTGGTAAATAGTGAGTGGGTACAAAAAAAAAAACCCTAGCAACATATCCTGTGCAAGCCCCAAAGTGATAACTATCAAACATTTTATCTTCACTTTTCCTCAGCATCAGACATCTCAACGTATTAACCTCCGAGACTCAGAAATCAAAGACTGCATATTTCCAACTACTATCGTTCCTCGTGATGAAGCACATATATATTTATCATGCCATTAGTTCTTTATCAGGAGTAGAATCATTGTCATCTTGCGCAGGCGTATGACAATATGACTGACGGCCATCTTATTTAGCAGACCAATTTGGTAGAGCCAAGGGAATACGAGGCTTCAGCCTTCAATGACAGAACCGACCACTAATCCTGCACTGACAGAGCATGCAATTCATGCAGCTGGTTTGGAGAATTAATTATCAACCAGGATTACCTCATAATGAAAAAGACCCGTGCCAGACATTAAACCATCCATTAAAGCACCCTTATTCGGTGACGTTTCTCTATGGATTTATATCTGATTCTCCTATGAGCAATGCAGTCAAGAGATCAAGCAATAAAAACTTTCCCAATAAAAAAAATTCAATAATGAACGGATTTTTTATTTTTTATTATGGTAACAACCATCTTAAGTTGGCGGCTATTTGTAATTACTTTGATTTCATAGCAGTGTCCGACACGTGTACTGATCAGACATCTTCATTACAACCTGGGAAATCTGAATCACACTGGAGACTGACTATATTCCGAAGATGGGTAACAGTAAAAACAATTTGAATTAATAATAAAACAATTTGGGAAATATAAACTTAGTAATATCAACTGGTCTGAAATTAAAAGCTACTTAAAGTCAATGGCCGAGCGTCATGTCAAATTATTTATTTATGTTGTTACAATTATGCTAACTAGTGCCTCTCCTTGATTAAACAACGTTCAATTATAAATAAGCATAAATTACGCATAAACCGAGAATAAACACAGGTCGAACAATGGAGATCCATTGAACACATTATGACAGCAGGACTTGATGTTTGGCCATCTGTGAACCTGTGATCCAAGCCTGTTGCAGCAGCAGCCAGCCTCACATTCTGATTGCTAGTTTCCAAGAACCAAATGTCTTTTCACTGCTTTGGACCATCACTGTCACCCACTGCATACAATTAGCAATCTGACTCTTACACAACCAGAACAGAATCCCAAGTGCATGTGTCCAAAATCGAGTTCATTCTGACTAGGAAACACCAAAAGGTCGCAGGGTTTGTTCTGTTCGGATTTTGTCATTGGGGACATGGTTCAATGTGGAAGATTTTGGAGACAAGGTTTGGAACAAGATTTGTTTTATTTCTTAATTGAGAGCGGTAAAACTTTCCGAGGACAAAAACAATAGAAAAGTAGATAAAAACCAACTGTGCCAGATAAACATTGTATACATCTATATGTGCCCTGTCTATTGGTGAGCCAAGGATACGTAGAATGACAGGAGTTATTCCACCTTCCACTGCCGTTTCGGGTTCATCACCACGTTTTGCCTGCTGTTTCTTCACACCTTGTGCTAATTGAGCTACATACAACTGTGCTGCTTCTAAGCACCCTAACCACAATTCAGCTTACAATTTACAGATGGCATGGTGTCGTTTTATAAAGATATTTATAACCAGAAAATGAGAACTATCGATTCACTTGATGCAAACAAACTTGGCACAGGGTGCCGTATCACCCAGATGTGAGCGCAACAGCTGAAAATGCATCATGTGATACTGTCCGGCCAATCACTACGGGAGAAACTACCTCTTTGTCCTCTGAGCCAGCGGAAGGGCCTCATCTATATTCGAGATTACTAAGACACCTTCGAAGATATTTTTTAACGTTGGAATTGGAGCATTTTCTGCATGCTAGCTAGATCCGAAAACGATGGCATTCTTGGAGTATTCAACTTCATTTACCAAAAATAAAGAAAGACTTAGCAACTGTTCATTCAACATACAAATGTCATGTTTTGTGACAAAAATATGCTTGTTTTGACATTATAACACACATGAATTGCAAGTTGGATAATATTTCTACACCTAAATCAATTTTGCATCAAAATCCCTTCAAAAGGTATTATTTCTCGAACCACATCTGTTAAACATCACATCGAAAAAAGTCAATTTGAGGAAACTGTTCTCAGCTTTAGCACTGAAGACCCTAAAGGTATGATTCCTTCCCACTGTCAAGTCCAAAGGAAGACTGCAGTGCAATAAAGGCTTTTTGGGACAGATACCACAAAATCTGCCAACCATTGTTCTGTCAAGCTGCTATGCCAGCCGGGTTTCTGTCATTTCTGATGGACGCTCTCCGTAATGGAATCTGGCATCGCTGCCAATTTCCATCCTTGGCTTCCCAAACAATGCAAAAAACACACACACCTAAAATGGTGTCCAACCAATTAATATATGATTTGTTCAACTGACTATTCTTGGAACAAAACAATCATCATTAAATAGGAACGGATGTTGTTTTTATTTTAGCCACAAATGCACCGCTCAATCAGTAAATCAAATAGAAATGACTAACAGATTATTGTACACCCAAAGCAAGTGGATTAATCTGAAATTTCAGAACAACGATCCGTGTCAAGAAAAGCAATTAAAAAGATGAAGTCACATCTTTCTTTGTTAAACCAGAAAACCGACGCTATCAATCAAACAAAAAAAATCTAGCGCGAATCGTTGCTATTGCAACAGCATACGGTGTCTACCGTCTCCATGAAAGCTGTCTAGCTTCATTCAGTGTTCGGTCAACGTTGTAACGTTCATTACTGTTCTTCAGAATAATTTGACAGATACATTTGATTTATCAACAGATAGGCCGAAAACTATTCTGAAGGATAATGCTTTCAAATCTGTTTCTGCAATGTGTCCGTTCATCAGTTTAATCAACCAACCCATTCTGTTAGCATCTCTGACTGCATTGCCATAATCCAGAGAAAACATCTGAACCAAGTCCTTTCTTTATTCCTTCTCTGACTACTCTCTGAGAATTTAAAACTTATAATAAGATTAACTTCAACAAATCATCTATGATAACTGTGCCAGTTACAAACTTATCATATTAACTTCAACAAATCATCTGTGATAACTGTGCCAGTTACAAACTTATCATATTAACTTCAACAAATCATCTATGATAACTGTGCCAGTTACAAACTTATCATATTAACTTCAACAAATCATCTGTGATAACTGTGCCAGTTACAAACTTATCATATTAACGTCAACAAATCATCTATGATAACTGTGCCAGTTACAAACTTATCATATTAACGTCAACAAATCATCTATGATAACTGTGCCAGTTACAAACTTATCATATTAACTTCAACAAATCATCTGTGATAACTGTGCCAGTTACAAACTTATCATATTAACTTCAACAAATCATCTATGATAACTGTGCCAGTTACAAACTTATCATATTAACTTCAACAAATCATCTGTGATAACTGTGCCAGTTACAAACTTATCATATTAACGTCAACAAATCATCTATGATAACTGTGCCAGTTACAAACTTATCATATTAACGTCAACAAATCATCTATGATAACTGTGCCAGTTACAAACTTATCATATTAACTTCAACAAATCATCTGTGATAACTGTGCCTCTAAACAGCTTCATTAATTTTAATATTACCAGTTATCAACCAAACATCATTCACGCAGAACTGACCGATACCACAGGAGCAGGTAGCAATAATATAAACAACGACGGGTGCATTTATTTCCTACATGGGCATGCACCACTGGGGTACAGAACACTGCCAGAAGGTAAAAGTCAATACAACCACAGCACTAGTGGGTAACATTTCTGCCAGTCGTTTATTTGTCCATCAACCTTTTGTACATCAACCATGCAATGAGGCAGCTTTGTTGGGATTCACTCATACAGTATAAAGAGGCTGTCTATTTACTCTCTCATTGTGCTCTCCCACTGGGGCGTCCTGTCTGACTACAACTCAAATGAAGTACAGTCTGCCTGGCCACTCATCCAGGTACCCCATTCAGACTGGCTGGTCTCGTCACACATGGCTGCACTCTGGTCTGCATGGCCGCCCACACACAGCATAGTGTAAGAAGACAATCTACATGTGGAAAGGGTATGGGCAGCACGGGAAAGCCAAGATGGCTGGCTGTCTCTTGTCTTTCGATGTCCTCTTGCTAATACTAGTAAACAGTTGGACAGCTCGGTTGCAGCAAGCATGTACAATGATAAAAAGAAAAGGCAGCTACCTTAACAATGTTACTGGAAACTCCCCAGCATCACCATGTTCTTTTGTATATTTTATACAAGTTTATTATTACTGTTCAATGACAGAACCAGTTTTAAAATTCATGGTTAAACAATGATCAGGTATCTTTGACTGGCTTTGGTGTGGAGAGGTACATTATAAGTTTTAAGATTCTAACCAACTTTACCCAGCAAGAATACACAATCAACATTATTTAAGTGGAGCATCAATCTTGTCAGCAGGGTGACAAACCTCCTGGTCTTAACCCAGCAGTTCGGCTAAAAGCATAATTGACTGACTTGCAAGACAAAACTAACTCAACAATTCCTCTTCAGAAGAAGAACAGATTGGGGCTGCCACAGCCGTGCTGACAGTTGAATAGAGCCATGAGTGGAGTCTCTGCTGCGACTACATCATCTCTCATTGTGTCTGCCTTGCATAGTGCCACTTTACACAGGGTGGGGAGGCCGGTACCCGTGACACTTTACACCCCGGCGGTTTTTAGTGACTCCTGACACTACTTCGGGGTTGGTGGTGTCGCTGTGCTGAGTGTTAATTACAAGGCACAAGGCACACATGGGCCGAACAAGAAACGACCGAGTTTCTTTCGCATGCTTCCGAATAAAAAGTGACACATTTCATTCACATATGTAGGAAAGCTTATTTACCTGTCCTTACTGAATTAATGAAGTATGCATTGTGTAGAGTTTCTCATAATCTAATTTTACAAAAGTCTGAGATTTAAAAAAATTTCTGCAAGGATATGATATCCATGACATATAATTCGTTTTCTTCCTGTGTGGTGAACTGTTAATACTTCTTCCATGTTGAGTCTTGTCTCTCGACAATTAACATATTATAACAGTCAGTGCTTACACCATGACCCATTACACTGGTAATCTGTGAATCTCTCCACATCACTTGAGTTGCAATGACCAGAAGAAAACAAAACTAATTACACCACTTGTCCTGCAACAAGGGTCAGCTTATGGAACTGGCTTATGAGCAATCATGCTTCCTAAATCCCAGCAAACAAACCCTCTATGACTGCTGCCACAATACCAGCCCCCTGCTGGCCACTGCTAGTTTACACAGTACTTCTCACAAAGTTAAACTACTATTTAACCACTAGTGTTTGAACTCCCAGTACCAGCCACTGTGCCACAACAATCAACACAAGACTGAGCTGGCCTCATGACTTTCCTGGACACCACAGCCACAATATTTGCTTAGATACCACTTGATCTCTCCAGCCAAGTTAAATTAATTAGCGTTTCCATGCAAGGGGAATCTGTGCAAGACTACCATACCATGCCGTAAACAGAACCAAACAGAACCGGCACTGACAGCATCATGCTTCATCAAAAACAAAATTGATGCCATCTGGTTATTGAATTAAGACAAACAAGTATACTTTAGCCATATCTGTTAGAAGTACACATGACAAGAATGTCTTACTCCTTTCTGGTTGACCCTGGCTTTGTTTCTTGAACATCAATTACTACAAACTCTACAGCGTAATCCATATGAATGACACTAAACTGTGTTCAACGAAGAGGAAATGGATGGACCATGAATATTTCATTATCATTAAGGGAGGAATCCCACTGGGGAATAGAGAGAACATAATCTCCCTCTCCCACCATTTGAACAATTTCTTCAGCAAGCTGTCAACCTCTGTACACTTGTCACACATATACAATACAATATAAAATACTTCTGTTCACTTCTCACACATATAAGATACAATATAAAATACTTCTATTGCATTAAAATTCTCGGGAGACCCAAGCTCGATAGCGCACCAAAACAAAAGGGGCTAAACAGTTCCTAATCGATAAGCAGTTCCAGTTGTAAACAGTTGGATTGGTACGCCGAGGAGCACAAACTGTCTAGAAACCAGACTCAACATGGAATAAGTATTAATAGTTCACCAAACGAGGCAGAAAACAGAAATTATACACGAAAGAAGAAGATATGAAATCCAGGAATTATGCAAAATCTCAGACATTCATCAAATTAGATATAAATAAGAAACTATATACAATGCATGCTTTATTAATCGAGTACATTTAAGCTTTCCTATATATGTATGTATGTATGTATGTATGTATGTATGTATGTATGTATGTATGTATGTATGTATGTATATATATATATATGAAAGAACTGTCATTTTTTATTCGGGAGCATGTGAAAGAAACTTGGTCGTTTCTAGTTTGACCCATGTGCGTCTCATGCCTCTCAGTGTGACAACGGCTTGTAATGCATGCACGCATGCACGAACGCACTCACACAAGCACACACACCACCTGTTCCTGCCACATGTGCCCAAAATTGCCATGGACATCCTCTTGATCACTTTAGAGCCAGTCCTTCACAGGTCTAGCCAAGTGACAAATGCCCAGTTTGCACCTTTGGTTGGAGGAGAGCAAGTTTACTACAACTCCCGCTGGTAACTTCCTGTGTAGATGCTGACACCAGAACCACACAGGCGGCAGAAAACATCAACAGCAGCTGTTGCCTGTGACAATGTTGACACAAGAAAGCACAACATGTCAACCACACAACAGAGGGCCATGCACCTGTAAATATAACTCTTCCTCATCCGACCAGCCTCAGTCTCTTCGGGTCAGGCTTTCTACACACTTTACAGGATGTGAAACAATATCAGAAACATCCATGGATGCATTCACCAAATCCCTTTTAAATTTCATAAACTTCCCTGAAAGTGGTTCTTTGTGGAAACGAAAATTCAACAGCTGTTAGCCGAGTGGATATTCAATTCCTCAGGCCCTAGGAAGAGGATGGCACGATATTGTAATCCATCAAATGATCTTTCAGGAGAAACTTTCCTGTGAACTGGTGACAAGTACCACTGTGGACTTTGGGAAACTTCAAAGAAGAGAAAATTCATTTCCATGTAGCCAAACCGTAAAAACACAACATCAAACAATGTCAGAAACATCACCAAAGATGAAATAAATGATCAGGGTGATTGGAGGAGAGTTACTCGTTGCACAATCACACACTAGTAAAGATCATTCAGTAAATGTCAGTAAACCTACATGTCAAAGCCTTTTTGGTCATGGATAAATTTTAAGTGTGTTCGTTTAAAAGTTAGCCGAGTTTGAAATTAAGCTAGTTTTGGAACTAGTATTGGCAGGATTTTTCTATAGGGTGTTGGGGTAGCTACCTACATAATTAACCCCTAACAGTTTAATAAATTATAAGAGGTTTCATTCATTATAAAATCCCTATAGTTAACACTCAGAGCAAACACCATGTACGAAAGTACTCACATGCGACTTGAACTAGTCCAGAGCGACTCTTCGCCGTCTGCGGTTCGTTCCCGCTCTGGTGACTATACCAAGCGTGACACTCGCACGAGTAGCCGTCGAGTCCGAAGTAGTCCTCGACCTCCTTGCGAGTGACTTCGATGCTTGTCTGCAGGTACTCCTTGCCTGAACTGTCCTCATGCTGGACATTCACCTGGTGCTCTGGTCGCACCCACTGACCAGCACATTTGAAGTGAATCTGAACCGCTGGTCTTGCCTTGCATGTTATCGTTACTGCCTTGTTCTTCACGATGTAGTAGTTCAGCTCCGGCTCCAGGAGAAATATTGGCCGGCCTTCTGACTCCGTTGCAACATCACTGGCGCTACCTGCTGGTAATAGAAATGTGCACGAATATAGCGGCAGTCTCTCACCATTGAGAACAGTATACATTTAAACGAGTAGAACATCTTAACAAAAGAACATGTCCTGCTCCAACAAATGAATATACACACACAAGAAGGCATTGAACACATTTAACAACTGTGCAATCAAAATCACTTGTTAATGCCAGTCTTTGTGTTCATTAACCAATTATCAGTCAGAAAACATGATGTTCTGACAGAACAAATATATAAACCAGCATTTAGGAACAATTTGCATACATCCCACAAACAATTCAAAAACTTGCCACCCACTCACACTATAGTATAAATCATCTAGACTTTCTAAATTGAAATCAGATGACATGGTATATACAAGCTGAAACAAGCATGCAAGTGTTTACCCATCATGACCATTTATACTGGTGAAAATGTGCACATGTGAGTATCCACTAAGCATCTCTGTAAGGATAATGTTGATAAACCCAGGGGTCTGGTGCAATTCCGGCCCGTGGGAAAACAGCAATTGCCAGAAGGGGGTGGCAAATGGAATCTAAACATCCATGGGTCTAATCAGTAGATTTGCTACACTAAAACTAACCCCAGGCTGTATGTGGGTCTGGGTGCCCTGAGTAGGAAGCTGGGGAAGACGTCTCCTCCATGCAGGGGGCTCTGTCATTGACACTAACTAGCTGGTGACATGTGCCACTGCACCAGCACCTTATCATCCTCTGCACTGTAGAGTCATCTTCAAGCTGTGCATGACACTGTGTTACTGTGTGTATCTAGTCATATCCACCAATTGGTCACACTCAATGTGGCTGGCATCACCATCAACTGGGTGCTTAATCCAGTGTGCTGATCTGCATCTCTCATTGACTGCATTGGCTAATTTGTGAGGAACTGACTGACATGTTAACTACATATTTATAACATCATCAAAATGTCTTTCTTTTTTTTAATTAAATTTATATCATATATATTATATATATAAACACACCCACCCACCCACCCACCCACCCACCCACCCACACACACACACACACACACACACACACACACACACACACACACACACACACACACACACACACACACACACACACACACACACACACACACACACACACACACACACACACACACACACACACACACACACACACACACACACACACACACACACACACACACACACACACACACACACACACACACACACACACACACACACACACACACACACACACACACACACACACACACACACACACACACACACACACACACACACACACACACACACACACACACACACACACACACACACACACACACACACACACACACACACACACACACACACACACACACACACACACACACACACACACACACACACACACACACACACACACACACACACACACACACACACACACACACACACACACACACACACACACACACACACACACACACACACACACACACACACACACACACACACACACACACACACACACACACACACACACACACACACACACACACACACACACACACACACACACACACACACACACACACACACACACACACACACACACACACACACACACACACACACACACACACACACACACACACACACACACACACACACACACACACACACACACACACACACACACACACACACACACACACACACACACACACACACACACACACACACACACACACACACACACACACACACACACACACACACACACACACACACACACACACACACACACACACACACACACACACACACACACACACACACACACACACACACACACACACACACACACACACACACACACACACACACACACACACACACACACACACACACACACACACACACACACACACACACACACACACACACACTAAATGTAAGTCCTACGATATATAATTATGTTAGATTCAAATTACAGTTTAGTGCATGGAGTGAGATATTAATAAAATATTTACACTGCTGTTCATAGTAACTTTGACTCCTCAGCCACCACAACATAAATTGGCCATCAATGCATTACATTAAATCCAAACAGATACCTAAATTTGTTGTTCATTAATTTACACGATTTGTTGTAAACAGGCAGTCTTTCATGAATTGCAATCATTCAAAGACTTTGGCCATTCCGTGATGGATGCCAATAGCTAAACTCAGTCACATTGTTTGTTTTGGAAACTTGTTTCCAGTGCAAAGTCAACTAACATTATCAACAGAGAAACTGCACTGCACCACGAAGGGCCCCGGTTGTTCTCTGCAGTATTTCTAAACCTACGAACCCTGGTAGATGACAAATGCCCTTTCTTGAATGTACCCCAACCTTTGGTTAACGACAGTAAATCATACCAAAGGGTGCCAATTACGCCCCACACCTAATACTCATCCCATCGAGCTGTCAGACCCACTATATGCACCATGCAATGACCTCGTCTTTAGACTGATCTCACACGATATACTGGTGAGCATTCAAAGAGTTTTTGTTTTAAAAACTCTTCCAAACCATGAAATATTTTTTAGCAAAAGTTAGTAACGCCAAAATCTTACTGCTTTATGCTTCTAGGAAGTGTTTGTAAGACTGAAAGCACGTAATAAATAAAGTGAGCCAGCAAAATATTTCCCCTTTCTATACACTGGCCAAGGTGTACAACAATAAGACACCTCAGTCAACAGGTAAATGTGCCAAACTGACACCAAGCAACACTGCCAATATTTACCTGTTTCCATCTTGGCAGCTGTGACCACTGACATGAGATAGATGAAGATGTAACAGCCAAACACAAGCCTTGCGTAACCCCTCATCTTGTTCATTGGCACTTCTAGATGCTAATCCACAACTGATAAAGTCTCCAATCTGTCTTCCAGAATCAGTCTGGTACTTATTCCCAATGCATGTCTGAAGCAATCCAAAACTGTATTCCAAAATTAGGTGGGGTTCTGTCGGAGGAGACAGAACTAGTGGTCATTAACACTGATGTAACACTCTAGTGGTCAAGCAGTAACAGCATCCAGGTAACTGGTCAAACACACCCTCGTCTGTGAATTCAGTCACTGATAAGTCTGTTACATTGAAGCCAAAACACCCAGGTGTGTATCTTATCCACCCCCAGGAAGGCTGACATGCCCACCAGACTCCTAATTGGTTTACATCAGGGTTTTAACACTTTCCCTCAGACAGGAGATTTTCCACCCACTTTCTTCCTCTCTGGATCAAGCTGGAAACTGGTGGCTTATTCCCCAGATATTCCTAAAGTTCAGTCTCTTGTTCCACTTCTAATATCCAGCTTTTCTTCATCCTAGCATCCAAAATGTCCTCTAAATCTTCCAGAAAAACTGCAGCTTCTAAATTCGATGCCAGTGACCCCAGTACAGCCACGTGCCGCAGTGACAGATACCACTGCCCTGCTAGAGGCACACTAGGTCCCGCTGTGACAAACAGCCCTAGATGCACTCCAGTCTCGCATGACAACCCTGCTCCATGTGCCTAGTTTCTGTAGAACGCGGATGTCCAACAATCCACCTCTGTCCAGTTCTGGTGCTGACCAAGCAAGCACACTGCTTCCCAGTGCACCTTGCCACTCGCAGAGCACTTTTCAATAAAAGGCCCTCCAAAGTTCCATGTACTCACACACCCAGTGGAGCCCACACTGCACCACACAAGCAGTACACACAATCTAATCCAACTAAACCAACAATGTCAAGCCTGAATGAAAGCCACAGCCCCCACTGCAGCAAGTCTCCAGCAGTGAGGCAGGAGTGTAAATTATTCATGAGCACACAAGTGGCATGACTCCCAAATTGACCAGTGGCCAATCACAGAGACTGTCAGGTCTGTTGACAGCTCAGCTCCGCCCCCATCGTTTATGCCAGTGCTAGTTGGAGACTGGTAGATCCTGCCCTGGTGTGGCAGCCCGGCGGCAGGCCCATAGAGCAACCAGTGTCTCCTGCCATCAAGGGCAACTGTTGCTACTGCAGCTGCCTTCATCACTGCTTTTCAGCATTCTGTCATAAAGCTTGGACAGAATGGATTTCTGCAGATCTGTTCCCATAACCTTCATAGACCATACCATCAGAATTCCCCCACTGTCACATGATAATATTTATTATGCCAAATTTTTAACTTGATTACATTTGGGCAGTTCTGATGGTTCTCACTATGATTGACACAAGCACTAGCCAGTCCACTTCTAAATAATAACAACATAGCACCAACGTTTACAGCTTTATTCATTTTAATCTTAACAACTGTTTGGTTTCTTAGTAATTTTTTTTCTAAATCAGTGACTGATTTGTTCCGTTCGTGAAAAAAATACTAAGCCAGCGCCACCAGTGTCCATTTGGGTCATGTTGCCATGACAAAAGGAAGCAAGTTACATTTTTATTTCTGTCATCGGCTTCCTTCTGTCATTGCGTATTTGGTTGTATTTGTCACAAGTCATTTGCTTCCTTTTGTCATGGCAGGACAGCAAAGGCCACATGGCACCGGATTTGGCTAAATGTCTTGTGCATGTAATAAAATTTGGCCAAAGCAATTTGAATTTGGTAAAAAAAAAATTTGGAGGCTTTAGCCAAAATGGCTAAACAGTTTATAACATCAGAGCTAGCCCAGAAATATTTATCTTTTATCTAAACCACCTTACTTTATTTAATTTCAACCACCCTTTTACTGTAGTTGTGGATGTACTGCATTCATACACACCTCTTCATCTTATTCTTGACATTAAAATTATATTCTATTTTTTCCACAATTTATTAATTTATAGGTAATGTTTAACTTGATATCATCGTAGGTTACCCGATTGTTGTATAGATGCAGTATTTCCTGCAATTTAATAGTCTAATACTTCACATGGTACGTTTTCATGGGTTGCATATTTTCAAGCAAACATCAGCTTAATATATATCCATTGTGTCTGCACAAGTGATAGAACCATCTGTCTCTTTAGTGTGCCCGCGACCTAATGAATACAGCAACCTTTAGTTACAGAGTGGGAAGTCTGCACAACAAATCACTTCAAGTGACTAGGAACAAAAACAACAGGCCAAACACCTCCATCCTACTTCCTCCACAGAAACCAAGATCCAAATCTAATCAGACAGATTACTCCCTAATCAATTTAAATCCCACAGATTTGACACTATTGCTTTGCCCCATGGTTACGTAAGCGGCTTCTTCCCATTAATTAAGAACCATTAGGGAGAGGGATTCAGAAACAAAGACTGTCCATTGTCACCTGAGGGATGCTATTGTCACTGGCTGCAAACACTCCTGCCCTTGGGGTTAGAAGCCACCAGGAGACTGTATTAATGCTTCCACCTCCCTCTGCTACACAGTGGTAATGCTCCAGCTTCTTCAGGACAGTTTGCTACTGGGTGTCTCCTGCCTCCACCTGCCCTGGAATAACAGGACAGGCCAGGCCATAATGCACCCACCAGATGCAGGTAATGATAGACTTGTCAGTCTCCCATTGTCTCCCCTCAGGCAGCCTTATTAATTGGCCATGTGATAGGTAGTGATTGGAATTATGGAATCAATTCAGGTGAGAGCAAACTTAACTCTGCCTTAGCTATGAAAAATTATGTTTCAATTGAAATTTCAATGAAGATATTAATACCAAATATTTTCTTTAAAAATAAAGAGCATAAAAGACTTAAGAGGACAAAAAAACAGGCAAATGTACAGAGTAGACTGGAGATAATTTAGCAGAATGAATATATTTAAAAAGAAAACTGACAGATATCTGACAAGGGGGGGCCAAACAAAAATACAAAATTGTTGAACTTTTGATAAGTCATTTTTCATTTAGAGGTTACTACTTTGGATAGCAATCTTGTTAGACCCTGTTAAGTTCTGCTTATCCACAGTTTACACACCCACCCAGATGTAGCCACCCTGAAGCAGCATAGACATACAATACATGTTGTGCTGTCCAGACAGAAATCATACATTTGCAGTGGTTGATGTGGTATTTCTATACTCGCGACATGCAATGCTTAAGGAGACAAGGTGCTCGTGTTACAACCGACTATAAAAAGACACGCAAAAGTATAATTATTCCACAACAGTCTAATCAGCCACTGTCTGGTCAGTGGCATTGACACAACTTCATCATCCAATCAGACAGGCCAGATGTAGTTTAGTGTGGCACCACCAGGTGTCAGCACTGACCGGGCAGTGTTCCTGGCTGCTTGAAGGTCATTCCAGGAACCACATGGTGAAAAATACACAGGCTATCTGCTGCTGATATCATCATACCCCAGTGATGGCCAGATGACACATTTATACAAGCACAGGTATCATGGCGTGCATCTGGAAATGATAGGGCATCTTTCAGTGATGCTTTTGGGAGAAACTTCACAGAACTGTGGAAATGCTGCAGCACAAGATAAGTTGGTGACAGATGTAGAGATGAAATAGATGAAAACCAAGTTTCCAAAGTTTCCAATAGACATTTTTATGTAAATATGAAATTACTATCTATGGATAAAAGTGGTTCTGACACAGATTTCAGCTGCTTTCTCTAGATTGGTACCACCTGCACAGCACCACTGTCACCACCGCCACTACCACCGTGGCGCCACTACCACCGCCACTACCACCACTGGTATTTCATCTAATATAAAAAATTAACAACAAAAGAAACAATAACACTTTATACAATTCCATCCTGGCAAAATAGTTGACAATCATTCAAACGTAATGATTTTACAAATAGCCATACTTGCTCAATTGGTATATTTCATATAATTATACTGACTCAAAGATTATATAACTGCCTTACAGGACACGTTCACAGGACTGGGCTGACACAGTGGACCTGGTCTCAAGTGCCACAGAGGCACAGAGCAACCCACCCTTGGTCCTAGGAGCAGGATAACTTCCCCAGATGTACCCCTGATAGCTTCTTGTTTAGATTATGTGTCACAGGTGAAGATATAGAGCAGTTACAAGCCAGGTCTTACAGCCTGAGCTACAGAGCTCTGGCTTTGGAGCCTGTGCCATTCAGTGCTAATTTTCAGACAACAATAACAGCTTCTGTTTGATCTAACCAAAGAATCCTTGTATAAACTGTGTATGTGCCTCACCATCTAACACAGAAACAGTCAGTTGGGTTTTTATATCGACTATCTAACAAATGTGCAGTTTTACAACTTAACCAGTTGTAATAACTGGCTTAGCTAACTGAATGGAGTTTTAGTTGCATTTAATAATAATAATTGACTTCTATGGCGCCTATATCCTCAGGAACCTGAGCTCTGAGGCGCGACAAAACAGAATCAGTAAGCGTAATCGTAAACAGGGACGCGCAAAAGTCAGTATCAGAACGAGGGACAACCGAACATTTATGGTGGGAATGCAAGTTGGAATAGATGTCTTGAGTTTTTTTCGGAAAATAGCAATAGTTTCTGATGTTTTCAAAGTGATAGGGAGTTCATTCCAGACCCTAGGCGCAGCGACAGAGAAAGCACGTTTACCCAAGTTAAGTTTTGTTTTAGGTACAATAAGTTGTTGTGAAGTTGATGATCTTAGCTGCCTAGGGATATTTAAAAGATGCAGGAGACTAGCCAAGTAGGATGGTTGTTGTGTAGATAGAGCACGATATGCAAGAGTGGACAGCTTAAAATTAATTCGGTAAGAAACTGGAAGCCAGTGTAACTGTTTAAGTAGTGGTAGTGAAGGTGAAAACCGAGGCGCCCTGAGAACCACACATGCCAGACAATTTTGTACTCGTTGGAGTTTAGCCAAGTCTCTTTTAGCAATGTTATTTAGTAGTGAATTGCAATAGTCAAGGCGGCTGCTAATTAGTGCCGTTGATATTGTTTTAGCAGTAGATATAGATATGTGACACCGAATTCGACGAAGATCACGAATATGATAGAAACAGGATTTACATACTTGAGAGATATGCTGGCGAAAGTTTAAGTCACTGTCAAAGATAACACCTAGATTGCGAACAGTATCTGATGGGAATGTATCACTGCCAAGCAGTTTAACTGGGAAATGGTTGATGACTTTATTTCGTTGTTGTTTAGTGCCAATAATAATAAGGTCTGTTTTGTCTGGAATAATTTGTTTACATAATACATAATGGGACATATAAAAACTAATATTTACCCAGAGGGTGAGGGGGCAGGGTAGAAAAACACCCATAAAATATCACCCTAGTTTCCACAGTGCACCCTTTGCCCCATCCTGTAATTCCCTAGCTTCTAACCACTGATTCCTTTCACCCCATGGGGATATTAGAATGTTACCCCTTTGAAATCAGGATGATCCAATTAAAGCTTAGATCAAGCAGGACTCTGGAAGACAAACAGTTTACATTAGGGAGGGAATGTGGTTGGGCTCTCCTGGATCTGTTCTTCCCAATGAGTGCCAATGATTTATGCCATTATATGCCATTCTGCACTTGTGCGTTTTTTTATCATATCCACTGACTGACGAAATCCGTATTGTTTTGGGTAGCATTTTGTGGTAATTTTTTTTTAGTGATATGTGTTTCAGAAATCTAATGTTAAACGTAACACTTCATCTAATAAAAACTCAATCAAAATTAATTTAATTTAGTGTGAAATTGTGGGAGAGAAACCTACACAAGAGAGGGAAACTTTAGGGAACATCAAAGTGAGAAGAACCCTAATCCTGTCATTCCTTTGATGGGTTCTCCTTCCTCCCCAATTATCTAGCTGTCCATCTGAAGCTGTCCACCTCAGGAAACATCAAAGGGAGAACAGGCAGCCTCCTAGAAACTTATATGTATTTCTTGATTGCATGGCACACTGTTCCCAGGGGGACTATTTCAGCTGGGGTCAATGTTCAAAGGTCAAACATCTTACACTGCCCTTTATTTTTGGTGCACTTATGAGGGCTACAAAACACTGTTCTTTGGCAACTTACAAACAATTTAAAAAATGCAATGGGGTGTATCATTAAAAAAAATTCATATAGGGTATTCAATAAGACACTGCACAGCAAAACTGGTAGTATCTATAAACACAAACATTCACATATCCTTTCTCTCTGAAGCCATCCCAAAAATAGCAATTCTTGTATTATAAAATCCATCTAAAAACTTGCATTCCCTTAGCCCTAATCTTCCCAAGCAATCTTAATTGGATTGCTTAAATGGATTGCTCACACGGAATCCAGCGATATTAAACCACACATCAAATTTGTGGGACAGTGGCATCTCATCGTATCGCCAACAGGCCATCTATTGAACAGTAACTGTACAGGCGGTGCCTTACAGCCACAGCAATGGTCAAAAACTGCTATGTGCTGACAGTCGTATTAATCATTGCACCAGTATTGGCATTTCCTACAATCCTAATGGCCAAACAACCAGAATGTATTGTATCCACAAATCAGGTCCGGAGTTAGGGTATCCATGCATGTCCAAAATGGGATTGAGAATAATTTCTCCTTACTAAATGTGAATTCTTGTGATCACAACAAACGAACTAAAATGCACTGGGATACTATTTACTGGTAGCATGGTGCAGTTATTTTAGTGCCTGTTTGTTTTTGTAGAGTCCACTGTAGAGGCTAACAGTCTTCAGGAGGCCAGACTCGTTGAAATATATGCAATCAATATTAATACTCAGTAAATAAATTATTTTGCAATGCTGGTTGCAAGACAGTGACAACTGTTAAATAAAGATACTTGTCCAGATGTTACTTTTGTTTTATACAGATGGATACAAAATCCATAGAGATCTCTTCTTGGCAGGAATGAAGGATTATTGATGATTTGGCCTCAAGTGATGTGATGATTTTTTTTATGAGTTCTCTTGTTATTTTGTTGTGAATGCCAGTATTATAGTGGGTAGTTTTACTTTTAAACATTCATGAAATAACAAGTTCTCTATCAGGAATGGTGACAGGCAGGAAACTTGTTAACAGAAGTAAATTTGTATAAATGTGACACAAAATCATGTGGCAAGTATCTTGCTTGAGCATTATAGTTATTAGCTTGTTATTTCCAAGGAAGTCCGAAGTGGTTTTCCATGTGTAATGGCCCAGAATAGATTGTCTTTGCTCCTAGGAGCAAATGTGAACACTCACAATAAAAAGGATAAAACAGATGTTGCATGTTCAATCACAGCATAAATAAATGGTCCACTGGAGGTAGATCACTCAGCATCTTCTGCTATCATCACTGTTTAAATGTCCTGGTGATGGCAGATTAGTTGTTAAGTACAGAGAGAAACGGAAACAGTGCAGGCGTGTCAACCACCAGACCTCCATGGTGTGTGGAAATAAAGTCACAGAAAAAAGGCACGGAAATAAAGTCACAACATTGTTTTATCCAAAGACAATAACATACTAAATACAAAAGTACAGTCTCGCTTTATCTTGTGACTATTTCCTACATTCACCTCCACAGCAGCCACCACCATAGCTATCACCCCAACTGCTGCCACCACCATTACATCCACCACCATAGCCATCACCTCCACTGCTGCAACCATCAGCTACTACACCACCCCCACTACCTAGCCACCACCATAGCTACCATCCCTACTCCACTTCCACTGCCTACCTACATGTCAGGCACAAAAGTCAGCTCAAACTTCTTTCACAAAACAGAAATCATAAACAAACATTTATAGTGCTCTGATGTAAACTAAGTCAATTAAAAGTAACACGACATACTTTTATTCATAAAAAAAATCAAATAACAAACAACACTTAATAGCAGCTATCAACAACATTAGCAGTGACTCATCATTGTTGACAGTGATATTTTACATGACCATACCTTCATTGGTTATCCTAGTGATAACATACAACATCTGGAATCCATGTGTGAAGGTCATGAAAGGTCAGACAGTAGATTTGCCTAATGAACCCTACACCAACACCTGGAGGAGATCCAACATTTTTTCTCTGCATCTTGCCTCAGTCCTGTCTGGCCTGCATTCGTCTTCTGTGCACAGGGGAAAGGAATCACATGTGCAACAGGTATGCACCAGTCTGTTTAGTTACTTAATCCTCCACACCCGCGCTGAAGCAAAGGGCTACAGACCAGCAAACATGGTTATGTTCTTCAAAGGAGATGTGCCGTTTCTTTCATTGCATTTACTTTTGCAGCATCTTTCCATTTATCACAAATCTGTGTTTGCTGATGATATTGTCATGCTCATGAATGTTTAGCAGAAAATCTGTGGTGTACAGGTGACTAAAACTCCCAGTGAAACACTAACAGAAATGGTCAGGTTAGCAATTTGAACAAAGAACACAATGAGTGTCGAAATATTCAGAACAAACTTCAAGTTTCTTGAGAGGTAATTATGCTTAATACAATGAGTGTTGTTCAGATTTGGAAGATGGGCTTTCTACAACAGACTATTTGACTAGATTCAGTGGCTGGCATTCCCATTTTGACATTGAGGCAATCAAGGTTAGATACAATTAAGGGCTGCTACATGGCTCTGTCATCTTATTATATCCAGTTTGGGTCTAGAGAAAGAAATATTACAAAACCCGGTGAGCAGATACTGTTATCACATTCTTAAATCATTTTAAAAGACAATGAAGCCTTTATGTTCTTAGAATATCTGTTCTACTGTATATCATCAAACCCTGGATATGTGCCAGAGCAGATAGAAGATCAGTAACTAAAATGACTACAAACAGAAATTAGACATGCCTACTTCTCCATTGTATTTTCATCTACTCAGTAACACGATAACTGCTTATCAGAAATTACAAAGTTTCAAAGTGCCTGGCTCCAACGTATTACGTACCACTTAAATTTGTCCAAATGTTTCTACACATGGTCTAGATTTCACTAAACAAATATCAGTAACTAAAACTGGCGAAACAAAAGTGAAGAAAAAATATCCGGATGTACCATGGACCATGGGCCTAGCAAACACATGTACTACAAAGCATGCATAAAGTATGTAATCAGATTGGTGTAAAGCATCTTCTGTGTTAGCCAGTCCAATAGCACTAACCTGATTAACACACAATGGCACCGGGAAACATTTATCACAGGTGTTTGTTTTATTTTTGTTGGCCAAGATGTTTTCATTGCGCAACAAGCGCACAGCAGCACCTGTTTCCCATGATGTCAGAACGGGATCGGAATTTACATTGCCGCAGATGCGACGATATCGTGTGATATCCCCAGATTCCCTACCAACAAGAACCAGGTACGCATTTTTACAACTGTCTTAACTAAAACAGGTGACTGAAAGAAACAGGGCAGATGTGTAGAGGCAGGAGGCAGTCTCCCTCCAGAGTTTCCAGCATGAGGGAGAGGGGTATGGCAGGGGGTCAACCTCCCATCTCCCACCTGTTTGTGGTACCAACCTCCTACCTGCCACCACTAATGAGAGTCTACCTCTCACTTTCAACCAATCCCATTTCGCATCAATTTTTATGCCCAATCTTCCACTTCCTGCCCACCCCTTCATGAAGGAGTCCTTGTTTCAGCAAACTTACAACCACTGACTTTTATGAAAATTTAAACAGCTGGACATGAAAATTTACAAAATAAAACAAATTCTTTTCTTTTCCCACGTTTAGTATTGCAGTAAATCTCAAACTCATGCCCTAACAGGAGGAAGGTTTTCACCCATACTGCAGCTGCCCATCATCTGGTTAAGACCAAGGTAACCAAACATGGGGTGATTATCTCCACCACCCTATTTCACCCAACCATCTTCAAGACCCTCTGACAGGCAGTTCTTTAACCCTCAATTACACCCCATCCTATCATGTCCTGTCCCTCCCACCCCATGGGGGTCTGACCCCCAGCTGAACTGGATACAGCTACTGGAGGGTGACAAGAATAAGCCATTAGGGCAGTTTCGTAATTGGGTGCTAATGTCCAGAGATGGGTCACAAGAACCATCAGGTGCTGAAGACATCTGCAGGAATGACATGGGGGTAATTAACATGGTCCTGATCTTTGCACCTGCACTGTGTTACACCCCCTTGCATGGTGACATGCCCAGTGGGGGGTTGGAACCCCATTATGCTTACTACCCTGGTAAATAATATCCAGAACAGACTGTGCAATAAGCAGCTGCTTCTGATCCATTCCCAATATATTCCCAACTTTCATAAAATCCAGTCTTCTTCTTTGTACTGTGCATCATCCTATGATTTCACACAATCTTATTCCTTGACAAATCCTTCTGTGCATATCATGGTATTTTCAAAATACGATGAAGAGCATCTTTTGTGAACGACCAACCAACCATACATTTATAGCAGTTAAATGACACACAAATCCTCATCATGCTGATAGTATGCTCCTGTTTTTTTTAATGCACCTTGCCATCTGAGCCTTTGCCTTGGATGGCAATCTTATTAAATCTTGTTACTTTCCCAAAACAACTTTGGGACCTCCCAGAAATTCAGATTAAAAAGAAATGTGAAATTCCTGGGCAGAAAAACTGAAGGACGGCCATGTGCCAGGCATGCTTATAGAACACCTGTGACTGATCCCATTTTCAAAGTCCCTGAGGAAGTGGACCATGGCAGGTAACTGACAGTGACAAGACCCAGGACCCCTTCAGTGCCCATCAAGGGATCCTACACTTGCATCCCTTGATTAAGCAAATGAGTAAATTTCTTACAATCTGGACACAGTCTCCAGACATCTGACAAGTCTGTGTCCTAGTCAGAGATGGTCTATGAAGCATCCAGTTTAACTGACAACAGACCCTATGAATTGTCAGTCTTTAATGACTGTTGGTCAGTCTCAGTGAACATCTCACCAGACTGACTTTTTATTAAACAAGTTTTGACAAGATTGCCATTTAAAACAGTGTTCCAGATGGTACGTGACAAGTGGGTGTAGATATTGAGTACGATCATCAAAAATATTTCTTAATATAAAGAGGGGGAAACGTCCACCTATTCATTCTAGTGGGGGGATGCCCGGGGAGGGGAATGACCAAGGAGAGGGTGTCCATACCCAGTGACGGGTATGACCACGGTTTGTCATCTGTTTCTTTCCTTGTGTGCAATAATATAAATGGGACCTAACAGATTGTTTTAAAAAGAGATAAAGTTAGCTCTTTCTTTATTTATTTTGTTGTTGTTTGACTCTGTATCCCTGAAAACATCAGGCGAAACATTTCAAAAGACTGGCCCAATATCTGCAACTATGAATATAATATATATATATATATATATATATATATATATATATATATATATATATATATACATATATGTATATATGTATATAATATATATATATATATGTATATATATATATATATATATATATATGTATATATATGTATATATATGTATATATATATATATATATATATATATATATATATATATATATATATATATATATATATATATGCTTGGACTTTTTCTGTGACCAGACTCAACACTACAAGAACAGATGATGACTGCTGCACATGTGAAGGTCATGCAAATATTCCACAAGTTCCTGCAAAGTCGTAAGTCATGACTCTGGAGGGTAGAGTGGGAGGAATGCCAGGAAAATGCCAACAGATGCACAGTACAGGAATGCCCAGTTGCTCAAAGCAGGACAGGCAGACAATAGGATAAAGACAAGAGTTACACTTGAGTTCTGTGATTTAGGCAGCTCCTCAGTAAGATAACACAAGTCTGCCTCACCTAGCATACTAGGGTCAACACTAACACAAGTTTCCACTCTCAATGTGCACTGACTCCTTCCAACAGAGACTCAAGAGGCCAGTTCCTCACACACTACGGCTGCCTTTACTTGGCTTTTTATAGACCTGCCTCTTGATGGAGCACAGCTGTGCAAACTCTCATGTCTGGCACCTGGTATTTTGGGGCTAAATCTCTGGCCTCAGGCTGTGTTTAATGGCCCAAAAAGAAACTTATAGAGAACTGGCAAGAAAGAAACTCACTGGATCAAACATTAATCACAATGTTAAAGCAACTGCCAGATCTGGTACCAGCTTCATTTATTGATCACACCTTCAGCCAAGAATCATGTCTTGATGGAAGCCTCAATTGGTGAAATGTTTCTTGTGACATGTTCTTTCTTGTGACATATTTGGTGACATGTTTTTATTGTGACATGTGTCATATTGTGACACGTATCATATTTTGACATGTGTCATATTGTGACACGTATCATATTTTGACATGTGTCATATTGTGACATGTTCTTTATTGTGGCATGTTCTTTATTGCGAAGTAAAAATATCATAATGGGGAAACATAACTTACAACATGTCAACCACCTTGGTAGTATTTATTTTATATAAAATGTAATTAATGCATATTAATACAATGTCCCCATTATGGTCATAGTAACTGTTCAGTCACCATACTCAGTTTGTTTGCTGCAGACTTTGAAATGACCAAAACACCCTTCACACAAATTTATTTGTAACTGTGGTTTCCTGACACTTCAATAACATCACAAACCCCTCCAGGCTCTAACAACCACCCCTAATAAATCAGCTTACCCCTTAATGTTCCTACCCTTTGTTTCAGACCTCTGACAGAAGGAAAATTCAAAGCTGCTTAAGTGCATAAACAATGCACATTTCAGATATAAAATCTCTGCAAATTACACACTTTGTTTTCCATTTTGACATCATTACCACTAGCAGCAGGCCACTGGCCATCATCAAAGCCTACACATTAGTGTACAATCCTGCTGGTCATTCCTACACTATCAGCCTCTATGGTCAGTCATCTGGTCAGAGGGTCAAATCCACCTGGACAAAGGCCACAGTTGTCAACCCTGAACAATGGCTGGAGGTAATTACCACCCAATTACTGCTCAGACTACTCTATCAAATGAGCAGTTCTTATGCAAGGGGGTGTCTTAAATTACCCTGCCCATTGAATCCCCCCAACAAAGGCTGGTCACAAGAATGGTTGATAACACCCCTGTGTTTACCTGTGTGGTGTCTGGCCCCAGACAGGGTGGACAGTGAATAAGGTAAGGCAGAAGGAGTATAATTCACACATTTACCCCTTTTACACATTTACCCCATTTACCCCTTACACAAGTAGCAAGACTAGAAGTAACTTAAGATGCACATTTAAACTGACCGACAGGCTTAGTGTGACTTATAGGTCCATGCACACAAAAGCAACAGTTAGTTCTGAGAGGAACTAATACCAAGGATCAGTTTAAGTTGTTCTCTACCTAAAGTGAGCAGGATCTGCTTCTGTGCAATCACATACTGGATGCGTCTTGCTGTTTTCAATGAAGCTACAATGTTTGACTATGTAGCTTATCTAATATAAACTTAATTTCTCTAAATGTTTTCTACGCAAAACATCTCTTATTGTACGTATTTCTACTCAACAAGATCAACAAAGCGACTTTATGGTCAGTTAATTTCACCCTGTAATCCCTAAATTTTTTGCAGACTTCCTCTTCTTCCTCTACTTTCCACAAAATAATAATAATCAATGATAATAATAATTTATTAACAATTTATACTGTACATGTCTGACTGTACCGAAAGACCACTCATGCCATCTTATCTACATTTTGTCTTTCCTTTTCAATTTGTTTATTTAAAAATAAATTGTTGAGTGAACATTTCTAAGGATTATAATTTGACACAAATATCTGTTCTGTGCCACTTTACAATAAAATATATAAACAAAATAGTGTTGTTAATTTGGTGTTGTGTATTCAGCTAAGACAGAAATGTTGAACCTTCAAATTATACATAAAATTGGCACTAGTTAATAAATGCAATATAATCTTATTACACCAAGTTATAGCACTTGAGACTTTCTCCAGCAAGCTGCAAACTGCACCAATGTGACTTTCTCCAGCAAGCTGCAGACCGTATCAGTGTGTCTTCATCCATGGTCTGCCTCTGTGCAAACAAGAACCCTGCACTTAATCTCCTGAAGGTAAGTTGACCCAAAGGGGGCTGGACCCAGTATTCCAGAATTTGACATACCCAATTATTGGTGACACATGGGAATGGCCAGTTGACAGAGACAGGCCAGTAACATTAGCAGTGTTGGCTGCATTAGGTGAGGCTTGTGATTTATGTGGCCTGGCTTTGGCCTAGCTCAAGTGACTTTTGAATGATGCATCATGCATACAGCATGTTCTCCTTGCTTCCAAAACAAAAGTGTGCAAACCCTGTTTCCTCCCACGAAATGGCAGATGACTGAATCAGCTTCCCATGCCAAGGTGTGTCCCATTGGATATGTTTGTCAGGTAGGCAACAAAATATGAATTCAACCAATCAGAATATCAGGAAGGAAAACAGCCCACTTATGGGAAGGAAACATTACTCCTTGATAAATTCAGATTAGGAGAAATAATCCTCACTCACTTTTTGTGGCCAATAAATATCACCTTCCTACAACAACCTTTCGTTTTATCTCCTTTCAATTTTATACAAGAGGTCATATCACAACTATATCTCTCCTGCAATTCACGCTACAAATAATGTTCTTTCATGAGATGGTACAATGACAGATCCCTAAAGTAGCAATAAAGACTAACAAGGTAACTGGATGGATGGACTTACATCAGTTTCTGAGAGAATCTTTCTAACAAAAACTGAATGAATAGAACTCTTATGGATAATATGTGGACAGAACCAGAAGTGTTTCCTGTAAGGGTGAAGAACAAGTCAAGTAATGTCAGAAACAAATCGCGATCTTAACAAACACCAGTGTAACGGCTTAACACCACTCGGCTTTGGCGCGATGCAAAAGTTACACGTTACGTTGCGATAATGAAAAGCACATTAACTAACAGTTAATTTATTCTGTATTATTAATACAATAATTTTTACAGTTGTTTATTTTGTTGAATAGCAGTCTTTGTTTCATGCAGAATATTACAATTCTTGCTAAATATGCACTGTTGTTATTTCTAAACATGAAAAAAATGCATCTAAGTGTGCATTGTAATTCAGTTATTTTGTTTCGGTCAGAATATTAAAATTTTGCAGAAGTACTTTTAACACAATAAAAGTTGGTAAACGCTATCTTGTTTCTTAGAATTATTGACATTTTGCTTCTACACTCAGAAAATGCACTAAAACATATTTGTTAGAAACATCATCCTGGATATTATATAGATCCAGGTGGGTGTCATATCATGCCATAACAATTCACTGTGTTTGTAGTTTTCAGGTGGGACAAGTAAATGTGACTCGCTGTTTGTCCTACAGGACAAGTGCCTTTTGGGAGTTAATGTAGAGCTCTGAAACCTCAAGTGTCCTGGTCAGAAAGTCTGCAGTGATTGATCTGTGCCACACAGGTATCCTGAGGCAATGAATCCTCACAGTTGACACGTAGATTCACACTGGTACATCTGTTTCCGGGAACATATTGATCTTTGAAATGACATTTTTACTGGAATGTACTCTGCCATTTGTAACAACTGGAACTACAAAATTTGGGTCAAACATAATATTTATCTTCCATAGGGTCAAACATAATATCATTCTGCAGAAGTATCCAACAAAAATAGTCAGAACACATTCATCAGTGCCAGGGTAAGGGCCTTCAGAACATTGTTCTTCACAGAACCAATGGAATACTTCTTTAGAAAGGCCTACAGAACAGAACATAATACTGTTCTTCAATGAGGCCCAGCTTTATATCGTTCGTCAGTAAAGTCCAACATAATCATTGCAGTCACATATAATTCTGTTCTTCAGTCAGGTTTGAAAAATATCTTGATTTTTTTTTTAAATAAATTTTTTTATTATTATTGAAATCGGATTTTTTTTATTGAAATCGGATTGTTTTTATTTATTTGATTTCTTTGCTTTATTTGATTTTTTTAAATCTGGTATACAAAATTCATAAAATATTTGACTATCAGGCTGTCTGGTGTCAATACAGCTACAGAAGTGTGCACACTTTGTGCTTTTGTATTAAAAAACATACACAACTTTGTTGATCTCGATGCTTATAAACAATTATTTGTGTTAAATTCATATAAATCAGCGATTAAAAAAATCAGAAGTAAAAAAAAAAAACAATAAATCAATGATTTAAAAAAAAAATTTGGAGTGATTTAAATCAATGATTTAAATCAAATAATTGAAATCAAACAACTCTGTCTTCAGTGAGACCCAACATAATGTACTTCAATTAGGTCCAACATAATATTATTATTCAGTGAGACCCAACATAATGTTGTTCTTCATTGAGGTCACATATAATATTGTTCTTCAGTGAGATCCAACATAATACTGTTCTTCAATGAGGTCACAGATAACACTATTCTCCAGTAGTACCAAAACATTTCTACTAGGGAGCTGTGCTCTAATGGTTAAGGCACCTGCCTGTCGATTGAGAGGACGGTGGTTTGATTCCACCTCCGTTGTTTAAAAACTTGGGCAATTTCGTTCACCCCACTTTGCCTGTGTCTTTCGGAAGAGACACTAAAAGCCACTGGTCCAAACTCCTGCATTAGCCCAATATTGGGCTGTTTGGGTACCACCCAGCAGGAACATCCTACATTATAAACTCCAAGGTCAGACCATAAACTTGCCCAGTGGTCAGGCAACTGCATTATGGCCCAGGGCTGCGCACTTGGCCTGAATGACCAAATGGCAATATTTGTTTAGTGAAGTCAATTTACAAGACAACCTTAGTCTCATTAGGACAGGCTGGTCAGTACAGCTGACCATTTGGCACAAAGAACCACTCAGAAGGCGTTGATTAGAACCCACTAGTTTGCCCACCCCTTTGATTTCTCAGCAATCACTTGGCTCGCCAGGAAATGATTTCAGGAAATGGTGGAACACAACATATGAAGAGTCCGTCTTGTAATTCTTGCCACTACAAATGGGTGCAGCTCGTGCCTTTATTGGCGCTAGTAGCTATGCAAGTGCCGCCTGGACCTGCCTGGTCAATGGGCAAGCTTTTGATATTGAAACAAAAAACAGGACTTCCACGTAGAATAAATAAGCTGAATAATAATAAGAATAAATGTCCACAATTAAGCATAATTTTCCATGAACGTTTTTGTTTTTCTATTGATAGTGTCATTCACTGATATGTTAAAAATTTAGAAAATATACTAAATTTATCATGGGAACTACAATGTTTTTGTATACTGTACTAGTGATCTTTATTAAGCCCAAAACTCTGTCTTACTCTGACAATGCAGGGAGGGAGAATACCGCTAGCAGCATACCTATATCAAATAACACCTTGAATAATCTTAAAATACCTGTGATGGTCTTGTTTGGCTTGTTTCTTTCACACCACAACATTCTCTCCCAAGTGAGCATATCATACACCTTTCATTTATCTTAACACATTGACAGGCAATCAACTAAGGCAACATGCTTATCCTACCCCCAACATGTGGGAATAATCTGCAGGGAAGATGGTGTATAATTTTCCTACTCAACAAGACACCACAGAAAAGCAATGCCTGCCCACTGAACCAAAGTGAAATGACCCATGAAACTAGCCTAGTCTCCCCTCAGTATCCCTGCCTCACTCCGATCCTGTTTCCCATCACATTACTGGTAGAGGAAGAAACCCAAGTTCCTCCTGATTAAATTATCATACCCTGACAACCAATGTGATGTCAACCAATGTGATGTATAATTTACAGGTGCACCGAACTGGATTGCACTTAATTTCTTTCAGATATCCACTATAATTCTTCCATGAATCGAGTAGATTTAAAAGGGGATTACAACAAATCGAATTCAATGAGTGTTAATTGTATGCCGACATACCCGTTGCATTATGAAGTAAAAACGTTGAATTTCCATGTTGTCATTCCCAGGACAGCCACTTCCTGATTGTGTGCAGTAACAAGGCACTGAGCGAATGAAGTGACAACGACCTTTTTACGTCTCTATCACAAATAAGATTGCGAAAAGTACATTTCATCAGATTCCTTTACTGGACTCTCCCGTTTTTGTTGGCCATTGTTGTTAGTTGGGGAATTACTGGAGCTGATGCAGCGGAGAGGCAATTACTCATGTAGGCCGCCCAGCAAGTAAGCCAGGGGAGAAGCACAGCTTTAAAATCAATTTACAAACTAATTTGTGACCATACAATATCTTACGTAACAAGAAACTGGCCAGTTTTTCCCCCCGGTTCTTCTTTTTTACAATAGGCCGGTGGGATGAAATGGATATAGTCAGACAATGGGAGGTTGACTTTAAGTCACTATAATAGTTAAATCACTTGTGTTCACCACACAAATAGTTACTGCTTTAAAAGTCCTGTTTTCCTAGTAATATAGTGGCACCCTGTCTGGCAGGGTGATTGCAAGGCTGGGGTGGTTGGGGTGGTGACAGTAGCCAGAAGAGAAACGTAACTTATGAGAAATGAGCAGGCAACTCCAGAGTGACACTGAGCTACCCTTTGGCCATTGACAGTTGAATCAATTTACCCCCTCCCAACTAACCCTACCAACTATGATGCAACTCCAGTCTGCCTTTCTGGGCCAAATTAAGGATTTCCCATGGAAATGATGTTAAGCTCATTACCCTTGGGCTAACCTGTCAAGATTAATCCATTAAGGAGACTGTTAACATGATCCAGGATTCCAACCACATGGCCTGGCACTGTTAACCAGCCAACCCTCCCCCTTCAAATATGTTGCTGTAACTAGACCCAGGGCAAAGCTGGACTGGTTCCTGGCCTAAGAAGGGGTAGCAGCAGGAACCCAGCTGACTAATGCACACGTTAATTGAATGTGAGGGAAAGCCAGCCCAGAAACTTCCCTCTATCTGGCTCCTGTGGTTGTCCCAGATGGAAGGGAATTGGGGGAAGACATTTAGGGAAATACTCAGACAGGGTGCATTTCCTTTGAATCACCACAGTGCAGGATGTCTCTATCTTCCGGCTGTGGCTTTACTTGTTTATTAAAAATACACATGCACCCAGTGGACATGTTTTATATAATACTTCTATGTAATGTTGGTCCCAGAAAAATTTGTGACTCCATTTAAAATGAAAGACTGATTACACTTTCACCAACCATTACTATGAACAGTATATACTAATTATAAGAATGTCTTCACACTCAGAGAGGATGATAAATGAATCGAAGAAATCAACACAAGAATGTAATTACCGGGTACTCTTCGAAGCTGCAATTCCACATCGTTTGAAACGTTCATGTCAGCACTAATTGTTATTCCTAATTAAGTCTGTTTTATATGGTCGCAGTACCTAGAATAGTATCTCCCATTTTTATATTTCACACCTGTCCCCATGTCCTGTGTGTAGGCATTTGAATTTCCTAAACTTAACTAATCTGTCTAGATCATCTTAAAAATGTTGCTGGTCTTCACCATCTATAACCTTTCTAAGATCCACAGGACACATGCCTATATCTTAGCCAGGCTAAGTGTCTAGAGACTGTCCCAGATGTGTCCACTAGACCATGGCTAGTGGGCAAGCCTTCAGGGACACCACTGACCCTAAGCACATAAACCACAAAGGATTCAGCCATCAGAAGTGTAGCCCTTAATAAAGTCAAAAGGAGAAGAAGTCTGGGGGGATGCAACCTAACATAGGGCAGTGAACCAGGAACATAAAAAGGGTTTCTTAAGAAGAAACCACCCTTGATGGACATGTTGTTTGCTGCAGTAGCCAAGATTAATTCAACAAAGGCACCTGAGCACTAGTAACATTTTAGAAACATAAAATCAAATCATCACCTTCAGTTGTCAATGTCAGAAATGACTAATGGGTTTAACTCTATATCTGAGAACAACTTAACCAACCTTTTTGCCCCAATCCGCATTACTAACAATACTATTGAAAATCAATTAAATGATACAGAAATGACCAGTAAAATCAGCTGCCGTGGACACAACCAAACAGGCATAAGAACTGAAACCTGTAGTGACAACAGGTACTGAAGAAGGAATCCCAAGAGACACGAGACACTCCTGAAAGACACATGTCTGACAGAGTCTGTTCCTTGCGTTAGGTCAGAATCCATCACCTCATCCAACTAAATTTTACCCCAAAAGACTGGGCATTGTTCTGGTGCAGAAAAACCCACAGAACTTGATTATAATTAACTGGAAATGAACTCTGCAGGAACATCGTTCACCGGCATATCTATCTGGCAATTTAAGAGACTGGGGCAGCTTTCACTTTCAGATGATATGCTGCAGCAGGAATAAACACATACTATTGGTCCCATACTGGTGCACACTCCAAGATTCTTTGATCCTGCCAGTGATTGGAAACTGGCCCAGAATCATCCCTGCTGGAATAACCAGATGGAGGGATGGCCATGTTTCCTTGCTTGGAGACGAAGGAAGGCAGTATAGTGGCTTCCTGCTGTGTTAGATCAACATGTTTGGCCAAGCAATGACACAGCCATGTAGCAGTGTGGCCATAAAACTGGTGTAAATCATGCCCCAGTGAACAGAGAGGAGTCGCCAAAGGCTAGGGGAACAAAGGCTAGGGGAACACCCCAAACAAACAGAGCTACAAGGTATGTCATACTGGAAACAGGGAACCGTGTTTAGGAAAAATATATTTTGATACTTTCGTTCTAGAAATATATCTCTACCTGTTGCTGGATCCATGGATTTTCCATCCAAAGATATCCATTATGGTTTTACTTTCATAAATGATGGGAACCCATCCCATCCCAACCCCTTAGTAAATCTCATTCAATAAATGATAATTACAAGTGAACAGGTAACAAATAATAATGCAGCTTTAATTGTGTTCCATGCCTCAATTTAATTTGTTATTTCTATAATATTGCCTACAAGGAACATGAACATGCCATAATACTGCTTGCTACAATATTTGCCTGCAATACAATTTAAAGACACAAATCAGTGACAAAAAGACTAATTTTCATAGTCAGTTTCCCATGCCCCTGATAAGTGACAGCCATCCAGACAAGTCTTAATGGTTTACACTTAAGCACACTGTAATTTTTCACAAATGTACATCAGCTCAACTGATATCAGCGGCAATTAAACACAGACATTCCAGAAAAAGCTGGAAAAGCGAAATGCACCCATCACAAAACCACTTTTGTATAACTCCAAGGAGGATGCAAATTGGAATTTATACATTTAGCAATTTGTCATGCGACTCTATGGATTACATTGTGGTTCCGTTGGTTGCAGTTCGGTGTGAAATCTGCATTATCTACACAGCCTCTAGTGACAGCAGTACCAAGGGGAACATTTTAATGCTGCGACTGGGAATGGTGTCTCATCTGATGCAGTGTACTGATCTATGCACACCTATATCTAGAACATACATAGCCACACTCCTACTTCTAGAGTTTCAAAGGGGGCTTTCTCCACATTCAACCATTTATTCTACCAGAAAGTTACTCTCTGGTATTATGACCACCTCGAAAATGTGAGCACTTGCAAGTCCGTAAAATGCGCATTCAATTGCTGGAAAATCTTGAAATTAAAAACACCTTAAATTAAGATCACTTTTGACTAGTCCCTGGTTTTATTTCTGAACGTCTTTACAAGATCTAGCATAAAATATAAAATAGTAAGTTTTAGCACTGTATGTACACAGGTCTAACATCCCGTAACGTCAGCCCACACTAACTTTAAAAAAATTGGGTCACTTCTTCACAACCCAGAAATACAACATAAGCAGCAGATATAGGTCAGTTGAAAGGTCACAGGGTGCAGACAGTTACATAGGGAGAACATCTGTCAGTAATGTGCATGTAGTGTACACATTACACATGTTCTGCTATTTTTATTCACCTGCAATCAAACACGCCCAGCGGGACATCTTCCCCCATTGGCATAGGGTTTCTACAGCTGAGAGGGGTAACCTGGGTGTAAATATTAAAGAAATACTACAACCTTCACACCCCATCTCAGCTGGTGATGGGGCACCAGTTACGGTAGCAATCTTATAACGCACAGGTACACCGATTAAAAAGAGAGGGGTAACCTGGGTGTAAATGTTAGAGAAGAATTTTTTTTTACACCGATTAAATCTTGTCTGCGGGCTGCAGTATTTTTTTAGAACTTACTTTCTATTTTCATCAGTAAAGGACCCATAAAGCAGGCCTATAGGGAATGAAATGTTGGGCTGAAATATTGAAAACATATGTGCATTTTAGCTAAAATCCCTGAAATTATTTATTTCAGCCTAAAATGGAGAAGACATTGCTCTGTTGCTAAATGGTACAATTTCAGGCATGAAATTAATTAAATGTTGTCACTATGAATATGCACATAAAAAATAAACATGTACACACCAACACAAGCACATGCACACCAACACACACATAAGCATGCAAGAATATGCACGCACGCACACACACACAGCATGCACATACACCTGCCTGCATGCACCTATCCACACAAGCAAGCACAAACTCATGCACGCACGCACGCACGCACGCACGCACGCATCATCATTGTGTGGCCAAGCACTACCTACAACTACGATGTAGTGATGATATATAAAAAGCCAACAAAGGTGTGAGAGATTAACCCTAGCTACACCTCTGCCTCACACCGCAGGGCCAAGTAATGGTGATGTTTACTCTGGTGTCTAGTTATCAATTCCCATCCTTCACCAAACAAACGGAATGATACTACTTCGCCTTGGGGCTGATTTAATACACTGGACACTCTACCTGGAAGCTTATCTTTGTGTGCTTTATGTATAAACATATATGTGTATTGATTTTCATTATGTTTATGTTGACGCTGATTTTCTGGGTACACTGACAGACAGATCACTGATGCGGGAAGAGATGGGAGAGAGAGAAACCTTTCCTGGGAAGAGCTTGTGGGTGCATATTAGGGAAATTTCTATTGGGGCAATTCTTGTTACGTAAATTTCTGTTAGGACAGTTTCTTTCGGGGAAATTCCTGTTGGGGTAATTCATGTTGGGGCAACGTTTTATATCCTGCATGTGCAGGAATATCTTTACTAGGCATAAAGCCTGGACGCGACACTGGTTATTGACATAACGGGTAAGCTGAAGGAATGCCGATATAGGACGAGATGTCAGAGAAAAAACCCATGCTTGGGAGAGCTGTACTCCTGGATGTAACCTACACAGATGGGTGTAGTAACTGACAGTGTACTGGCATGATAGTCTGTGTCAAACCTACAGTTACTTCCAGTTGGCGTATCCCCAGAAATATCAGCCTCCATGCCACGCATTGCGCATTGCACATCTCTGCATGCCATGATATGGAACTCAATACTCTCTTCTTTGTAACATGATATGTCTGGGTTTTTTGTTGTCTGCAGTGTTAAATTGCTAGGCATGGGTTGACAGTCTGGAGAGCGCAAAGGAGATAGGATGATGGGAAAGACTAAGGGTATGATGAACTGAGTGTGTGAGAGGAATAGCGATGTTGGAGAAAGGTAGAAGACTATGTCTAGCATCAGTGAGGTCAGAAACGATAAATGATGATCAAAATATTGATTTTTACCCAAACTGGCACTACAACTGTTATTTTAACAAAGTCAGCATTGTAGCTAAGGCTCACAGTAAGCATCGTCATCAACATTTTTAAGGACGCTTGATAAAAAAATGCAATAAATAAGGTCTATAAAATTATTACATGCAACACACTACAAAGATATTATATATAAAAATACACTTATAACAATACATTATTTTTTATTAAAGAGCATCACCTTAGAACATTTTACTGACAATGAAGTAAGTAATTTAGCAAGGAAGTAAGTAATTTAGCAAGAATATCAACAAAATGTAATTATACAAAAACTCAACTTTAAACAGAACAGAATGTCATTTCTTATTCCGCTAGATTAAATTGTTTTAAATCTAAAAAAATCTGCACTGGCAGCTGCATTACAGACAGGCCAGATGGGAAGACATATTGAATATTGCATGTCTTGTTAACCACCAACATCTTTTTTAAACTTTCACACATAAATAATTAACATCTGTGTAGTAATCTCATATCCCAACATCCTCAGTCATTGTAACTCGGCCTCACTCTCTAATATGGCATTGCGTGTCTCAAAATTACACAGCTTTTGGTACAATTGATGCAATTTTAAATCTATAAAATAAATGTTGGTTAAATGCTCACTGGACTTACATGGAAATACCTTTTATGTAGTTTACTAAGTATCATATATATTATTATTATTAATTCATGCAGATTCATGCAGGTTCATGCAGATTACAACAGATGGTTAAATGTATCCCGATGCACAACACCTTACTAAAAATCCTAGTTTGACAAATAAATAAAAATGTGAATACAAACTGCAAGCATTTCCTGTAAATATTTGCAAATCGTAGCTTCGTGAGCTTGCGTGATATAAACACCAATATAATTTTCCCTCATGAATGGATGTGAACATGTGTTAAATTAAGAAAGTGAGCCGGTATAAAACACAGAATTGTTGTTGCCAAGTGAGGTGAGAAAGCCTACAGCTGTTCCAGAGGTTAATTTACCTGACCATACTACATAATGAATGATCCCTTCTGCTGGGTCTAGTCAGTAAATCTTTAACCTGTCCAAGGAACCAGAAGGGTGCGGAAGCTACCTAGAAGCTGGGTTGTATAGTTGCCAAGGCACAGCAGAAATCTGCCACCAAGATACCAACACTGCCAGAGGGGGCTAATGGTGCATGGATATGTGTTAACATTTGCCCAATTTTCCTGCATTTGCTGCATGATAACAGGCAGGCAGGCAAGAATATCTGTCAGCCAGCTAGACAAACTGGGATCATATTTCAAGAAAGTGAAACTGTCATCAGACGGACGGATGGACGGACAGACAGACGTTATGTAACAGTTTTATTTCGCACTCTGAATCCAGGGTGAAATTGTTTAAACATTATTATTTTGCCTGTGTTTACATTTATACAATTCTACTGTCAAATGTGTGTATACAGGGACGTATTTTTTCTCACTCAAGAAAGATAATAGAACTAGAGGACACAAGGTAACATTAGTAAAGTATCAGTGTAGATTGGATATCAGGAAGTACTTGTTCTCGCAGAGGACAATCGATGAATGGAACAAATTATCTACAGATTGTGTAACTGCTAGCAGTATGAATATGTTTAAAAACAAGGTTGACACATATCTCAGGAGGGCGGATTACACATAGATTAAAAATATTGGACTCTTGATAAGCCAATGGCTTCCTTGTCCACTTGCGATCTGAGCCTTTGCCTTGGATGGCAATCTTGTTAAATATTGGGGCAGTCGGGCAGACCATTTCACCCAGTATAGACAGCTCTCTATCACGCACAGGGACCAGTCTTAATTCAATACACACAGAGATCAGAGTTTTTCTTCTCAATTAAGGCATACCTACAAAAAGCAGGATCTATCCTAAGTGGCTACCCTTACTCAAGCACCCTGGTTTAGAGCCAAATGTTCCACTAATGGATCCAGCAGACAGTAAGCCACTAACCCAATGACCCCTACAGGAGTAAAGAAAACATTCACGCCAGCAATAACACACCCGCATAAATCAACCCTGGTTTAACACAGACATTGGAGGGCGACAAATCCCACAAATCTCCCTTGTTCCCCTTTGTGACCTCCCATTCATCCACCCCCTGACAGCAGCAGCTTCCCAGACAGCGCCAAACCCTAACACAGGGAAGAGCATGGGCATTCAGTGAGATACAAGTCAGGAAGGGAACAAAATATTTACCCCAGTGTTTAGCAGTTCTGTGGCTTCCAAACTGTTGACACAGTCTTGTTACCCTAATCTGTCACCCTGTCATCCTGGACATACACCCTGATAACCTCTGACCTATACTTGCCCAGCAAAGGTCAACAAGTGACCTCTGACATCTCAACCCACCCAAATGGAATTAAATAAGGTCACAATTGTTTCATTCTTGTACAAAACATTAATTTAACAGTTACATAACCATGTTCAGCCCTCCTAGGTGCACCCATATTGGTTGTAAATACAACTGAATTATTAAGTTGCAACTGAAAATTATAAAGTGCAACTTAGTTTGCGCATGAAAATTTATGAGAATCTTTTTCCAAACATTCTGTGTTTTGTTGATTGTGATTGTAAATCACAAACCCACATTTTGATGATTAAGCAGTTTCATATAACAATTAAAAACTGCAACCAACCATCTCAGTTGCAGCTATACTTGTTGCAAATGTACAAAATTAATATTGAAAATTATCAAGTGCAAATTAATTTATGCATTAAAATTTGCAGTAGAAATGTCCAAAGACTACTACAGGTTTTGTCACTTCTGCTGCTTTTTGATTATCAGTGCATTAAATGCATTCAATATGAGGTCAGCAAACACATATATCATAAATTTATTGCAGATCCTTCCAATTTTTTTATCCAATAATTTCAATCAGAGTCATACAAGTTTTCATAATTCTGACTGACAGTTGCCTCTATGAGGCCACCCAAGTTAAATGGAAATGGTGACAAAAACGCTTTCTCAGTTTCCATGTGAACATAGGAAATAAAGTCACAGGAAATAAAGTCACAGGAAAAGTCTTGGAAAAAAGTCACAGGAAAAAAATCACAGGAAATAAAGTCACAATTTTAACTATATGTCTAGTTCTTTGCATTTATAATATATATAAGCTGAAATGCTTAATACAAAACAAACTAGATATTGACACATAATTACAGATCAGTGTTTGTGTCAGTGTTAAATACACCATGATAAATTACCATAATAAGAAACTTTCTCACTAAATAATTGCATGTTAAAATCTATTTATGTTTTTAGAAATACTGTATACATATCCACAGGGAATATAATTTACCTTAATCATCAAACTTTATTCAGATCAATTATCAAAAACAATACTGTAACTTTATTTCTGTGTGACGTTTTTTCTTTCTTTTATTTCCACGCACTCCCACTGTTGTATAAAAAACAGCATTCATGACATTAAATATTATTTCATTAAATAAAACAACAGAGGAAAAGGCATTAGGGAAACCGTGTTGGCAAAGAAAGCTCAGGCAGACTGCACTCTTGGTAAAAAACGTGACATCGAGACTGCAGCCTGTTCTCTGCGTAGACAGCAACCCCAGAATTCCTGAATTATGAGAGATGAATACTGGAATTTTTAGAATCAAAAGTATCTTAATAGGGTATGTAAGATGAGTCTGTTTTTGTGGCATTTCTTGATTTGTGATTCACAAAGGTGCATCGTCAAAAGACGAAAACACGAGTAAACATCTTGGGGGTCTGGAGAACTTCAAGTTAGAAAATAACACACCTCTCGCAACTTTATAAAGTTTTTGTAACTTGTACAACTGTCTATTACCACAGTAACTACTCACACACGAAATGTTTTTGTTGGGCAGATAGTCAATTGTCATTGGCTCTATACCTTGATGTTGCAATGGTGATTCATTGCAACTTGTGCTTACCGCACATTGAATAGGACAGTTTTGTTGAGTTACATCTAATGTAAATCGCATGTGCTTCTTTAGTATTTCTTATATTTGCTAGCGTACAACATTTATGTGAGAATTTGCAAGATGAGACCAAAGCCCACCAAACCACATTTAACACAATGTTTTATACTTTAGAAAAGGTTGTACTTCTCGATTATAATTCTAAGAAGATACTTATAACCATAGAATATACGTAAAATACAAGTAAAAATATATATGTAAATATACGTACTTGCATAGGCCTATATGTAGAGTTTACACTATTGGAGTTTGTTACAAATTGCCTGCTAGACAAGACAAACATCTCCTGACAGATGAGGTGTCTGTCCAGTAGGCAAACTACCAGCATCTTCCATAGACATCTCTCATCTCCTGTGGCTGCTGAAGCCTTTGAGGCCACACATGGTGTTAGCTACATTAGGTTAGCTACGGAGGCTGGCAAAGTCATCCAAAGTTTCATCAGCTCATTTACTGAATGCATCACAGGTCAAGGTGTGAATTCAGGAAAATGTCCCTGTCACTTAAATGGAATGCAGTGATTGACTAACATGGAATTCCACCAAAACATTGAGATCTTGCTACACAGTTAGTTAATTAATTATTGGTACAAACAGAGTCAAAGAAATTGACAGATGCTGTAACCTTTAACAGAAAGATGTAAACAAATCAACAAAGAAAATGACATGACCAAATTTAAATTTCTTATTTTTTAGTTTAAAAAAACACAAGGAAATAATAAATTTTCACATTGAAATGAAGCATCAACAAAATATTGACAATGTAGTATGTTTGCTGCTTGCTACCAGATGTATTACTGTAGTTAAGCTGTCTTTAAATGTCAACCAATACCCTCTAACCCTTGATATGTTTACACAGGGATCAGCTTCTGGTCAAGCAGTCCATGTGTACCCTGGAAGAGCAAGTTTGTGCAGGAAATAGAGTATGCAGGTATTTTCCATAAAACAATGGAGTTTTATGTACACTAGGGCAATTCTTGCAATGGCAACTTTTATGTTACACTGTCATCCTCCTGATTTCTACATTTGTGATGTCATCTTGCCATTTTATTTTGAGCACGATCAATGTATCTGATAAATTTGTTTATGAAGGCTTGGATCTGTCTGGTAGTTTTTGGTTACTCTCCACGTCTCAGAGCCTTACTGCAACAGACTTTCTACACCGGTATTGAAGACTCATACTCTTCCCTACTCCATCCTGTCTCTGCGTCTGGGATAATTTCTTCACCACCTGCTTCATATTCACCATTCCTATGCACCTCTTCAGTACGACCGATCAGTATAGACATCCACAGCTTCCAGAAGCCGATGACATACAAAAAGACATGGAGCAAAACGCCAGGTGATGAAAGGCGCCATGACTAAACATTCATCAGCCGCCCCTGGCAATGAGATGATCGCTGTTCCGTACTGCAATAAATCGCATGGATTCATTCCATGTAACAATCAGTCTCATTCCCACTGTTGTAAGCTTCTGCAGCTGTTTACAGCAGTAGAAAGCCGGATGTCTTCAGATGGAAATGGACAGATGGCATGAATCTCAGCTGAGGAGATGTGCTAACTTGGATTGCAAACTACATATATCATGCAGTTGAAAAGAACCAGGCAGGTACAGCCAGGTGTAAGTAAAAATCCTCCTCCCTGGTTTTCAGGTTGCTTTTTACAGAGTACCAGACTCCACTATAAAATATTTTTTTCAAGCTGTTAAAAAAAATGTGTGTAGACTAATGATATGCAAATCATTTACAACAATGAAGAAGTCCCAAACAGTGAAATGTCATCCACAGGGGTGAACAAATTTATTTTTATATTAACAAATATAAAAAATATATAGACAAACCTAATTTGTTCTATTTTCAAATCTAAATTTGTCTAAATTAACAAATAAATTGTTTCTACCAATTTGTAATGTTCAATTTCTCAGTTTTACGTTTCATTGTTTCAATGTAGCAATCTCCTTCTTTATTTAACTTGGTATTCTAAATGTTGATAATAATAAGATATAATACTTGACATATCAATGATCCATTTCGTACATATCCTTCTTAATTTCCTCTTCACTTATGCCAAGCAAACATTGCTAAACTTTTGTTATAAGTGCACGACTAGAAATGGCTCTCCATTCTAGATTTGTGTGAATGCGTCAGCATCACACATTCTATGACTCTATGTGACTGGTCAGCATACACTGTACAATAAAAGTTGTGGCACTCTGGTGTGCGATCGCAATCGCAGTATTGTTTTCTGGAACTGCATGCGTGCGCCCCTAGTGTTGTAGTCTGGTGTGAACCCAACATGCACCAAGTGGCGTTTTCTGGAACGACCAACGAAAATGTGCAGTGATTGGCCAAATTTTGTAATCTGTTTACTGTTGCGCCGATCAAATCAACATAGGACAAGTCAAATCAACATAGGACAAGTGATTGGCCAAATTTTGTAATCTGTTTACTGTTGCGCCGATCAAATCAACATAGGACAAGTTTTGTTGAGTTGCAGACCAGCGTACATTGTACGACTTACCAGTTTTAACACAACATTCAAATATAGTTTAGCAATGTATGTCTGGCAGTACGCTTGTACAGTTACCGGCAAGGCTAACAGCAAATGTTAGTCTCAGGAATGACTTCTTCACCCAATTATCTCCACCCTGGCATTCTTTACCCCTACCCTGGCCTTCACAGTCACATGAATCACAAAATGGCATCACCAATTTAGAATCCACAATGATTGATGGAACAGGTTCCTATATACAAACGCCAGTAATCCAACTTCACAAATTAAGTTTTTCATCAACAGACCGCTTTTGAAGTTACTTGTCACAGTTGATTTCTATGAATGATGACCATCAGTTCCTCGGAAGGAGCCTGAGCAAAAGGCACTGGCATTTAGGGAATCCCCCAACTGTAGCCTTGTTCACTTGCATCAGTGTCTATCGCTTAGCGACTGAGAAAAAGTAGACTCATCTTCCATGTCGGGCCCTTGAAATGTTATTTTTCATATCTCCTGTTATAAAACCAACCTCAACTTGACGTTGAGGCGTTCTTCGGAAGTCCACTGCAGAGAAGCATTATTCATACCTGGATATTAGCTAATTGCACATTATTATCATTTGTTGCTGTAAACCAACTTGAACTACACAGATCCAGCATGAGACAGTATCATCAGCTATTGATCAAAGTATATGTGGGGGTTTGCCTGTGTGGGTACAGAGTATCATTAGCTATTGATCAAAGTATCTGTGGAGATTTTACTCTGTGGGTACACAGTATCTGCAGATTCTTAGGAAGACAGTTCTAATATTTTAAAGATCCAAAACTAAATTTCCTGTCCACACATCTAAGTAAGTAAGTAAGCCAAAAGGTGGGAGACATCTTGTATCACACAATCAAACTAATAACACCACACAAAAGTATAAAAAATAAATCCATCAGCAGACCAGATTGTCTTGTTTATGACATTACCATCTCTATACAACAGAGCATCTATGTACATAGCAAAACTGAAAGTAACACTGAAAGCAAAACTATTGGTTATTGTGCAATACATCTAATTTATATAGCTCTCTGTCCAGTGCATTGCATTTATTGATATTGTGCATAAGCAATGTTACTTTGTATATTGCAATGATACTTTGTATATAAGCAATGTACAGTGTTTGTTACTTTGTCTAAGCAATGTTATTTTGTATAAGCAGTGTATGTTACTTTGTATAAGTAATGTTACTTTGTGCAAGTAGTGTTACTTTGTCTAATGTATGTCACTTTGTATATCCAATGTTAAAATGTATTGAAGCAATGTTACTTTGTATCCACTGTCTGTTTTCTTGTCTTTAACAATGCAGGACAAATATATTTGACTTTTGGAATTCCATTACTTTTGACCTAAGCTAACCCCCCCATGTGTGCACTTTAAATAAGCACAGGTGGTCAGTATGTTGACCAACACAGTAATTAGTACCTGTGGGAGGCAGTGTTAATCAACCACTTGACACTTGTCAAAGGTTGTCATCAGCTGGCTCCAATAGCAGAATCACACAGAAGGTGATCAATATCTTCTAATGGACACATTCTGCACCACTGTAAGAGTTTGAATACAGAAGGATATGGTGAATAATGTGAGCATGGAAGAAGAAATAGGGTTGAGATTGGGAAGATTGGGAAAGGGAGCAAAAGAGGTAAGCGTTGACAATATTGAGAGTAGCCTGTAGGATGAGGATAAGTTGATATTACCAAAGCAACATAATTATGTGCATAACAACTCCAAACATCTCCTTTTCTCCCAAAATTAATAAATCAGAAACTTAATATGACCCAGACATTACAAATATCTGCATGATTCAGAAACTTTGACTGTTCGTTATTATTGTTGGCTGTGCCCGTAAGCACTAGCAATAACTCTAAAGCTAATCAAGCCTGAGGAATCTCTCCAAAGTACTAATTTCCTGCCTCTTATATCCTGCTTTGCCCACCATCAAATCCTCTTAATCAAGTTCCCAGCCTTCTAAGCAGACTTAGTATAGCAGATTTCTGGCAGCTACCCTTTGAAAGCTATACAACTCAGTCATTGTCTACTGCACAGGTCTATGGGGAGTGCTTTCACTGAGTAGCCAATCAACTTGATTGCAATTAACAACCACCACAGGGGCATAAATAAACTGGGCAGTCCTAAAACACCATCTCTGAGCATGGTACTCATCGGATGCAAACACTCAGAGCAAAAGGACTTTTTGGAATACAGCTTGGTGACTCAGTGTTGGAAAGCTCAAGATTTCCAACTGTGGGCCCTCATATGGATTAGTGCAGTTTAATTCATGTAGCATTATGAAATAAATTCTAGGATGACAACAGAGAAACTCCCATTAATGGTGATTGAAAGTGAGGTGGTACTGGTATCTTTCTTGTTTCAACATTTATTTTTGTTCTAGTGTTATTTGCGCAACAGCTTGCGGGTCTTGTCTATGATGCTGTTCTTCAATGACACCTACCGTGTGTGCATGCGCGGAGTGTTTTAAGGCCTTTCATACCGGCAAAACATACCAATACACAAATGTTGAGCATCTAAATGCATTTTTTACTGTCATCTTGTAACTTTGCACCTAATAAAATCAAACTAGTTTTAAAGGTACATAGTCTGATCATTGTTATTGTCAATCATGTTTTATAGTACAAACCATAGAGGTATAATCTATATTTTAACATCTTGACCATCCAAATGTGTTTAAATGTGAGCGGTCAAGATGCTAGAACAGACGTAGTTTATACTATATAACATGATATTACGACAAAACCATCAGACTAAGTACCTTTAAGGCAAATTGGTTGTCAAAAAATGTAAATGACATTCTATACTGGCCCAATGCAATGAACCTTCAAATCAAAGACACTGCATAATTGTGTGTGGCAGGTATGAGCATATTCAGTCCAGCAACTGTTGTCCATAAACGTAACTTGAGTATGTTTCCAAGAAATGATCCCGGTCCATTTCTCTATTTAATATATATCCCTTCCTTTAAGATTCTCAGCAACCAATAACTGGAAAGAGAATCCCAGCATGAGATCACAGGAAATATTTTCCCATTCCATACGCTAATCACCTTACACAATTTATCACACCCCCAGTGTATCCCAACTGGGGCAAGATCCGTTGCCTAGGCAACATATCTATTATGGTTTATGGTTTGTTGTGGGCAAGGTTGGCTCTGGGACCTTGATTCAGATGTAGATTTCTTGGGGGTTACAGTTAGTTTTGTAAAAATTTTCTGAATAACCATTTTATTGGTGGCGATGGCCATTAATCTTATATGTTCAAAATCTTAAATCAAAATATTCCCAATCAGGTGTAACAAATGAAATAAAACAAAGCAGCAATGTCTATACTAGGAGACAATGTTACCAATCCAGACTGCTAAATGAAAGAACTATTACTAAGTGAGCAAACTCTGTACTTGTGCACACAAGTGGCCAATAATGTTACACCACAGGCAGACCTTCAACTAAATCAGGTACCCCAACAAAACAGCACAATGTATCAAATTGTAAGTCCATCTTGTATCAAGTGGTCTTTCCTTTAGTATATCAATTTCCCACTTAACCTTATTTTGTAGTCAAGCATTATTACTAATCCACTCCAGAGTTAGTTTCAAGGCCTTAATTAGCACTTGACAACATTGAGCAGTCCTAACTCTTCAGTTCATTAAGCCTAACCTGCATAAGACTCTCAATGAGACAAATAGAAAGCCAGCTGGCGAACAGTAAATCCAATAAAATAACAACTCAGCAGAGATCTTACACACTTGAATTGCTACACTTATTGAAAGCACATGTGTGTGTGGCAAACCATAAGCCTGATCTGGGTACGGAGAGGCCACAGGGTATTTACTACAGCATCTCTTGCCATGGACCCACAAAAGGTCTGAGCAGCTGCCCCAGCTGTCACATAAATTTGGCTGCCTGCCTCCCCCACAGAAGGCCAGCTAAGGAGACTGGATGTTTGCTTGTTGTCTTTGGCAACAAACAGTTTACATAGGCACCACTTCCCTGTGCATAGATCTGCTACAACAGGACTAGTGTACACCCACATGGTTGTCATTAACACCTTGGTTGGAAGGGGAAACCCAATAGCATAGGCTCTGTGTAAACTGACCACAGTTCAAGGTTTCTGGGTCATAAGTTCCATGGTTTTCATCTGGCATCAACACTAGGAACACAATAAAACAATGCACAGTACACCAAGTAGGAGGGTTATTACCCACCCAACAGTTTGAAATTTCATAACTGCATATACACTGGCAACGGAATAGTAACTTCTCCCTGTAGATGCTACTAGAGTAAGGTGTAAGGTAAGCCATGATAGCAAATGTTCCCAAATCTATCAAACTGGGGATATATCGTCCTCTGGTTTAGGACACATCCTATCAAGGTAAAACCATGACAGATTACACAGATCAGGGTTTCATCTTGCCCTAATTCTCTCCTTCCTTCTTCATGTTGTCCTTATCTTTGTTCTTACATCTTCACTCACAGTTTGTTCCAACTACTCCCTCCCTATCCCTCTGAGTAAGGGCACAGACTCCCTTCATGCCTGCATTTACACAGACCCCAGTGGAAACTGACCTAAATGTAAACAGAACCAAAGAAGGGTGTCATCCCTCAGTCAACAGGGCCATCAACTGTCCACAGGGTCCTCCAGTTGAGTAATGACACTCTGGACTTGGGTCTATATATAACCTGGGGAAACAGGATGTGTGATGGTTAGGGTCTATTTCTGGTTAGGTCAGAAGCATAACCTGGCAGCTTCTACTGCGCTTCAGGTAAACCCTGTCTTGTTCTGCTACACCAACGGAGTTCAGTCTGATTTGTTCTTAATCTAAATTTTACAAAATTATCAAATTTGACTGCATATGGAATGCACAGAGTGAAATACAACCATTAGGTAATGCAGTCAAAGAAATTTTTTGAAAGTAACTGATATGGCATCTTGTAAATTACAGTTAAAGTGTACATAATATTTATTATGCATTATAAACCTGCCTTGTGCATTGTAAATTTTTATTTAGGGGGAAATCAACAGCTACACCTTACATAAGTCCCCCTTGTGTCATTGTGTGTTTTCACATACATATGCCTGGAGCATGCAACAGACTAGCCCAATGGAACAGGAATTCTTCCCTAATATCTGACACATAATAACAAATCCAGCTAAGTTACTCTCAATGAGGCAAACATAGGAAACTCGGGTGCTTGCTCTTCAAGATCTGACTACATCGCGTACAGTTCAAAGAACCAGCTGTCAGGGGTCTTCAACACTAATCGAGTCGGAGCATCTTAGTAGCCGCATTGAAACATCCCAAACTCTGTCTTGTCATTGAGACATTTCGTGGACAGCTGAGAAATTATGGAAAAAACGTGCCTTCAACAAAAGTGGTTATGAATGTTGGCAGAAGCTGTCTGCTTGCAGGCACGTGTTCCAGTAGGACAGACAAAGGCTGAACGGCTGTTGAAGGGGCCTTAGATCATCCCGGAAGAGTTTAATAATAATAATGGGACTTAATGTTTGCACAATTTTGTAGTTTAATGCTGCATTCAAAGAACTGTTGATCTCCATTTTGATTTTCCCTGTTACAAAGAACCAAACTGTAGCACTTTTAGTACATGTTAGGTAAGTGATAAGTGTAGTTGTTATATTATGCAGAATTACTCATGTGACTTTGGCTAAAATAACAGCTGACCAGTTTGGTTTCTCTGAATTAAAAAGCAGTGCATCTGTGGCAGCATTTTTATGACCCCAATAAATGTCCAAATGACAAATGCAGTGTCACCAGGTAAACCACAAATATAAATAAATTTGGTTCTCCAGGTAGCAGCATAATGATTTTAAAACAACATGATACATTGATCAAAACCACAAATAATTTTCTGTAAAAATGTAATACTCTAACGCAAACCACAAACATATACGATAACGCAAACCACAAACATATACGATACCCCAAAATGTAAACCAAAATTGTTAGTGAAAAACATATAGGATACCTTTAACGAATGCGACATTTCCGTCTACTGTACATCTTGTTCATGCACTGATGACCTATCTGAGCCCCAACACAGGTCATCAGTGCATGAACAAGGTCCAAAGTAAACGGGTCTTAACGTAACATTCGTTTAAATTTTTGCTCCAAAGTAAGTTAAAATTATTACTTTCTAATATATAACACCTTTCCACTCTTGATGACAAAATCACAGTAATTCACCAAATTTTACATACATAAATGATTAGTATGAAATACCAGGTGCATAATTCAATTAGACACCCACATCCTTTCTGAAAGTCTGGCTGTCCTATACTGTTTGCTAAATTACAGATTGTAATGAGCTTTCTGCAAATATTTCCATTTCTATGGCTTAGGTTATGCAATGTTTAATGACCTGTTATTATTACCAGCATACGCCATTAACTTGAGTGAATACACGTAACTCAGATCTACAGACATCAGCAGCTATTAAACCTGCACCGAGCCTTACAATGCCATTACACAAAAGTACAGTTTAAATGGTAAATAATCGCCAGTTACACTGAGCGCTGCAATATGATATAAGCAGGGAATGAGGTACAAGATATGTGGAACTATTACTAGGTGGTGTAAATTGACTATCGTTTCACCAGCCTAATGCGCATCAGCGGCAGATCATGAATTCTGGTCTCTGTAGGGAAAGCAGCTCTGTCAATTTTAACCCGACTGGTGATTTTTCTCTAGTATAAACTAGAAATCTATCTTTTCCTATGACTATGCATGTTATAGGAGTTGCACACAACCAGGTACTGTGGAGAAAGTTCATACAGTGATTGATAAGTGAAATAATGATATTCCTATCAGTGTAAGCCAGTGTAAACAAACATACTATAAGCATGTGCAGTGGAACAAGTCACATAGGCTGAGGTGTTCAGCTCTCCAGCAGGTGTGTGTGTCTACTATATGGAGAGGCTCTTGTAGGTACACTAACAAATGTGTTTATTTACCTGCAGATTTACACATATCCCCATGTACACAACAGCTTTATACCATTGATCTGTAACACACCACCACCATTTATTATGCACATGTGAAGGTCTACACGATACTTGTGAGCAAATTTACACAAAAAAAAACTCCTATCCTCCTGTCTTAAGAAGTTAACAATTTAACAAATACTTGCTCTGATCAAATCCCATACATGTAAGACCTAGTAAAAAAAGAAAATAGTTTCTCGTCCGGACTTTTTTCAAAAAGGAAGAGGGAGGCCCTTATTATTTACTATTTACGGATTTTTTTGCTATTAGTTTTGAAGATGGCTGCCATGTCTCAGATGCTCACTGTGGTTGACTTAAAGACAAGCTGTAGTTTTTTTGATGCAACATGGAACATGCCAGTGATGCACATTGCCATAAAGCCTGCCATTCAATTAGCCAATTAGTAAATACAATATGTTTTAGCAGGAATGGCAGATGAATAGAAACATTTACGTCAATAGAATATGGCACATACTGGACGTGTTACTCCAGAAAACTACTTAAATTTACTAGAAAAAGAAGCAAAAACAATGCTGAATGTATTTATGAATGTGGTGTGTAGGTTTGGCCATGGTTTCAATAGTTTGTATCATAGGCATACAACGAAATGACATTCATACAGATAGAGACTGGTATTATGTTTTAGAAAGAGATTTCTTCACAGAAACCAAAAACGTGTTTAGATATATTTTTTTCAATAGTAAATAATAAAAATGGAGGCAGTGGCAAAAAAGGAAGCGGACAGGGACGAGAAACTAATTTCTTTTTTACTAGGCCTAATGCTGGCTTTCTTCCAGCAAACTGCTTTCCTGCTAGTGTGACCAAAGTCACATATATGAAGGATGAACATATATGAAGGATGATCCTGAAAGTTTAGGAGTACATATTGCCAATAACTTATCACACCTGATAACCACCAGACATGGATGATGGGTTCCAAGTCACAGATATGGTGGGACACATCATCCATGATTTGTGGTTATCACGTGTTAGGCCCTATCTATTATTGGCAAGATATACTCCTAAACTTCACAACTGTGTCTGTCAGGATCATCCCTCACCAGAGAAAGACCTAAAGTCTAAAAAGTTCTGATAGCTGTGAAAGAAGTTTTCGTATAGTTACAAAAAAACTTCTAATATACCTCTTGCTGTGTTTTGTACTTATAAATTGTGGCACAATTCGGTGGCCGAATTTCCCAGGATCAAACATACACTGAATACTTCTTCCCGTTATCAGTGTATACCCGTTATCAGTGTATATGTAGACTTCATCCTACATATCAGTCATCTAACCATCGCCGTCCATTAAGCACGCGAGCCCGGGACGCCGAGCCCTAGATTAGCCTCGGTGCTGACGTCGGCGGCCAGGTAGCGGCGGCGGCGGCGGGAGTCTCCGCTGTGACTACACAACATACAATACACACGCCGACAGGCCCCCGGGTCGACGTCACGGCTGTTGGCGTCCCGGCGGGGGACGATGCGACTCAACGGCGCTAAGTGTCGTCAACATAACCTTAAACGTAAACACAAACTTCCGCCTGCAAACCAGGCGTAGTAAAGAAGCACTCACCGTTCGGAGGCGAAGTATCAACTCGAGGTATCGTAAGCGTCAAACACCCGAGTAGGTATATTCCAAACGCCGCCGACTTCGCCATGGTGTAGAACTTCTAACCAACTTCTGTTGGTGGCAATCATCAACGGCGCAAGTTCACTTAATCAGCACGATTAATCCACTGTTGTGTCATCAACTTGTAGGCCCTATAAACTTAAAGTCGTCTGCTTTCGCATCGTTCGGCTAAACTCCTTTTATGCCAGCAGCTACTACTCGGTGTCGAGGCGGTAAACCCGACAGCTTCCAGGCGCCTTTTAAAGTTTCCTCTCTGCCGTGACAGCGTCTGCAAACAAATGCCGTTTTACCAGTAAGGTCAAGATGCATGATCCGGAAACACGGAATGAACGTGGAGTAGTGGTAGATTCGCCATCATATAATCCACCGACATCCACACACCAGCCAAACGAAGCACAAACAGATCACTCACCGACCGAGCTCACGGAACGCACGTGGCTTACCCGACTGCGCGATGTAACGCCGGCTTTGATTGGCGATGCCCTGTTGCGCTATGCAAACACGCGTTTGATTGTCAGCCGCCTCCGCCGCCTCCGCCGCCGCCGCCGCCGCGATATTGATGGCTACTTACTCCCTAGTGTTGTTGTTGTTTGCCACTTTGAACTTATAAAATCGGTGTATACATACCACGGCTTGTGTCGCATATTAAATATATTTTTTTATGAGAGTATAGACCTAGTGGCTATGAAAATGAGTTAATGTAGTTCCTGTTTAGCGAGCATCTAAGTGTTGCGTTTGATGCATTGGTCTAATGGGACATCTCTAAGATTGTGCTCCATTTTATACAATATACAGAGTTTTTATTTTCTGGAGGGTTTCCCATCCAAGGTCTTTAAATAGTTTGTTATAGTTCCTGGCTCTCAAGAATAATTATTTTTGCAAAATCGGACAGCTTGTATTTGGGTTCTTTCTAGAGTTTTAATGTTCTCTAGGCAATGTGGATCACACGATGATGAAGCATATACTAGTATTTGATTTGATGTGAGTTGAGCATTGATTTTAATTTCTTCTGATGACTATAAGTTGGCCTACTTGTTGTGCTTTATTAGCAGTTTAGTGTAAGTACTATCATGGCAGGTACCCCCGTCATCGGAAAAAACATACATGCCGCGGATTTCTGGGATGATTTGTGAAACAAAATCGTTAACAACAATTTCTCTCAAAAAGAGAAGGGTCGTTCGAACCCCCCGAATCCCTTCACCCGAGGACGGACATGTAGAGGGACACAGTTTCAGACAATGAACTATCTTGTTTAAATCCTGCAAATAACAAAGTTATAGAACTCATTTATTCACACGAGTAAAATTCAACACTGCCACCAGAAATTCAATAGGCCTACATTACGCAACACGACCGCCATGCGGAATCTCGATGTAGCGAGAAAAGTCTGAGATGGCCATCCGCTTGGACTTAGCAGCCTGTCTGAAGTGTCTCTGAAGCAGTTTTAATAAATTATCAATATCAAATAAGTCAAATGCCTGTTTTTGTGCAGAGAACAACGAATAATAACAATGCTAATATGATAACAATGATAATAATATAACAACAATTATCTGCGCCATACATCAGACGGCGGTGGCCATTCGGTGGCGCAGTATTAAAACAGACTACAGTTTCTTTGTAACAAAAATGGATTATTAATAATAATAAATATAGCAATTTAAGAGTAATTATATTTAAATGTATAGTAAACAACCCCAGCTATTATTACATTTAAGATTTGTAATCTCAATTAAACCGGAAGTTCGAGGAAAGAGCGCCACAACAACAACAACAACAACAATCTCAGTTAAATACCAATTATCTGATTTTGAGTAAATAAAACATTTCCATGTACATCACTTTTTCCTTGACGTCACATTGTCAAATCTATCGAAAACATCACTGGGTTTCATATGCTTAATAAAAGTGAGTTTGTAAGAACGTTGCAAGTCTGGTGTCATGTGGCGAGGACGTGGTGCTCCGTTTTGGCGTTGTCTAGCAACGATGTCTTTAGTGTGGTTAATTGCCGTTGCTATAATTGCTGCAACGTCTACTGTTTGGGAAGTGGGAGTTCACTTTCCAGAGACTATAAGGACTGAAAAATAGTGAAGTGAAGGCAAGCCAGTCTCGGTAATTCTGTACTGAAACTGAAAGTTATCTGGAGATTTAAACGACATATCGGGAGGCGGGGTATTGACCGTGAAACCAGGAGGGCATTGGCATATCTAACTCTTCAAAATATCTTATTGTAACCGGGCGGTTTAATTTTGAGCGATGCCCGATGAAGCCGGATCACTGAAGAAATACATACTCTACGCAAACACATTGTGTTGCAAGGCTGACATTGTGAAAACTACCGCCGATGGATTCTGTTCTGTTCGGTTTGTTTCAATGTTTCTTTTAGTTACCGCAGTGTGGCGACACTATACAACACACAATTTTCAAATCCTGGATAGCAGACAGAGGAGGTCATAGATGTCAACATCAGGCATATTTAATTTCATTTAATTAATTAATGTTACCAAAAGGGGTTAATTGAATTTAATTTAGTTGACAAATTCCCAATTAACTCTCAATTAAGTGTTCATTTAACAGTTAATATTACTGGATAGTTCACAGCCCTGTTATCCAGGCGAGAGAGGGAGAACATCACAGAGCACATAACCAACTGGCTGGTCATTCAGGCACCTGTGAAATGGAGAGAAGGCATAGCAAATAGCAACTTATCACCCTACCTCTGGTAGGGTGATAAGTTGAGGCTAATCATGGCATCTGCAAATCTTTGTTTAAATAAACATTTGGGGCTGGCAACTTGCAGCCAAGTAGACCTATGGGGCCATTAGACCTATGCATCTATAATTTTTGTGTGTATGTGTGTGTAACATATAACAGTTAATGGGGAGATGTAGAGAAAGTTAATATAGCTTCAGTTTGATATTTTTTATAGTGCCAACTGAAATAAAAATCATGCCAGTTATAGCGATGCATAACAATTAGTGTGTACATATTTAAATGCTAGTGTGTAAAGGGGGAACCTAAAACACTGCACAAATAACAACTTGGTGCATAGAAATGATGCATGTAGTTACTTGATTTTGTTAATCTGGTGGTTGAATATAGGAGGAAACCCCACACCTGCAAATCTTCAGCCACAACTTTTGAAACCTTTCATAATTTTTTTTACAATATATATACAACTTTAAAAATGTGATTAAATGCCATGTAGATAAATATTGTACGAGCAAACATTTTCCCAACAAAGTTACAAAACACATTCCTAGTACAAGTCTTGTGATTTTAGAACTTTTTAAAATGATATGTGAAAACATATCTACCAACACATGATCTAACTGTTAACTTAATTGAAATTAATTGTTAATTTAATTGAAGAATGTATGAGGTTAAATAAATGTTATCTAATTGGACAGTTTCTGGGTGAATTGTAATTAAATTATTAACTTTTCAATCAAGTTGATTGTCCTTTGTCTGGTCAACATTACCGCCTTCGGGCGGGAAATACCGTGTTTTTACCCTGGTCTCGCTTTCCCGCTTTTTGGGTGAAATGTCTCGCTTTTTGTAATAAAAAAAATAATGGAAAAATCGATCTATTTGTTGCACACGAGCCCGTTCTGGGCACATGTCACTTCTTGTTGTCTCAGATGATTTCACGTTTTCTCTTCCCTGCGTTGACCGCGAACAAGAACAGCAACTCTGTAAAAATAACGCGTTAAAAACGACGAAAAACGATAAAAACGACAAATGTAGAGGAGCGTGGAAGGGGAGGGGGTTTCCTGCTTTTCATAAGCACTTTCCCACTTTTTATGAGCACTTTCCCCCTTTTTCATGAGCACTTTCCCCCTTTTCCTTTAGCACTTTCCCGCTTGTCTATGAGCAGATGTTGACGCGTATATGTGAAGCACAGAGCAGATTTATCGCAAATTCTCGTACATCGTTGTTGTGCGCCATGTACTGGGGTGGGGGTATCGTAACTTCCAGTAGTGGCTTATTCGATAGTATTTGTTCGTGGCAAATTGGAAAGACGCGCGGTCGATTTGCGTAACAGGCCCGTCCTCGGGGTTTTGTAAAGAGGGGTTCGGGCGTACACAATCAGACTGAGACTGCAGGGATGATTTCTGAAAAAATTACAGTTAAAAGAAATTCTCTAAAAAAGAGGGATACGAACGAACTCCACGAGCCTCCCCCAAGGACCGGCACGCAGCAATTGCTGCTTCAAAAGGTAATCAAATTCTAGGGCTAATTAGGAGAACTATCACATATAAGAGAAACAGTATCCCTGTACAAAGTACAACGTCCAAAGCTACAGCTAGGCAGCATTTGGAATATTGTACACAAGCATGGAAGCCATATCGTAAGAAGGACATATATAAACTAGATAGAATACAACGAAGAACAATTAAAATGATTCCAGAATTTAGAGATCTTAAAAGCCGCTTATTAGAATGTGGTTTGACAACACTAGAGACCAGTAGACTAAATGGAAGTATTTAAATAGTGAATGGTTATGAGGATAGTGATAGGAATATGTTCTCTAAACACTTGCCATCTGGAATTTGTAGTTTTGGATGGCAATTTTGTTAAAGAAATAACATTGTTGTAATAAATGTCATCACCTAGATATTGTTATTTACATTTCTGTCGGAATGTTCTCATTGTCACTGTGCTTATTGTTTGATTGTCCAGTTTCCACATTGACGTCATAAGTAATAGAAGAACAATCCGATAAATTAAATATCAACTGGTAAATATCATACTTGCGCTATGCAGTGTTTTTGAACCAACAATTTAATATTGTTAAGAATCTGAATGTATTGAAATATTAAATTTGTTATAGGTTAGTATCTTAGAATCTGTTATTTAGTCCACTTTGCTACGATGATGGCTTAAAAGTTTAAGTTTTAATAACAATGTCAATAAATTTAATAAAAAAGACTTGTATTTCAGAAGATTCTGCAAAGTATTTTGTGTTAATATATAGATATACCTAATTAGACCCTATATTCTTGTAGACCTATAAGTCTAACTCAAATAATCATATTTGTTCTGAAAGACTCTATTCCCACTACTCTAAATATTAATTAAAATTGTTTTGAAACCGATGGCATTCTTTATAACCGTGCATTGAATAATTAAACCATTAAAAATCCCATAAATATTTTAATTCAGCTAGGCAACATCGACATCGCGGTGGCTCAACTGTCTTTGTCTATGAATAAGTACATCATGGTAAAAAACCTGAAGCTGCAAATAAAAGTATGTTTTGTGACGAAAATATACGGTATTTTTAACAAACTGAACTATAAGAAGAAAAAACAAGTCGAAAGTATATTCTAGCAATGGCATAATGGAACTTATCATGAACCGTTTTACGGACAGGCCTATACCCCAGTTATTGTTGGGACTAGTTTTATGCCAGCCCCGACCAGCCTGTGGTTTCTATCGAATTACAGACACGTAATGAATACACAAGAGCGAGGAGGCTTTTGGGCGCGTTCATCGTGACGACCACCGACCGAAACTGTCTATCACTTCATAATGATATACGCTTTGATAAACAAATAAGTTGCCATTTAGCCTCCTGCATGGGCGCTGACCGAAAAACGTCAATGATACGCGCTTCTGTGTGCCACACAAATACGCGCCAGACACGCATTTGTACTGTCATGTATTGAAGCGTTTGTTTGGAGTGGATACACATATTTTTGCAGATGAACGCATATCATAAAAAAGACTAAACGAAATGCGAAAAAAAAAAATATTTTTTAGATGCATTTCAGGCGCATGAAGTCTTCAAATGAAATATGACAAAACTTGCGCCTTTGCATGTCAAAACTAACTTTGTAGAACTGTGTTACTACTAATAACGTAAGTATATTTATATTATGAAATATATCATGTATGGATTAAATAAAAATGCACTGGTCAAATGAATGATGGTTAAATATAGGAATGATCTTAAATATATAAATGAAACACTGAGTTTAGCAAAGATGAAAATGTAATGTCATACAGCTGTTTGGCCCTAAAGTTCTGTACTAGCATGCAGGTATTGGTCATCGTCTATTAGAGGCAGACATTTAATTACCGATGACCGAGGGAACGTGTAGAAATTATTTTGAAATATCGCGATGATTCTACACATTTGTAACTGCGCCACTGGCCTTTAATTCTGAGCCATTCATATACGGTTTCGTTCCTTACTGATCGTGGTTTTGTTTGAGTGATTTTGATTAATTCGCCTGCGCGCGTGCTGCCGGTCTATTGTAGATCCGAGTAATTGCGCATTACACGGTCCACGTATACGCGACAGCGCAGGCATTCAGTGTACGCTGAAAGTAATCGCAATAGTATTTATGGCACTGGGAGTGTTTGCCAGTTAATTTGAATGCAATACGTTTCGCGACAGATTAATGACATATCCGACGAGAGGAAACAGTATAATTAGTGGCGACGGAGCCATGATAATAATTAAGATGCTAAGTAGTGTATAGAGTCTGTTCTACGAGCAGATTACTATGCTCGTGTTACCGACCAATCGGCTCTGCAAAAAACGCGATTACTATTTTATTTCCTTCCCCATGCGCTAAGTATGATCGGCATGTATGTAGTGAATAATATAAATATGGATTTCCTATAGTTATATAGGTAAGTAATACTTAGTATATGTTGTAATAGACTCAAGTCACGAATACTTCATTACAAGGGTTAGTAAATAAACAAAAACAAATAGAAATTCGTAACCAATTGAACAGTAATTCATTAAATGAAATTAAAGCATGTCTGACATATACCTGTTTAATTATAAACTACATATTTGGGTCATTTATTATAATTTAACTTATACGTCTGACATAATCATATATGCATTAATTCACAATACATTATTGAGTATTTGTAATATACCTACTTTCGCAATTTTTTCTAAAAAATGTCGCAATAATGTATACAAATTACTTAAAGTAAAATGATTGGAAATTAATTAATGTAAAATGTCTGTCCTGCATGGTGTGATTGGTATATATTATATTATTTGTCTGGATTATAGAACACGTATGTATTGAATATGAAATAAACAATACTTCTGCAGCACCTTGTCTTATTATTATTAAATATTTCAGTACATACTAGGGCCTACACAATACTAGGGCCTACACAATACTAGGGCCTACACAATACTAGGGCCTACACAATACTTTACACATATTTGCAATGCATTTATGAAAATGCAATTGTGTATTGCAAATATTTGCAATACTTTTACACCATCCTTGGTATGAATAAAATAATTGTATACAATGTTGCATTGATTTCTATGTCGGTTGATTATAATGTATACGTGTAAAAGGTGTGAAACGAATTTCTAAAATTAATACTACCGATAATAAGATATATTTGAAGTTGAAGTAAGTTTCATAACGTAATTTACTCCCAGGAGATATAATATTCCTTATTGAAATATAAATATACGAAACTATACGTTCATATTAATTAGTAATTATCAAGTTTATATTCCTCGCTGGTGCTATATTCACCAGCGCTTTGTGTAACGAAACTTAACGACGCGTAGAAGTGATGTGTCGTCGATTATCGTCCCATATCGAATTTCACTGTTTGTCATTGTCGCGTGTCTAATTTGACAGCCTTGCATGGACAATCTGGCGACGGCTGGCAACGCTGACTGAGCTGAATACAGCAGTAAAATAATGATAACACTTCAGTAAACTAATTATACACTTCAGTAAAGTATTGATACACTTCAATAAAGTATTGATACACTTCCGCCGTTATAATTAATTAAAATTGAAGTAATTCATGCACATATGGTATGTCTTTTATCTTGCAATTTGTTGTTTAAAGTAATACATGTTGGCATACCGCAGTTTTACGAAGAACTTTATTGGAATACAGTCTCAAAGTTGGTAAAAGTTACTCTCCGAGACCATGATTTGCATAATGTTATGTAAAATATAAACATCGGTCGTATCCTGGTATGCATATGTATTGTTTAATGGATGAACATACCGAGAACATCAGACTTTTCTATAATAAGGTTTATTGAATTACAAAATTAATATACCTTTAGCGTTTCACATCAAACTTTTCCCGTAATACCGGCGTTGCTATGAATATTCCAACTACGATCGACACACAAACGAATCAACCGGGCGAGTGCAGCATACGTCCAATACACTTGAAAGCAACTGCACAGTTGTTGAACAGGATCTACCCCCTGCGCACAAACGCACACTGCTCATGCGCACAGATGACGAGCGAACCAGATCGTCGAACCTTCCCTACGGCGTCGACTTCTCGTTCGCTTGCTAATGGCTCGTACGATTTTACGCTCGCCGCTTAGGATGCGTCGAGCACAGATAGCGGTCTTGTGATTTACGATCGGGGCACGCCGACCGGGCACTCCAGACAAGTCGTAGTCACTTGATTTAGCAGCACGGCCGGCCGCCGACTCCAATGGTCCGCGGAAAGCGCATAAAATGGCAGCGCCGTCTCGCCGATGCGGTGGGCCTGGCGCCGACACCACGGCGGGCTGTCGGGCTTTGGACGTCTCGCCCCGTCGTATGTTTATGATAATGTTTGCGTTTTTGCATGTGTGCATACATAACATAGCTCGCACATCATTCCTTATGTCGCCAGACATGTATACGTCGACATATTTCCCTCTCTCTGGTCGTCATTATCATAACATGCTTGGATCATTTAGGAAAATTAATTTATTGGGTAGCTTCGTTTTCTGAGCCCGGGGGTGGGGACCCGCGGTAAGGAGTACCTCTCGGTGCATACACGACAATTTCCAATGTTTTATTAGTCGTCAAAGTCTGGTCCGTTCCCCTAAATAGCTTTCTTATTTAGTTACGATATGACCGTTAACAGGTAGGTAAACGCATTCAACTTTTTAAAACGAGCCACAATGACCCACATTTCTATTTTGAGTGCGTATTTTGTTAAAATAATCGAAAGAAACTTTGTTCGTAAGATCAGGTAACTAGCGAAAGTGTGAATAGTCTGGTGATATATTTGACTGGATCCGGTAACAAATAATTTAATCGTTTGTTCGATGATTTTCCAAAACTAAATAGCAAATTTACGCAGACTTACACGCTAACATATCGAAGTGGAAAGTAGGTTTGATTTTTCGCGAAACGAGTCTTCAATGAGGCGACCCAAGACGAACTGGGGAGGATCCTTAAATAAAGTTTTCGTCGGGAAATTGTATTCGTTCGCGTTGAAGTCTTACAAAATGAGAAGAAAATCACCGACTCATTTCTTTGAGAAAAAATTCCAGTATATTTGATGTGACATCATATAATTGTATGTCACGAATTGGGCCTCACTCCTATAGGGGCGTATCTATATAGGATCTCACAAAAGGGAGTCCGGGGGTGGGGGGGGGGCAAACTTAGTCACCCATTAGTTTACCATGCGTCCATGCAGTGGCGCAACAGGTTACACACGGAAAAACTCAAAACTTTTAAATCGGGGGCTAAATACGCCACTGCTCATCGTACTCGCATCTTCACCTGATTGCATTCGGATCCAACTACGCTATACTGGCGTCGCATCCGGGGGATACATAAATTGCCACCGTTTATAAAACGCCAGTCTACTGAGAGAAAATGATTAAACGAACTCTTATGCAAAACGTGTTGTTGTCACGGAAGGTTAATTGAAATTCAAGGCAGTGACTCGGTCGCGTCATTCGACGTCTCAGTACCAATAGCACGCATTTGCATAACATGTTTTGTTAAAAAGTCGGTTGCCTCAACCAGGACAATGTCAATATCTAGTTATGATTGATGGTGAGCAGACAATAATCACGCAACTGTTGAATCGCCGCCTTAAAACCTGCAGGGACAAAGCATTACTTGTGAAAAGAATTGCATTATTTCAAGCGCTATTATTGCGCATAAAGATCTTAAAACAGAAATCATGCATGTCACGTGTATGCATGGGAACAGTTTAATTATATATCAGTTCGGTAATTCGATGAAAAATTGTCCCAGTGTTCCCTGGGTTCTATTGCCGCGTTGTGAATTCGATATTATGCAGACTATTTAATTGTGAAGACATCAGTCAAGAAACCCATACTGCAAATGTTATAGTCTCGGTATATCATTTCCATATCACGACTAATTTCCTCTAACGAATATTTAAAACGGCATCGTAGATTATTATTTTTAACTATGAATACGAAATGGCACTATGCAGATAATAACGTATATTGTACACTCAATCACCTTAATAAATAAAAGTGAAATAATTAGGTGAAACATCATTGTTATGTTTCCTCTGACTGTATATTCGTTGTTTTTCTTGTCTGAAAATATCGGACTATTTTCAGTTGGCACAAAAGTGTTCAGAGTTGTAGCCGTGGCAACTTACGAATGCGCCAATGAAGACATACTCAAAGCTTAAAAATAACATTTATTTTATATTATATATTATATTATGTGTGTTGTGCATATTATATGTATGTATGTATGTATATATAATATATATATATATATATATATGTACATATATATGTATGTTTATATATATATATATTTATATATATATATATATACACACATATACATAATATATTATGTATGTATGTATATATATATATAATATATATATAATATATATATATGTACATATATATATATACATATATATGTATTATATATATATTATGTATATGTGTGTGTTGTGCATATTATATGTATGTATGTATAATATATATATATATATATGTACATATATATGTACATATATATGTACATATATATGTATGTTTATATATATATATATATACGTACATATTTATATATATATATATACATAATATATTATGTATGTATATATATATATATATACATAATATATTATGTATGTATATGTGTATGTATGTATATATATATATATATATATATATATATATATATATATATATATATATATATATATATATATACATACATACATTTCCGGAGAGATATATGTGAAACTGAGGGAAAGTAATGCATCATGTATAAGCCGTCAAAACTGTGCGGGTATTTTTGCAAATGCTTCTACATCTTTTGAGTAGGTTCATCCGTTCAACACCGAACTTATTTGTTGTTGTGAAGACTATGTTGAGTGTTTCCTGTTTCCTGGTACAGCAACATAATTTTATTTTGACAAATTGTAACCAAATGACATCGCATGCAGCCTTTGAAGCACAAACTAACTGGAGGTCAAGCGCTAACCACACAGACTCAGTCGGCACTGAGAGCACATCAAGAGCTCGGAGGTGTGGACACTCACTTGGCTGGCGAGATACGACGCGCCTTGTCAACGATGTGCAAATACAGACAGATAATTCGCAGGATCCCTGTCTCCACGCGCTTGATAAAACATTCATGTTTACAGTTAGAAATCGAACACTAGGATGTGCGTGCAACAACTTTCGTCGGACCAGAGATGAACAGCCTGTTATTAATCATTTACACTCTTCATTAGAAAACATTTTTGGGACGACTTTGTGTGTTTGGTGATGGCCTGCGTGCAAGTGTGCAATTCGTAGTTAATGTAGCAAAGACAAATGAGAAATAACACAATGTAATTTTTATAGCTATATATAACGGTATATATACTGTTATTTGAAATTTTTAAGCCAAAAGGTTTGAGGGCCGTTTCGAAGGTAAGACAGTTTGTTAAATCTCAATATAGGTCTCACAACAATCTACTTAATGGACACTTTTTCCAAAATTTTACCTCAAAGTGGACTACCACCAGACACATAAAAAACGTTTTAATTTTTTAATATCGTGTCGTATATAATGCTTGTTAACAAATGCAAGTCAACGCATTTGAAAGCAAATGCAAACGTTTCAATTAATTAAAATGTAAATATTAATACAAATGCAATTTTCCAAGATCGCATTCAAATGCAAATGTATTTGGGTCGCACTTAAATCTAAATGTTTTGGTCATGCATTTGTAAATGCATCTGAATTCATTTGAAATGTTTTGTTTTATAAAAAAAAATTATACCTGGAACAAACAAAATTGTACAGAAAGACATTATTAATTTATTACAGTAACACAGTTACATGTACTATAAGTGCTACTAACATAAGCATTATAATACAACCATTACATACTAGTGCAGAATCTAACAATAATAATTATTCAAACAATAATTTCAGCATTTGAAATGTATTCGAATGGACTTTGTGAACGAGTCTGATGTATAGCTGTTCTAATTTACTTGCATTTTTGTTTAGCCAATCGGAGTGATTGAAACAGTGCTTATAGAAAAACTTTTGTGTGGCTAAAAGGAAGTGGTTGTTTTATAAATTAATCTGTTTAATCAGTATGTTCACGACTATTTGTGCTGTAAATCACCCCCTTGTGTCAGTTGACTAATATAGGCCTACACAGGAGCCCTGATAATTTGTAAAACGTTTGTTTGATTATTACCTCAAACTAAATAGGGTCTACAGATCGATGTTGTGCATTAATATGCTCCAATACATTTACTGCAACATATGTAACCATGGAAATAAAGCATACCAAATAATAAACACTATAATTATTGGGGCAACGTGAACCGAGGGTGACGAAATTTGCAAAACGTGTAGGACTGCAACTAAAATATAATGTTGTTGTTGTTACTATAAGGTTACGCAATTTTACTACTCTTTAGATCTGATATACGTGTATACGTGACTGTGTCGACCGTTTCCGCCTGTAATTAAAATACTATACGCCAAAGAGTGTTTGTCTCTAAACTGTTAGGCTTTGCCCCACACTACTCTACGTGTTTCTTACATCCAGCGTCCCACGCATAACTGCACAACTGTAACATGGTATACGTAACTGGGCCATGTGTACACAACTGTAACATGGTATACGTAACTGGGCCATGTGTACACCCTCCCAATCATTGCTTGCGTCACTGTTTACGCAGGTGTTATTTCATAATTAACGTAATTAACGAAGCGACGTATATGCGAGCTATTTTGGTTTGATGATCAGCTCGATTTTCTTGGTGGAGAGACCGGAAATGCAAATAATAAAAAGAACTATACATGTTATACAAAAGTAACATTGAAATGTGTAAAAATGAGGTGTGATTTAAATTAATTATGCCACATTTATTCAAGAGGTCACTGGTCACGTATATAGTTTTCTATATTCAAAACATAGACGTTCGGAACTGTTGTGACGTCACACACGAAGCCGTAACTTAGAAACGCCGCCGTCTTCTCTGAGCGTAGGAGAAGTATGATACACGGATTGTTTTTGTAATTGCATTCATCAATTCTAATCGAGATGGTCGCGATATGAAACCGAAATCTAACAAGGTTAGTGTTTCATCCGCAGACGGGGTCGCAGCTGCGCGACACGCACGCCAAAAGGAATATTATCTGTGGAATTTCCACCGTTTCTAGATTGTTTGGTCTATGGCGATTCGCTGGCGACTAGGAACAGCCAGCGATAGCCGGGCCATGTGTTTCTTGCAGCAGATAATGCAATAATCGTTGTTGCAGCTGACTCGATTCATCGTGTTTATGCCTTCGTCGAAACGGATATTTGTGCCGTAGCGTACGCGCGCGTGGGTCTCGTACACGGACTGCATGTATTAGGCGTATTGAAAACGTTTGATGTATTTGCCCAGGGTTAATGTTAGGTGTGGCTATCGGGGATAGTTTAACTGTTGGGGTAGTATCACGATAGCTGTATAATTATCGCAGTACTATTGCGACAGTTTCAATGAACAGCGAATAGCCAGGAAAATACTTCAAAACCGTAATTGACGGGTGGCGCTATCGCGTAGCCCTGGATGTAATAATTATTTATTACAAATGCTGAATCCGTGAATGGCGCTGTTTTAATCGACGACTGTTGTTGTTAGGTCGATAAATAGATAATATTATTCAACACAGTTGAACACACAGGTTTATCTATATTATTACAGTGGCACAAGTAGCCCTGCTGAAATGTTTTGTCAACTATCTTTACTATCGATAGCTCAGTGTAGGCTTACTATCGACGATAACTATCGATAGTTCAATTGACTATCGCTAGTATTACATCGTCACACCAACTATTACGATGCACCGACAGTTCGATGTATTGTTACACGACTTGTTAATTTCTTTGTGGGTTTTGAGAAATGACAGCTTGGAAAAATCGACAGTGCAGGAAATGTTTGAAGTACGAAGAAGGCAAGATTATCGATGGATAGGTGGCGTCGAAGACATTACCAACAAGAATAATATGCAAGACATGAGAACAATGTGGCGAGAAACAGAACGCATCGGTGCGTCTTCGCCTGGAGGGTCAAATGTCGAGTCCATTTGGGCATGCGAATCCATTTCTGAAAGTGAGAAATTCACCTCCTAAGGTCACATTCAGAGGGATATCGGACATGTTTGTCCCTTTTAAAAAGAGTCTCCATTTCAATTGGCCATACGGTTTAGTGTGTGAAAAATCATGTAAATAACTGAAAAATTCACATGGCACACGCACGCACGCACGCACGCACGCACGCACGCACGCACGCACGCACGCACGCACGCACGCACGCACGCACCCACACACAAACTGCATCATCTAGTTTATACCTCGCGTATAAATGACGTCGTGCAATTAAAACATCCATCTCCGTATACCTGTCATTTTCATTACAATCATCACAACGTAAATAATACACGCGCAACGCCAACAGCCACGACGGTGTTTGCGAATGTGTTCCCTTGTGAGTTACCCGTTTCTTTCGTCATGTTCAGTTGCAAGAAGTTTGCTTTATGCGGCTTGACTGTTTGGTGTGAAAAGTAAACTGTCCCATTCAATATGTCACGACCGTCTGACAGCAGGGAGAGCCCGTCAGTGTTCGCGCCAGCCCGTCAGAGCATCGGCGCTCCGTAATCACTTATCCTTCAATGCCGCGCGTTGACAAGCTGCCGACGATTCGGTCGGCGTATCGACCGTATTTTGCCGCACGGAGTGATAACGTTAAACACGCCACGTCCGTCGTTCCTCATATAGCGTTCAACTGTGCAAAACGTGATGTGATTAACAGGTGCCGGACCTTGACATCGATCAGGCCATTGCAACGAACAAATCGGAAATTAGCAGTTACTTTTTTTATTGTCCAGGTGCGAAAACGCACCTTGGCAGGAACAGGAAAATGAAGCCATTAACAATGTTATTCGGAACAGCAGCAAACTGGTAGCAACCCGAAGGCATGCAAAAAAGTAAATGTTTCAAAGACGTCCATATCAACTTCCATTAGATCTGGGATACGTTTTGCGAGAAACTATAATTAGACGAGTTTATAAACCCACAACCATTTCATGCGTTTGCCACGAAGCCACGCAGTTGCCCGGTAAAGTAAATCGTGCACCCGTCTGGTGGTCGAAAATATTTCCTTCTGCCGGCTACTACATTAAGCATTTCAATCATGCGCGCGTAATTCAAAGCTATTTTAATGAATTTTTATTCATAGTACGTTGTAGTTAATGTGTAAAGTCGATGTTTACCTCTATTCCTACAACGCCTCGCCACCTACAAGCGATCTTCAGTTAACAGCACACACGCAGCTGGTTACGCGACAGCGCAGTGATGAATAATCAAATCATTTGGCGCAAAGTTATTTACTTGTCGGGTGATTGCATCATTATTCGTGTGATTTATATAGGCCTACTCAGAGTTCGTATGAGATCGAACAATTTATGCCTTCAAAAGGTCGGAACGGAACCGGGAATCACGTAAGATTTACCACCGGATATATTAATTTCCTTGAAAAATTACATACTGTATAGAAAAAACACACCTTATAATGAATGTCTGGTGCTAGTAGTCAGAATTAAAGTTTCGTGATGCATGCGTGGTTTATAATAGACCATTCTGCATAAATAAACGTACTAGGCCCTATTATATATACAACTTTATTGTTTAGTGTGTCTTCGTATACATACGTCACGATTTCGCAATCGCCAGATGCTTCACTAAATTAAAATTTAAGAAGTTTCGTCGGGTAGTATAACCAAATCTTGAGTGATTTGATCCTGTGCGCAGAGTAGTGAAGTAATTCAACGAAACACGATTACATAGTCAATAAAAAACTACGACAACTATAACTTTACCTGCAGTAAATTGCTTTCACGCACGCACGCACGCACGCACGCACGCACGCACGCACGCACGCACGCACGCACGCACGCACGCACGCACGCACGCACGCACGCACGCACGCACGCACGCACGCACGCACGCACGCACGCACGCATATGCACACAGCTGTAAACCAACATGCACATTTCAAAGTAACAAGCCACCTAGACGTGGACTTGAAAATAACCGAGTAGAAAATGCGCTTTTCTGGCCTGACAATGATGACGATGATGCTGATAATGACAATAATTATCGGTTTCATACATGCACTTTTATTTAACTTCATCGAAAATGTCAAAGCAACATTTTGTTTTAATGTGGTTGGTGTGGTGCGTCTACGTGCATGGTTTTCTTCTGCATGGTACAGAATGCACGGTGCAATTACGTTGGTTAAAACACATTCATTTTTGAAGGCAGGTGTAATTGTCTTCATTATGCACGTCGAACGTGAAAATATTCCGTCTTGGTCAGTTTTCCAATGTTAAGAAAATACTTACTTAATCAAACTAGAAAAAATACCCATCCTCTAAGATATATCGTCGGGGTAACTTGGTAGTTCGTAAAAGTGACTGTCGTGATAACAGTATACAAAAACAGGATACACAACATTATCAAAGACATATTCATGGTACTTAGTGCTGCCAGTCAATATTTTGATGGCTTCTTGGAATCAAAACTCTCGAAATCGTGACATAATATTGTCAGTTATCGTCCAGCGACGTCTTGCATGTATTACGTTACTTGGAACAATCGCAGAAAAGACGCATGACTTTGTGAACAATTGTAGGTAATTGTTCGCCTATAGAGTTGATTACAAGTGTATACGTAATAACCACAAAGGGTACTTCGATTGTTTGTCGAAAGGGCGACAGCCGGGTAAATTTCGAAAACATGAAAGCCTCACGACACGACCGTCGGGTCGTCTAGATGAAGACACGACCGCGAGGTCGTATAGATGAAGACACGACCGCGTCTATAGGAGGAAAAGCGTAACATATATGCATACTCAAGCTGGATTGTAGTAAGATAATTGTTGCGCAAATATACGTTTATTTTCTATGAACTCCTGCATCAAATTAATTGTTGCAAGTTTAAGACGCAAGCTGTAAAACACATGTTAAACAAAGCAACATGTAGCCGCACAATGTAGCTATATATGTTACCTAGATCGAATAGGAAGAAGGGGCGGGGGAGTTATTTTATATGTTAAAGAATCTATTCAGGCTTATGAAATAAAACTAGAAAGGGAAGCAGATTGCGATGAAGCTGTTTGGTGCAAAATTGTTTCAGGAAATTAAAAATTAACTGTTGGATTAGTTTACCGAAGTCCAAACATAAACGAAGAGGACAACACAAAAATAAAAAACGCTATAAAGGAAGTTAGTAAAGGGGAATGTATCATAATGGGAGATTTTAACCATGGACACATACAATGGAATTCTCTAGAGAGTACAGGGATTGAGGACCAACAATTTCTATTTTTAATCCAGGATAGCTTTCTTACTCAGCACGTACTAGAACGAACCAGGGGAGAAAATGTATTAGATATAGTTCTGTCATCACAAGTGGACAATGTAAAAATATTTGAACCATTGGGTAATAGTGATCATAATCAAATACATTTTGACATCAATGTAAAATCAGAAAGTAAAAATAAGAAAACGTACAAGAGAAACTTCCACAAAGGTAACTACAAAGATATGAGAAAATACTTAGCAAAGCTAGATTGGAATAACATGCTGATGAATAAGACCGCAATTGAATGTTGGAATATTCTAAAATATGAAATTGAGAGTATCATCGATAAATTTGTTCCCTTCCAAAAACAAGGAAAACGGTGTAGAAAGAAACACTTGTCAAAAGAGGCTATTAGAAAAATAATGGTAAAACAAACTATGTGGAGGGTTTATAGGCGTACCAGAAAGGAAGAAGACTATGCAAAATACAAAGAGGCACTTAATGCAGCTACAACTGAAATCAGACAATCTAAAAGAAGCTATGAGCAAAAACTAGCATGTAACATAAAAAATGACAGCAAGAGTTTGTATGCATATGTCAGGAGTAAACAAAACGTACAAGACAAGGTTGGACCTCTAGAAGACAGTGCTGGAAATATAATATCACAGGGGTTTTTAATGGCGGAAGACCTAAATGGTTACTTCAGTTCAGTGTTTACCAAAGAAGATATTAGTTCATTACCAGTTGCTGATGCTAAATTTCAGGGGGCTAAATCTGACTATTTAGGTCCGTTAGTTGTAACTCCAGAATTGGTAGCTAAGAAAATAAAGGCAATGAAGGATAACAAATCACCGGGAGTGGATGGGATTCCTCCAAAATTACTAATGGAAACAGTAGAACAAATCAGTATGCCACTTGCAAGAGTATTCAACTTGTCATTAAAAGAGGGAGTTGTTCCGTTTGAATGGAAAGATGCAAACATCATACCATTATTTAAAAAGGGTTCGAGAAATAAGTCAGAGAATTACAGACCAGTGAGTTTAACGTCAGTGATTTGTAAATTATTAGAAAGGTTAATTAAAGACCATATGGTGGACTTCCTCGTTAAGCATAAATTATTAAATTCATCTCAACATGGATTCCTTAAAGCGAGGTCATGCTTAACAAATATGTTATGTTTTTTGGAAGAAATCACTAAGTGGATAGACGTGGGATCGCCAGTAGATATTATCTACTTAGATTTTCAGAAAGCTTTTGACAAAGTGCCACATCAAAGATTACTACTTAAATTAAAAGCCTTTGGTATCGGGGATAGCATAACTGACTGGATAGAACAATGGCTGACTGACAGAAGACAACGAGTTGTAGTAGATGGAGAAGTTTCAACTTGGAAATCGGTTTTGAGTGGGGTACCTCAAGGATCAGTATTAGGACCTATATTATTCTTAATTTATATCAATGACTTGGACGGCAGTATAACAAGTAACGTACTGAAATTTGCGGACGACACAAAACTGTTTAGAAAAGTTAATACTGATGGTGATAAACAACATTTACAAAACGATCTAGACAGATTAGTGAAATGGTCTGAGAAATGGCAGATGTTGTTAAATTTTGGGAAATGTAAATGCCTACATACAGGACATGGGAACTTGAATGTAAACTATAAAATGGGAGATACTGTTCTGGGTACTACTGTAAAAGAAAAGGACTTAGGAGTTACAATAAGCGCTGATATGAAAGTTTCAGAGCAGTGTGGTATTGCAGCTTCAAAGGGTAATCAAATTCTTGGATTGATTAGAAGAAACATAACATACAAGGGAAAAAAGTTAATTATACCTCTTTATAAAGCAATAGTTAGACCTCATTTAGAATACTGTATACAAGCATGGAGACCATATCGTAAGAAGGATATAGATACGCTTGAACGCATATAAAGGAGAGCAACTAAAATGATTCCAGAACTGAGAGACCTTAGTTATGAAGAACGCCTGAAAGAATGTGGTTTAACAACTCTAGAGACAAGGAGGTTAAGAGGAGATCAGATTGAAGTTTTTAAGATATTGAATGGGTATGAAAATATTGATAGAAATATGTTTTTCTCACTCAAGAAGGATAGCAGAACTAGAGGACATGAGGTAAAATTAGTAAAGGATCAATGTAGATTGGACATCAGGAAGCACTCGTTCTCACAGAGGACAATAAATGAATGGAACAAATTGTCTACAGATTGTGTAACTGCTAGCAGCATGAATATGTTTAAAAACAAGGTAGACACATATCTCAGGAGGGCGGGCTATAAGTAGATGAACATTGTTGGACTCTCGATAAGCCAATGGCTTCCTTGTCCACTTGCCATCTGGGCCTTTGGCTTGGATGGCAACTCTTGTTAAATCTTGTTAAATATCGTGTCCTCTTATAGTGCTGTTTTTATAACTGTACATTCAAATTCCAGTATAGCAGTATCTTTAAACGACATAACAATTACGTCACGAAACCACCTCTGTATATTGTGACACATTGTGACTGTCAAGTCTAGATAACGCACAAGTCAATAGTCAAGTCAACGCACGCACAAAAGGGCTGGCACGAGCACACATCAAACAACCTGGATAAATGGAAACATCAATATATATTATTACAGAACCTCGCGTTGCACCATATAAACTTCGTATACGTGTGGAAAACCTCGCGTTGCACCATATACTCTTCGTATACGTGTGGAAAACCACGCGTTTTCAGCCCCCACAACTCACTGAATAACATCGAATTTACTGATCGCATTTTGCCGCTACATGCTGCGGTGATGCAATATCAAGAAAACAGCTGTCACTGGAAACGGCTCTATTGGCCACTAGGTCATGTCTGTGTCAAGTCATAATATAGGGTTGTCAATGATTTAACTGGTTTCTGCGGCACGGGCGAATGAGAATTCTCATTGCATCACGTATACGATGTCAGTATGTGTGTATAACTTTTTTCTATACATTACATCAATGGTTAACCACTAATATCACCGGCCATGCAGGGAGTCATACAACGGCCGAATAAACAGAGGCAATGACAGCTAAAATCGCCACGATCGCTAACAACATTGAGCAACGTGATAAGCATTATTATTATAGCCCTATAGACGTAACAGTAAAAACGAAACAATCTGGTGAAGGGTGATCCCACACTGACAGGCTTCGCAACAGTGTGCTGCTAAGTTGGAGATGCATTCTTTGTTAGTCACTCAAGTACTGATATATAGAAAACGTGTGTGCGTGCGTGTGCACATGCATAGGGCATGCCAATATAAACACACGCACGCACGCACGCACGCACGCACGCACGCACGCACGCACGCACGCACGCACGCACGCACGCACGCACGCACGCATGAAGATTTACACTTCGTTGCTATTTGTTTTAATTAATTAAATAAACTTATAACTAAATCAATTCTAGCACACTTTCATTCTTATAGTATGTTTTATAGTATATACACTTTACAGTATAATGTTTAACAACACTTTACAGTATAATGTTTCACAACACGTCAGTATTATGTTCCTGCATCATATGGCATGTCATGCAACTGTAGCCGACAACACATATATCTTCGTGTCGTCGCTAGTTTTTCGTTTTACTTGTTTTGTTGTTTACTTGTTTTTATTTTAACAAATAACACCAGACCATATGTCGCCTGAGAAAATGCTGATACCTGTTCTGAAAAGAGCACGCGGCGAGTGCGGTTTGCACTGTTGTTATCGGCGAAAACAAAGGGTCGCCTGGGCTGTGGACAAAATAACCGTATCCTATATTTTGCAGATATCTTTTGCTAAGATATGCTAATCGCCAAGACACCAATAGCCATATAAGTAATTGTGCAAGTAATTTTAAGTGAAACTTTGCAGTGCACGTGTATTTGTGACAATAAATTCAATACTAAATTAAAATCAGGGAAGAACAAGAGGGAAAGAGGAGAGGGACTTCGGGGAACTGGGTTTGGGTACGAACACAACAAGCACGGTACATAGCAACACGGCAGACAACGCCTTCGCAGAGTTTGGTTTATTCGGATCGGCATAATACAGATCTATACAAAATACAGTAGCGTCATGTTACTCGAATCAAACATAGGTGCCGCTACCCGTTTGTTGCAAAATGTGCTACGTCATGTTGAGGCAAGAACGAGACAAGAACGCGGCAAGAACGAGGCAAGAACGCCAATACTGACGAGACCGTCACCGTAGCGTGACGGATATTAACTTTGTCCGATTGTAAAATATCACATCTGGCAATGAGTAAACAGTTACATCGACTGCAAAATATGTAATGGCGCTGATGTAAAATAATAAAATATAATACTAACAATAACTCGTTAATACGAGCTGTACACGTGTCGCGTGTTTACGTCTTTTCTTCAATTACCTTCAAACTTAGACGTTCAGGTAACATCTTCGTACATGGGTTACGTAAACATTGCGACTATTTCGGGTTTACAAACATGACTAAATACAACAACCCGGGAATTCTCCTCAGACAACATCGCAGAATAAACGCCTGCCATCAACCATCTATACACGCTCTTCCGGAAACAAACCATCCTAACATGAGGACTTGAGGACAATCCCATCAACATATTCTGGTCAGTGTAGCAAGATACTTCATATGTGAAATAAATTCACACGTTAACAAGAGCTGAATATATACACAACAATCGTACGTTTGTAAACATTACATTGGCTCACCAAAATCCTGGTAAACAACATCACTAACCAGGCAAGGCTGGCATGGAACTATATAATTTCGCTAATATCACGTTAGAAAAACCAGGTGACAAAGCAGCCGGGGTGAGACACTTAAAAAGTTGTCAACTGCACCAAAAATAGTTGACTTATCTACATTATCACAGCAAGTTACACAGTCAATGCTGAAGATCTATATACTGTGTGGGAATAATGTACAACCTATATAGTTTGTCTTAGTTGTCATGATTCAAGGTATAGGCATGTAGAATGCCAATACACGCACGCACGCACGCACGCACGCACGCACGCATGCACGCACGAACGCACACTATATATATATATATATATAATTACGTATAATAATACTATATATATGTATATATATAATTATATATATATATATATATATATATATATATATATATATATATATATATATATATATAAATATATATATATATATATGTATAATATATATATATATATATATATATATATATATATATATATATATATATATATATATATATATATATATATATATATATATATATATATATATATATGACACATGTTTCTATGAAACTATCCAATATGAAATTTTGTATCACAGGATTGTATATCACAGAGTACAGTGAGTACAGTGAAAGAGGTAAACAACAAGTATCACTGCGAGGTTATAAGTTAGGTCAAGCTTGTTTCAATGTCTTCAGCTAACAAAGGATAAATGAACTCTTCAACAGAAAAATGACATGATAACAATAATTATTGAATCACACAAAATTATAATTATGGAAACAAAAAAATTTGCTTACATAAAAATAATGACATAATTACAATAACCATTAAAGGTGTGTTAGTAATACAGTTGACAAAACACCTGAAACCTGAAAGTACTTACATATACACGGTATTTTGATAGCTGGCTTGAAATGCTTAATTAATAGTAATAATTGTCACATTGGAAAGAATTGTACTGTCATAATTTTGTGGAATTCCCTAACACTAGAACGTAATATTTAACAAAATACTACCAACATAATTTCTTTAATACTTTATCACTTTTGGATTGTCCAGAAATTATTCAGTTATTTACTGTGCTATGACTATACCTCTTAATTTCAAAATGCCATGCATAAAACATCAACTTAAAGTTTGGATGTGAATTTTGACAATTAACAGACACACTGTAACATGATTGAAAGCAAACATCATATTAACCTGACAAGATATCGGAAGATTTCAAGATTCTCTAACACAAGACAAATGAGCTGAAGAAATTAAATGTCCGGAAGACTAGGACAAAATTATAACAGAAGACAAGACACAATGCAGAAAGGCCACTTAGGCAACAACATATTGCATAAAACACAAGAAATAGTCTATATGAGTAGAAGACACAGAAAGATGTGAAACAACCATAAAAACATACAGAGCAGACATAAGTGCACAACAGATGAGAAAGATGACCAAAGACAACAGTTTAGGTGGTGAGAAAAGGTATATGTGAGAAAACTGAAAGACAAGACACAGAAGAAGAAAGGAAATTGATGGAAACAGATCTGCATATTTGCCTGACCATTATAAAAACAAACATGTACAGTGATTTCTTGAAAATAAACAGCTGCTTCAGAAGAAGCTGCCACTGCAACTTTCTTGATGACACAGCAACAATTTGCTGCCAGTGGTGTCTGTTGCCCTTTCTTGTGTCCAGCCTTAAACACCCAACAGGAAGGGTTGTGCACCGGTGGCACCGGGTGCGTAGTCGACTCGGGCAGATATGGGGTTGTTGAGACTTGCGTTGAAGGTCGGCTTGAGTACAGTGTCTTGGACGAGAGGCGAGAACTACAAAAGAAACCGCATGGAATATTAGTGAAGCACTGTTGTGTGATGTCAACAGAACAGTAGAGTGACTTTATAGTGGCACAACATATCCCAGGCTTCTGGTTCTGTTGCCTGGTTTGAATGATCACCAGACAATAACAGCTACTGCAGCAGATAGGAATCACAACCATGTTGATGAAACATTTCCTTCACACCTAAACACGTGTTTACAGGCACTGGACCATATAATGTATATGTTTCACTTGCAGCTGTAAATTACAGCCCCTTTCAGTTTTGATAGCCCAGTGTTTATAGGTATCTAGTCACCATTGCCCTAAACATTCTTGCACTAGCTGGAAGCTAGGAACATTGGACAAGCAAACAAGCATAGAGATTATGGCTAGTAGAATGTCCCCACGGTAAACTATGAATTATTTGGAAACATATTCAATCACTGGTTTGACATGACGTATGATATACATTGACAAGCATCGATATCATTTGGAACCCAGACATCAGATGTGCCAAATAAAGGTCAGGTGCAGTAATTTATATTCCAATCCCAAGAATGCCATCATTGATTGTTACAAATGACAAGTGTCACTAAAATCACCGAAACATGATAAAACAGAAAAAAAAATCTTCAAACACAATAAATGCCAGCCAAACGCCATGAACAATAAAAAATTTACTCACATGATTTTCAAAAATTTCATGCTATGGAAGTGTACACCAAAAGATAAAAGACCCTGACATTTTGTGCAGTAGTCTGATACTGTCATTGTAGTCAGATATCATTTAGATCTGCTTACATTAATGTCTAGAATCGAACTTCAATAACTTGGTACATGTGCACATATATCGCATTGGAACCAATACCAGCATTACTAATTTACCCCTGAGCTGTTGAAGCTTCATAAGCGATAGGCCATGGTATTATTTTTCACCTGAGCATCAGGAAAGTTATTTGAGTGGGGAGATAGATAGCTTGGTAGGCAGTTGGTCAGGATAAATATGTATCAGCAATTGACTGATGTGAAGTGGGGGCAAAATTAACCAAAACGTTTTATTTGTTCATTATACAAATTCACCAACATTGACCCTGTCCAAAGGCAAAGAACAGGACAGCAAAGATAAAAGACAATCACTGAAAATTATAAGAAGAAGACACTATTTGTAGGACATAACATTATATTGATAAATAGTCAGATTAAAAAACTGTCATTGAAGGAAAGGAAGGAAGGAATTTAAGAACACAAAGTTAGAGGGAGGCAAGGAATAAAACACATCAATAGTTTACCAAATGACTTGAAAGACCTGCCAATGACCTGATAGAATTAGATGGAGGCAGTAATATTTGGTAACAGTGTTGCTGATTAATTGCAAATAAATTGCTTAGGCAACCTGGCAAGTGCTTGGAAGTTTCAATAAGTGATACAAATTGCTTCACCATGCAGGTATATGCAGCCTGTGTGTTGAAAGGAATGAACTTGTTGTTGAACTGGTTGTTCAAGACAGCTGATTAATTTCAAACTGAGGGTGTAGTAAAAACTTGTCAATTTTGTTGATTTATATGTAACATACAATTTATTCTGCTTTTTCTCGGATGTATTCTGATAACATAGAAAATGGGTGCTATAACTTGTTCCTCTCAGATATGAAATGATGCAATCTTTGTGATGGTTTCACATATTGAAATGAGACCACTGCACATGGCTAGAAACATGCCTCGTAGGTTCCTGGGCCGGGGGTGTCTGTGTAACTCTCCTTGAATCTCTTGTCCTGGTTGATCATCATGTTACCCCTGTGTACACTCAGTTTGGGGTTGTATAGACCTGGGCCTGAAGCAAAGACCATTAACTGTTACAACAATGGTCAACAGTAAAGAATACAAAACAGGTTCGTTATGACAATTTAAATAGAACATGTTGACAAACAACGAACTTTCTAGCAAGCAGTTATAGTTGCCTTCATCAGCCCTGAATGATTATTGGGAAAACTCCTTGTCTTCTAAAATAAAGAGCACATTCTGTCAGGTCAATCAGGCAAGATCTTATTCATGCTGACCTCCAGTGTGCCCTCTTTCTGATAATTCCATCCAATTCCTGATTTAGCTCATAGATTAGGATGATGCTGATTATGTTTGTATTTGCTATGTTCATTATCTGGAACATGTCCCTGGCTGAAACTACGCAGAGCCCTGAGAAACAATTCAGGCTGGAACCATGAAAAACAGTTCAGGCTGAATACTTGTGAAGTGCTTCAGGCTGTAGCCATGCAGAACAATTCAACCTGAATCCTTAAAACAGATTTCAGGCTAAAACTATGGGAACATGGGTGACCGGAGAGAGTGCACCTGCCCCCAGATCTGATTTTTTTTCTATTTAGAGTAGACTGTTTACTAGTTGTGCTAAATATATTATCAAGTATATTTGTTAATTAATTATATAGTTATATCATTACATTAATTGAAAATGAACATTTTGGAAAGTGTAAAGATTTCTGGTTGAAATTAGATGGCAAAATTGCTTTTTTACCCCAAAAATTTTTTTTGGGTGCCCCTGCTTGTGAAAGATTTCAGACTGAAAACTTCAGGCTCACCCCATCAAACAATCACTAGACTAGAAAGCAATAATTAAAAGTGGCAAATGGTCATTAGGCTGGTAGTGGGTATACATCAACTGTAATTGTCCCAGACCAGACAGGTCTTCTGGTGCCCTGGCTTCCATGCAGGCCATAATCAGGACTGATGCTTTCAAATGGCACCTATCATTAGGAATTATAGTATGATTTACTGATGCCTGTTTAGGGTAACTAAAAGATAAGATAAGCCTTCCCTGCAGCTGCCAACTGGATAAACTAAACTAGCGTCTGATGGTCCAGTGATCACTGACTACCCCAAGTGACATCACATGACCATTTCATACTGCCCCTGTTAATAACAGTTACATTACGAAATTTTTGGACTTAAATAAAAAATTCTTAAACCACCCCAAGTGATATCAAAACGTTTATAATCTACAATAAAATTGCCAAAAAATGTATGTAAATGTTCCTGAAAATTCCATCACAAATTTGGTTCTTGCAACCTTAATACATCTTTGTGAATGTAGAGTTTTGGGAAAATATGTGTGAGTTATTAGAATCCAGGACAAATGCCCTGCCAGACAAAAATAACCCCAAAATAAACCCCTTTGGATAAGCCCCCAAACTTCTTGAACAATCCTATGTATACTCAAAAGAAGGATATAATGTCATCATATTGAAATGACAAGACTACTGCATCTCTAGTTCTCTCTACATAAATCATGTCATCAACATGCCACGGCAGCGCTCTCTCTAACTAAGGTTTACATACAGCAATAGGCAATGATACTACCATTCTATACAGAAATCACTGTCATTATTATTTTTAATCAAACTTGCAATCTCGGCTCCACCAAAACTCTCATCAGAACAGTATAAAAAGAATGCAGAATGTTATTATCTCTGCTTGATTTCATCTGCCTACATCTCGCAACTCATTCCTATAAAACATGCAATATCAGGTTTGCCTGCGCTCATCAATTCTCCTACGTGATAGAAATCGATCGACCCGACCAATCTGTTTGTAAGCATGTCTCTTGGTTCCCAGGGAGCGAAGTTTGATATATCAGTGCATATATCTTGACTACTGTGTGACACATATATGACATCTCTGTGCAAGACAAACTGAGGCCATGGTTTCTAGGCACTGTGGTTGCTAAGGGATGGCAGAGTTCTCCAGAAGACAAGCTAAGGATTGGTTCAAGACAACACTGATCGAATGAACATGGCACCATCATACAGAGAATACAGACAACAGTCATGATACTGGACAACTGCTGGACACTAGAAACTGGACACTGGACAATGTGAGACTAGAAACCGGACAACTTGAGAAGACAACTGGCATAGGTGTCAGCATTATCACTCTTGGGTGGGAAATACTGTTTTCCCTTGGACCAGCTTACCCACTTTTTGGATGAAATGTCCAAAGTTTTTTTAATTAAAAAAAACAAAAAAATATTCATGGTAAAATCGATCTATCCGCTACATGTAAGGCCACTCTAGGCACATTTTATTTATCTGGTTTCAAGTGAATTCACATTTTCTCGTGTGGATATTCAACACGAATGAGAACAGCACATCAAACTGGTGACCTGTAAAACAACATGTTAAAAATGAAAAAAACAAAACAAAAAAACACGCTAAAATGACGAAAGTTGGGTGGAGGAGACCGTTTCCCACTTTCCTGGACACTCCCGCTATTCCATGACCAGATGTTGACTGAATTCACCTGTTCATGGGTTCCACATTAATACAACTTTTTAGGGACCACAAAAGGGTGATTACAGGTTTGGGTGGTCTTTAGGTGGAGTTCCCTGGTATGCACTGCACCAGCCTGCATTACTTATGTTTTTAAAGAAGTTGATTGCATAGCTAATACAAAATTATAGTGGAAGCAGTTTGTATTATGGTGTCTAATTATGTGTTCTGTGTTTCCAGTTTTCCTAGCAAATTATTTTCTACGTTTTCAATTGCCCTAGCTAATAATTTTCCTGTGTCCTATGTAAACAAATTTCTGGCTGTCCAGTTTTTATATCTTACCATTTTCCTTGATATTTTAGCAATTTGAACAATTTGTTAATACCTTCAGTGCTTTATCAGAAATGTTAATTTTCAGGAAGAAATTTAACATATCCCATTTGAAATCTAATCAACTGCTCTCCAAAAAGTTTCATAAAGTACAACTGACAGTAAACATACACTCCATTATTACACACCAAGCACTCCTTTGTCTGGTCAATTTATCACTGTGCTTGGCTCTCAGACAGTCAGACTATTACGTAAGCATCATGAATGTGTACTCATACACTTACAAGTGCTGTCATGCGTCCTTCAAAATAAAAAATTACACCTTAATATTCTAGTCAGTATTAAAAAAGTGTCTAGTATTGTCAGAAGGTCAAACTTAGAAAATGTTTTCACAAATGTAAGAAAATTAGTGCTAAAAGTCGACACAAACTCGACTATGAATTGTGAGCATTCTAGTGAGGGCAATGGAAGTATTCCTCTCTTCTCTGCTCATAGAACATACATCAGAGTCTATCAAATTATGAAAACCAGACTCTCCTTTTTATATACAATGTACTGTTTTGTTATACATACACTCTGGTTTGATTTTGGAAACATGTATTATCCCATGAAATGACAATGAATAGTTTAATGGACATTACAATGCAGGACACTAAACGAAATATCTTGTTAAACATGACTTGGTCATTGTTTCATAATAATTACCATGATATTTTATCTTAAAAACTTTACCTTGTGCTTAAAAATAGTCTATGAACATAAGTTTGTGTGGGTTTCATATGTCTGGTTGAACTTTTGATCAGTATAGCATCAAAGGGGAGGAACACCCCATTAGGGGGAGATCACACCATTACATGGTTACAGAGGTGAACATACTGAAGGCCTATGTTTAATCCCCTAATGGCCTAATGTTGCAAGGTTAACTTTCAGACACTGTCAACCAACATAGCCTTCTAGCAACAGTGGCCTCCACCACCAGGAGCTATCCCAACCCATGGAACTGTTCTCCCAGGGGGAAGATAAGGGACATTTAGAGGGCTATTCACTGATAGGGGACGGTGGGTTGGCCCCAGCATTATTAGGGGGGCAAACTGACTGACATCTGATAACCCTCTCCTAATTGTGCCAGAATCAACTGAAAATGCACCATGCCAGATAAGGATTTGACAGATGAGATTGGGACAGGAGCCAATTGCCAAGACTTAGAAGAATAAAACATGATTTATCTACCCAAGCCGAGCAGCTGACAAACACACTACACTTAATGGGCCAGATGCTTTTAGGCAAAAACTGTTTGCTTTTAAGTTTTGGCAGATTCACTAAAGAATAAGATGGTGCAGCAGAGACTTTGAAAGCAACTGCCACCCCACCAAAGGGTTTGATGATATAGCGCTGAGCATTGTCCCCCCCATGATCAAGACATGACCCGCCCATTACAAAAAAGTGTCTCCACTCCACTGGGTTTATATCAATCATTGTGAAAGTTTAATAAATCAAACACTGTTCCCTACTGCTGATTAGCCCATGAAGTTTCTGCTGATTAGCCCATGAAGTTTCTGCTGATTAGCCCATGAAGTTTCAAACATCTATGCATAGAACAATTCTAATGCAAGGATGTTGATGAACTAAATGGTTGTGCTCTCTGGAAAAGTAGCAATGGACTTAACGTCAAACTTTGGAACTATTTTTGTTTATGATGGGCATGGAAACTAAACTTTATTTAAACTTTAGATTAATTGTTTTAATCTAAATCTCATAGATAAAATAGTAAAAACTGTGAACAAGAAGTGGTTGATAAGATGCTATATTTATTAACTATGTCCATTTGTGCCAAATTATTATGAAATAAATTATTATGACATAAACTAAATATAAAGGCAAGAGGTTTTGTCAATATTGTGTGATTAGCACCTATCATTAAAACCTATCATTGAAAGTGGAATTACTTAATGTTTAATTTATAAGGAAATGCACTTCCTATTACAAAAAAATCTTACAAGAGTATCCTAGGAATAGTCATTGATCATTTCAAAAATATAAATGTCTGATTTTTTAAAGGCATACTATATTTGTAATATATAACCTATTTATGAGAAGGGTAAATGCTGGTATTAAAGTCAGCCATTTAATGGGGCTGTGGTGGGAAGGTTAGAAACGTAAAGTATTTGTACTTAGAATTAAGAGATTGATCATTTCAATACATTGTGCTGCCATCTTGTGGTGTGCATAATCACTAATTAACATCTGCACCAAAGGTGTGTGCACGTCGTTTGAAACATGGTGTATTCCAGTTTCAGAAAACTCTAGCCAGTAATTAATTGTTTTAAACAAATATCGCTGAATCACCAAACCAATGACCATTTTGGTTTTACTGCCCTACAGTGACACAGTGACACAGTGACACAGCCACGAAACAGTACACTTTCGTTCTGAGAACTGCCGCAACTAGTTAATATTAACAAAAGTACAAAATGCTTAATTTCTATAATTTCTTTGATATACTAAATATTTATCTTTAATTAAACTGTATTAAAAACAGACAAACATTTTCACAACGGACCATTTAGCATGTAGATGCATTTTATCCGGGATTTCATGAATCATTCAGTTTCCATCTGAGTCATAGTGTGGAGTCATCAGAACACAATCAGAACTAGTTATACAAAACAGGCAGAGATGTGTAAGCCACAGTTTATCAGAACACTGACTCTCCTGGAAGTTGGAGGCTGGGGTTCGTGGCTAATGGACCACAATAAGCATTACTTCATCAACACAGATAAAGCTGCTATGATATTTCAGAAGAGACCCTTGAACATTTCTGATAAGATGCAATAACAAACATGGCAGAAGTATGCAGAAGAGTGGGTTCAGCTGTTAGACAAAGATCAATGTGGGGGGGGTTATAATTGCAATCTGCACCCAAACATATCGACAGACAGCATTAATTGGACATCCATTCTTAGAAAAACACTGATACAAATTGATATGCACCATGTACAAGCATGCTGGCTTGTGTAAGCACATTTCCCTCTGAAATAGTTTAGCTTCTTGTCTTGAAAATAAATAAGTATTTGACCATAAGATTAATTTTTTAAAGACTTTGTGACAATATGAAGAGAACTCTCCTGAATTGTAAAGCAAATGTAAAATCTTACAGAGAATAAGACTTTTATTTCTGAAATGTTTGAGGAACCAACCAAACTTTAGGACCAAACAGGTGGAAGGGACCATACAGTTTTAGGCAAGAAAATATATTGAAAAAAACATTGCTTCCATAACAGTGGCTAGGCTTATATTCTTAGGTTCTGCTCCCCTCTCAATAAATGAGAGTAGATTAAAATGCAGATCAGATTGAATGACATAGGTTCAATGGCTTCTGTATCTTTTATTTCTTTCAAAGTTCTGGGAACAAGTGCATCACTCTAATCAGCCTCATCTTATGGGATTATGCTAAACGTTTTATCACTTTATAGATGAGCCCAGGGGGATGTTTACAAAGCAGCCAGCTCCTTCCCAGAAGGCCAGAGCACATCCTGTTTACAGAAGGTGGCAATTAAAGAGCACTTGGTGCACATCTGCATGGAGACCTGCCTAATGTTGGGAGATAATCACAACTGGGTTTATCCCTGTGGTCTTTGATGCTTCCCTTGGGCTGATTATCTGGTCAGTCCCAATGGATTTTTCCTACCAGAATTTTACTATGGGAATGGAACTGATACAGCAGTGCCACGTGGACATTCAACCAGGTGACTTTGATGCAGGGAGAAATCTAGCAACAACCTTATCATTACTGGCCACCCCCTCCCTGAGGGTTCTGCTAGGCAGGGCTCACTGGAGCAGATTAAAGGGCAACTGACCAAAGGAAACAGACACATCCCAAATGATGCTATCATTACTGCATGGTGACTGGTCTAGTAGAGCTAGTAGCTACAGTGCATATGAAATTCACCAAATACCCAGTGGCAATGCATGGAACCTGTGGACAAGCAAGTAGATATGTTGCTCTCTGATGATAGAAACTTTTCTAACAGCAACTGAATGTGTCCATATCCGCTGGGGTATATATGTCTGTATGTGAGGTTATATGTCTGTATGTGAGGTTATATGTCTGTATGTGAGGTTATATGTCTGTATGTGAGGTTATGCAGCCAAGAATAATAAGCACATGTGCATTGATTGCATACAATTAAACCATTTATAAGGTTATCCTGTTCACATAAATGTCACTATGTCAAATTTGCCTCTGGCATGACATAAAATAGTTCTCAGTACAATGTTCTAACATGATAGCTCTTGCTTAAGGAAGGAAAGAACAGCTCTGGCTAAGCTGCCTATGAAAAACCCAGAAATTGTCGGTGATATCATACTTTTGGATTTGGAGCCATGGCTTTAGTCATCTCCAGAGACATCCCTGTCTCCTAACCACACCACCCAGAGTTCTCCCCAAAGTACAAACTTTAGTTCTTGTTCCAAATGGATCACACTATTTAATTTCACTACTGGGCAATTGTTAATCAAGGTGGGAAAACAGCTAGGCATCTCCTGGGTGCTGAACAGATAGGGGAAGCAATTAGGAAAGTTTCAGGTGGCCAGAACCCAGCTTCTGAAATTGTAAGATAAACAAACAAGAGCATCAACTTAACCTTTGAAAGCCACACCCCTTGAAAATGCCTTTGATCTTAAGTCTGATAACAACTCAATTAAGTGCCATTATGCACTGTGCATGCTATTAAGTAAGACTCCAGCAGCATGCCCATTGATTTTTCATGAAACATTTTCACCCTAGTTGTTTACTAAAAAAGTGGCACACTTCTGTAAAAAAAATTGGAGATTTAAAAAAGTTTTACAATCTTTTTACAAGCTTTACGATCTTCAGCAGCATTTCCGTGAGAAGTTCCTTGATATATTTGCATTAAATACAATCTCTCAAACAGTGCAGAAACAAATGTAGTTCTCTGCATCCTAGGTAGCAGGGATTGGTTAGAGGGAACATTTGGCTCCCTGAAGGACACTCAGGGTAACATTAAGGCTACATTCAGCCCACCATATGCAACTTTGGCTGGCCAATATCGTCCCACTGGTGAATCATCCACATGGCATTAGCGGGGAGTCATAACTGTCTGATGACGAGAGAATGCGTGTTATTAAAGCTGAAAGAAACACTTATTTGACCTCTGAATAATGCTCATATGGATAGGATATAAGTAGTCAGAAAAAATCATGCTCTCCTGATGTTTTTTGATAATTGGTCTATAACAATTATTGTTGTCCAAATTGCCAATCTGCTTAATGTCAGGCAAGTAAAACAAATGCTAAAAAGTATGGTCTAACATTGAAGTGACTTAATTCGGATGCCAAGATTAAAGTTTTTATATCAAGTTTTACCTAGACTGCATGCACAATTAAACTAATAAATTATTGCATCACTATGGGCTTTTATTACATGAATAACTGATAGGCAGATTATATGGAGCAAAGTTTTCTTTTAACAGAACAAAATTGTGTAGTGGAAAACAGAGGAAGCTACAACTGTCGATATGTCTGCAAATTTACACTCCTGGAAAAATCATATTTATTAGTGTTATGCTGTAACATGTGTGCATTTATCCATTAAAAATTAATTTTTACTGTTCTCATGGTGTGATATATGTGCATGCCTGAAGGTTGTTAAAATAACACATGGGTCTTATCATATTACAGTTGGAATATTTCAGATGTGAATAAATCAAATAAAACTTTTATGCTTGACTACATATAATTATTTTTGTTTACTCATCCCCACTGCTTGTACATAAGTGCAAGATTTACAAAATACAAATACCAAAGGGTTTGTCTCCATAAACTTTAGTTCATAGATCACCCACCAGGAGCAGCAGGATCGGGTTCAGCGATGACGACATCTCTGGGTGGTGCGAACCTCGATGCAGAAGACTGGAATGCTCCGTATCGTTTTTTCGCACTATCGGTTCTCGGTTTTGCTTGCCATGTTCGACCCTGTGATTTTTCATATGACTTTCGCACATCATACGCACCAGGTGGTGGAATGTCCTGAAAGCACGAACAGCAAGAATTTGTCATTAAACTGATGTGCACCAAAATGTATGGTACGACTTGTTTCAAAAACTTTGGTTCCGATACCTGGCTTGGCATGTTATGGTGACGTTTTTAATCTGTCCATTAGTGATAGTGACGAACGATAGAGTGCGCCACTCAATTGTGACAAATGCAACTTTTAATTTGATTGTACATAACTAATATGCATGTACCTAACCTATTCAATTATCTGAAACCACACAATAAAATCACAAATATATATAAATAGTATTACCCATCATTTGTTTGTGACATTCTATAGTAAATATTTATATTGCACCACTTCTTCTGTAGAACAAACAGTGGCAATATGCAATGCTACATTTTGTCATTTTACTTCTGCGTTCATAATAAAATACAGTGGCAGTTATTTTAAAACCTCAGGATATCTTGCACCCTGAAAAATGTGTTTGTAAAACGGTAAATGGGCATATTTGAAGACTACACCGTAGGTTTATATTTCTCCAAGTGGGTTGGCAGCATGTCCAGAGGTCAGTGGTAGCAGGAGCCCGAGCTTGAAGGCAGAATCTAGTTTGTTTGGATGACAAATGATGAACAATATATTTATAATTTTCTTAAGGAAAATTCCATTGTAGGTGGCGTCAGAATAAACACCAAAATGTACTGTTCTCATAAAATCTTAATTGTTATTTTATCTACATCATGGAATGGATGGAAACACTTTTTGTAATGGTTTTAATGGAAAAATTAGTACGTAGCCTTTCATATGTGAGCAGTTCATCCAGGTAGCATCTCTGAAGAGAAGCATCTCAAGTACTACCAGAGATGGTTGACCTATTTTCACCTACTCTTTAATCTTGACCACTTGACCACACATGCGCTACATCTGTTACTGTCAAACTACATTAGAAACATCCATGATTTCTGCCAAGAAAAGAAATGCGGACACATCACAACAGTTCTCATAACAGAGTGCCTGAAGGAGACAGCAACCAAAGGCGCTCAGATTCCTCGCAGCAACTGAAGAGCATTCTGCATTCTTTTCAATCAGCTCTATTGATCACTAGTGAAGATGATCTATGACTTTGACGTAGCTTGGACTTTTCTGTGAGTTCACCTATATAATCAATGTCAAGGCCATCACTAGGCACTCCATCAAAGTGGCACACATGGGATATCTACACCGGCTGACCATCGATAACATCGCAAAGTTTTCTCATTTATAAATCTTATCTGGCATAGACTGTCTTGGTACAAAATAAATTTTTAACTGGACTCCCTGTGAATCTTGAAAATGTTCTTTTGACATTCTGAAAACTGTTCAGCATTTTTTATCATATTTTTGATATCATGTTCGGTTTAAAAATAGCCTGGCTGTACCCAAGAGGTCCTAAGGCCAAGTTATTATATATGAAAAAGGGAATGTTGTGTAATGTTAATTGTTATGCTTATCTATTTTGTGAAATGAAATGAAGCAGTCTATACCATAACAATAACATATCATCTTTGTATGAAATAACAAATAATTTCCATTAACCTTGCATATAGCACTAACTAACACATAAGTATTTATTACTGATCAACTACTTTTCTAGGTTTAACTAATTAAATTTCTTACTCTGACATCACTAAATTATAATTAAAAAAAAAACTGTAGCAAAATAACATAAATTGATTAAAGATCTGCTATCCTGGATATCTGCTATCCTGGATATCTGCTATTCAGTCTGTCATTCAAATAGCAGCTGCCTTATATTTTAGTAGTTGTGTTGTTTCTCTCAGCAGTCTCAGTCAGTCACTTTGTTGGCTCCCTACACTTACAATAAACATGCTTACATTCCAACTGACATATTTACAGTTATACACCACTACTATACAGTTATATCTTAATGGACATTTTACAGCAATATCCTGCTATTGTCAATCCATCTTGCTATCCAATGCCTCCCACTGGAATCTGCCCAGCAAGCCTATGAATATATTAAAAATATAATGTAATATGCTAATAGCTGCCCATCATTTATAAATATTAAATACATTCATGATGAAAGACCAGACAATGTCACTAGCTGTTGGAAATATAATCCACTCCAGCTGGATTCAGTTTTTATCATTATCACCATGTTGTACTGAACCGTGCTATTCAAAACTCTTTTTGCCGAATATAACCCTAACAATTACACGAAAAAGAGGAATGTTTTACTGTCATGTCTTGTGTCAAAATGGTCAAATAATAGTATCAGAATTGTCACAGAAATGCATAGGTTAAAGGTGTGAAAACTAGAATTTCATCCAAATGTCTGGGGAATCTAGTTCCAGTGACTTGCTATTCCTCACCCAGTGCCAGCCAGAAACAAGGGGGGCTGAAAGATGGACAGAGATGGGATGTTAATGACAACATCACCTGTCAAAACAAACCCAAAGACAGTCCCTGCCACACTCTTGGCTGTCAGGGCAGGACTCTATCGGCCCCATTACCCTGTCTTTTACAGTGTTTATTTAGTCTTTCATAACAGACTCTTGACAATCCCATTTAGGCCTCTTATCAACCCCTCCTTAATGGGCTCATGTCAGTATGTTTGCTTGCGGTGACTCTTAGAAAGCTATAAATGGGAGATTTATAGCTTTACTGCCTCTCAGTGCCAGTCAGTAGTATATCTCTTATGCAACTCACTTGGGAAAATTTATTGTTGACCACTCTGAAGACATTCTCAGGGAGAGAATACAAGCTAATTATTTGTTGACTTGTTTGCTGAAATTTAAGTACAATTTAGAAATAGTTTAGCACAGTTTTGCAAAGTTATATATTTGTTGTTTCATTTATAGTTCTAGAGAGCATAAAGCACAGAAAGTCAGGGTTCAATAGGCTAAGAAATAGCAAAGGTTGGAGCAGAGTAAGTTATGTTTTCTGAATGTCACCACATGCATAGAGGGCACTGGTAATTCGTGTGACACTTTTTTTATACCAATGCTTTTTATAATTAGGAAAGTACTTTACTGGTTTATGAAGAAACACACATGGATACAGGTTTTCAAAGTCACATGGACCCATAAAGTAAAAGTTTGAATACCAAAATTTTTAGCAGCCATACTATATTTGTATTTGTCAAGTCTAAACAAAACTAATTATCGAACTAGCTGTTTATGTCCTACTGGTTCAAACACAATTAACAACATCATGCACAAGAATAAATAAAATATGTCATTATCTCTTTTGACATTTTGTTCCTGGTTACAATAAAAACATTCTGTACCGTCACGTCAAAGATATGACATGCTATATATGTGGCATAACAAGCTTTTTTGTCCTGTGACATTTTAATATCGACATTCTGTGCCACAAGCCTTCTGAAAGAGTAAATCGATCAAGGCACTTGCTTCCATGCTCTGGTTTTTAAACACTGAATTTTTTACAGTTAAACAAAATCATACTAACAAGATTTAAGAACTCTTATATATCTTATGCACATTACCACTGGCAGTAATGATGAAGTCATCTGATAATTTTCTGTTTTACTTGTAAATAACTGAGTGGTAGTGATAATACATTGTATAGTCTATTAAACATAATTACCTCTCAAGAAACTTGGTATTCGATCTGAACATTTCGACCGCATCCCGCGGTCTTCTTCAGCGACTGAAGTTATGGATGTGTCACATGACCAATGTCATGTGACACAAGCTGGAGCAGGACTTGTGGGAGCCCCTGGCCAACATCTTGGTTCAATGTAGGTTTCTCTCTGTGGATGTTAATCACCTCCTTTATTTTACTCCTGTGCCAGTTCTCATCATCCTAAATAGTGTTGTGTACCAACAGTGACCTCAGGGTGTTGATACGTTTGTGGTAAACTGGGATGTCATAGGACTTGAAAATCCTTGCTTGCTTGAAAATCCTGGCTAATTGTTTAATTAGTTTACTAATGTAGGCCAGTGGCATGTTGTCTTCTGCTGGTTTCTGTGGTGGTGTTCTCCTTCTTTCTCCTTGGTTGCGTGATGTTAAGCATCCAAGTTTTTTTGTAACTGGTTGCTTGTGTCACATGACATTGGTCATGTGACACATCCGTAACTTCAGTCTGCTGAAGAAGACAGCGGGATGTGGTCGAAATATTCAGATCGAATACCAAGTTTCTTGAGAGGTAATTATGTTTAATATTAACTGAGAAACCAGATCATCTATCCATTCAAGGATTTTATAGTCTGTTTTAGAATTGCACCTATGCCTTTTTAAATATCATACAAGCCCGGACTTAATTCTATTTATTTATTCATTTATTTATATGCAATTTAATGCTCTATTATTTTGTTGTATTTAATATCTAATTTTTTACGTGTACCTATGTGTGATATTTAACCTCTATGGTCGCAAATCAAAATAAACTGTTACTACTACTAAAAACATTCACAAAATGTAAACAGCACAGTTGTAAATACTTTTTTACAAATAAATAATGGTTAACAAAAGTGCAAACAGTTGATAACTTCCATGTAATACAAGTGATAATTTCCACAATTACTCATTCATTATCTGCCTACCGTCCCACTTCCAATGATAAGGAACAACCAGGGCACATACCTGTATCTGCATTTAACTAACAAAAGGTCATAAGTCACTCATTATGTCAAAAATCCAAATGGGGCAAACCAATAACCCAATGACCTTTTCTCCAGTTTCAGGGTGCGCTGACACATTCTCATTCCCACGTGTCAATCAACCATTCCCATCCTGGCAATCAACCATTCCCACCCTGTCAATCAACCATTCCCACCCTGTCAATCAACCATTCCCATCCTGTCAATCAACCATTCCCATCCTGTCAATCAACCATTCCCATCCTGTCATTTCCTTGTCAGTTCAAGTATAAATAAGGAATAGAATTATAGCTGGTCATTTCTTCAATATCATTTGAGGGGCCATGTAATATCAATCACTGTAAAATGTTGACTGAATTCGCCATATTTTTTATTTGCAAAAATTACATAACCACAACAAATTCTTTAACAAAGTAATACATTATTTAGAACCTCCTGGTACAAACCTTTAACTATAACTGTAAAAATATTCTGTAAAAAAGTGAAACATGGCTGACAAATAAGGGTTTCCAAATGGGAATAAATAACAACTAAAGGACAACATTAATACAAGTAATATTATGAAATGTTATCTTTCATTTCATTTTGAATATGTGCATTTAACAACACCATCTTATTAGCATGAAATATACAAGAATAATTTAACTGCAAAATTTTAAAAGTGCTTTTTCTAATGCCAAGATATTCTGCTCATTTTGAAGAGAGGCAAATTGACAGGAATTCACTAACTCCTTTATGAATTTAAATCGAAGATCTGTGAAATCAACATTTACAGCAATCCATGTGATTTAATAGACATTTTGTTTATTCATGGAGTGCTAATCAACCATCTCCCTCTTAAACATTATACAATGTGACAGATATACCCAATGCCCTGTCTTGGCATAAAGTCAACAAAACCCTTTTAGGTGTAATTTCTAATCCCAATAGACAGATAAAAACAATGCTAATTGATGAAAGTTTATGAGGCACAAATTAAGACCAACAGTTTAGTGGGATCTAATCAAATAGCAGGCTTTTAGTGCCTTTTGCCTGGCAGAGTGGGTGGACAATTGGTTTATAATGCAATCTCTTTGAAGCATTTGAGAAATGTATAAGATAGAAACCATTAATAAATCTTTGAAATGAAGCTGCCTCACCTTTTTCATGATGATTTACTGTTGGCTATGATATGAAATAGTATTAGTGTCTCAATCAGAGAATCAGTGTATGATGCACATTAAATACCCGTCTATTGCAGTGCATTTTGAGAAAAAAACTACCAAAAGCAAACCTTTTTATTCATTACAAGACCAGATATTGTATCTTTTGAGTGTATGATTATATTTAAAATGTTTTGCTTGTGAATTACAATATGATGGATATGTCATATCACGTACGTTGAGATATTTTTTTGTCTTAAATTGATATTTTCGGTAATCAATTAATGCACACAAATGCGCCCCCTAGGAGTGGGTGAACCAACATTTGGGGAGAATCCGGGAATGTTTACTGTATGGTGCATGAATGTACTTGTAAGTAGAACTGTCCATTGAAGTTCAATGATTATTGTTTGCAGAATCTGTCTCATATCACTGAGTGGCCTTTGCCATCTAGGGTCTGTTTAACACCACTGAGAACCAACAATGCATCTAGTCACACACATAGCAACAAACTGTCCTCTGTTGCATCTTAACAGCTCCTTCTGTAATCTGTAGGCAGAGATTTAAGTCAAGTGGTTCCCTGTTTATCCATCCCTCTGTTGGGGGAGCACCCTGTGTAGTCTCCATTAACCCTCCCTGGGTAATCTACAATCTACAGTCTCTGCCCAGCTGTTATTGTCTTTCTTGTGAACAATCACTGCAAGTTATGTAACAACTGATTAAGAACCACTCCACCTTCAGCATCAAGACAGAAAATAGCCTCCAGCTTATTAATGATACTGCTCCGTAAAATACCTGTCAAACCAAACCCCAGTTATTGTTATTTCATACGTGTTAACAATTAACGTTTTAACATTATATTTTGTCATGAAATGTTAGAAAACATAATTTGTTTGTTTTTTAATAATGATGAGTGGTGAAGCTTTGAAGCTTTTCTATTTAATTCTAGTTATGTAAATTTCTGTAAACTTCCACAGCAAAAATAGACACTAAGAATTAGTTTCATAAAGTGTGCATTTACTATTTATTTCAAGGGCTGTATATCATACTCAGTATCCCACATTGTACACTGTACTACATACCATATAGCAGGCACTGGAAATGCTAAACTATAATATTTAATTGATTTAATATAGTACCTTACTGGAGCAAAAATTATAGTACACACTGTGTAGTTTTTAGTTTAGATAACTGCAATTAAAATAACGTTTTTATTATAACAGTATGACTATAAATATAAAATACCTAAATAACATTTCAGCACACATGTCATATAGCAGACACCAATGACATAATGCAATATTTATTTAATTTATTTAATATGGTACTTCACTGGTACTAAGGTATACTGAACACTGTTAAGTTTTGTCTAATAATATGTACCCTCTTCAAGTAGCAAACTTTCAGTAATTTCTCCCCAAACAAAAAGTTTTCGCTGATGACAAGTGCCCCTCTAGCCTGGTCTAGAGAGAGGTTTTGTGGTATCAAACCACTCACTGGGTGGTTTCAAGCCATGTCAAGCTTTTTGAAATAAGTAATAAAGCATAAAATTGTTTTATGATTATGACCAAGTTGCCTGAGTGTTTTAGCTGCCATTTTCCTTATGGATGGCCGTTTCTGGACCAAGCATGCCGCACTGGCTCCAAGGTTCTTAGCAATGACAATTAACTACTAGCGGTTTCCTTATACTGCTTGTGATAAACGACACAAGCTGGTCTGCTAAGTGAAGGCTGTCTACTGTGCCACATAACTCAGGCAGAGTCTCCAGTTGTCCCCACAAGAAGTTTGCTAGTCATAACATGCCTGGGCACCCAACATGCCTACCAGCCCCAGTAGACTGGGAGGGGGCGGCTTGCTGTCTGATGAACAGGGTGTTATTCTAAACACCATCAGCAACCACAGCATAACCTCCCACTTCAGGGGAACAATATCTGGGTGGAGGGTGGGTAGGTTTCTGGGAAGCACCATTACTTTGGTGCAAATAATCCATCGGTGCATAGGCCTACATTCTACCACCAATAATCAACATTTGTGTATATAAATATATGTCAGAAAATGGGCGTAACATCATCAGATCTATTACCAATGATTACATAATGTATTCTCTAGTTAGGAAACTACTGTTTTACTTACTTTTCCATTATAGACAGCCATTGATTTGTTACGGGTATATGAATATTATGTCTTGGGGTGCTTGCCCAAAACTGAAAACTGTTTTATTCTTTCAAAGTTCAGAGAGGCAGATATACTTGGTGCCCATTGAACCTGACAACACCATAGATCTACCAAATGTTTTTATTTAAATGTCTCTCCTCAATTAAATTTTTTTACTAGTCTCATTTCAAATTCATTTTGTGAAAATTCAAACCTACCTCGTATTGACTGCAACATGCTAGCTCGTTTGTGTAACCTTTGTACTATGTAGTTTTGTGTGAAATCATCAAACTATTACATTACTTAATGTTTGATCAAATATTAAATGAAGTGAAAATAGAAATATTGAAAACTCATGAATTTCACTCTTGGTGAAATTTTTTAACTTTATCATGTGATTGGTGAGAGGATGGAAGTCACGCCTATGAACGGCATTGACCCGAACAGTGTCTACCATTTTGGATATCCAGTATTTTGGGCCTTACCAAATCTAACGACTAAAGTCAATTCTTTCGATGATTTGAACAAAAACAGGCATTTTTAAAAAATAAACCGACTGTGGATGTTACATAAACTATTCACACTCTACATAATAGGACACCAATGAACCGGATTTACTATAGGCTAAATCAGTTGAGGATGGACTTTTAAAAGAGTAACTACACTGCATAAGGCCATATACATTTTGTGTCTGCTACTTTCCTTAAGTATGCAACCTTCATTGAGCGAAAAATTTAATATGTGGTCATAATGGATTCTTAAGGTATGACCAGAAGGAACCAGATACAGACTGGTTAATTGTTAGCAACAGTTGTCGTGGATAACCTGGGTTAAAACAGGTTGCTGAAAATATCTGTAGATATAAATGCTTATATTTACTTTGATCTATGACAATCATAATTATGCACCCTCTTTTATTAGTTCACATAGCTTACATGTTCAAGCTAAGCTAGAAGTTTATTTACATCAAACATACATGTGAAGTTACATAATAATTAGGACATAATTTTTATAAATAGAAATGATCCAGGGAGGTCTGTGCTAAAACCTAAAAGTTAAATCAAGTTATTACGTATGCTACCCAGTGGCAAAAATGTAGGAAGAGGAAAATGTCTTGATGAATATATTGGCAAAATTTTTTTTCGTTGCACAGTATAATTTTTAATTAACAAACCAGTTGCTTTATTCCAAGAGAATGTCTAATTATCTAGATTATGTACACATATATTTTATCCTACCAACATAGTTTTTATGTAATATTTGAATTTGTTATTCTGTATATGATATAACTGTCTAGACTATAAAATTATATATATTTATATATTATATGGATATATATATATATATATATATATATATATATATATATATATATATATATATATATATATATATATATATATATATATATATTATATATATATATATATTATATATATATTTTTTATCCTATCATCATAACTTTTTATGTAATATTTCTATTTTTTATTAATTGCGTGTAATGTTATATGATATAATTGTATAGATTTAGTGCTGTATAAATTAATAATCATTAAATATATCTTGAAAAGAGGATGTCATTCTGCATCTCTGGAGATTAGGATGCATTGTCTATCAGTTTGTTGCATCAGTCACTAATAATGTACCATATTATCTGTCATTTGGTTGTGGTTTCACATTAGTGGTGGGCTGTTTAAACATGTGACTCACTCTCTGGGCTGTCCCAGCAGAAATCTAACTAATTAATAAATAATTTTTTTTAAGGTGCATTATCCTAAAATGAAAATGAAAGTCAATGTATTTGACATATATCAAATAATACAATAAAAACAATATTACATCAAAAACAAGGTAGACAATGACGATAAAATATAATATTAAACAAAAAAGTTATGTTCCAAAATGTACTTCAGTGAGAAATTTTTTATTTTAAGTAATTACTGAAGTAGCAAAAAATCATGACCTAAAATCAAGGGCACTTATCATCAATGGAAATTTACACATTGTTATTTGATTACATTATCTTGTTTGAGCAAGGCCCACTTATAAACCCTGACTCCATGAACGGAAACGATTTTCACAAAACCAATTTACGACATATATAGTAATGACTAAACCCAACTTGAGATATAGGATCAACACAGGTACAACCTGATGACAGGTACAACCTGATGACTGGTACAACCTGATGACTGGTACACAGTACAGCTGATCTGTGGCAACAAAGAGATGACTGAACTGACAATGCAGAGGGAGAGGGAGAGGGAGAGGGAGAGGGAGAGGGAGAGGGAGAGGGAGAGGGAGAGGGAGTCAGAATGAATACTAGACTCATTCCTGTGAGTCAACGGGTGACCAAGACACTCCGTACCAGTAATGTGGCCATTTTTTCCATGGCTCTTGAAGCCAGGCAGCATTGTTCACTAGTATGGTTTGTTCTTTCTAGCCCACATACTCTATGTAGAGTAAATGAATCTAGGGTTCTCCACTTGTTAAGCTGATGTGGAAAATGGTGGATTTAGGGTGTGTGTGCATAATCCCACAAACCTGACCAATGTAGCTTTTTTGTGATGCACGCATGCATGCATGCACACATATAACTATCAAATAAAATAAGTAAATAAATATATAATATTTAATTCTGCTTGTTTTGTCTGATAGTTATTTGCTTGTTTCGTTTGATTATTTTGATTCATATCTCTATTTTTAACTTCATATGCCTGTAATAACATTTTATTCGGTTGCATTTTTGGCAGTAATTATTTTCATTTTCATGTAGAACCCACTGAGCCCTGCTACAATGGCCATCTTGATAGATTCGCAATATGTGTTTTCTTAAACAAATTCCCTGTTAATTTTTAATAGAATTACCGGTGTCACATATTTTTGCACAATGCCTCTTTGGGTTGATGGATGAGATAATACAGATGGCCCAAAAGAAACTTTTAAAGTGAATGTAAGCTAGATTCAATGTTTACAGCATTCTGATGAATTCATTATTAGCATACCTCTTAAAATGTTCTTGTTGGACCTTACAAGAAAGAGATCAACTGTGAGCTACACTAAATTTCCCTCATCTAAAGGGCTACTGGAGCGAAGAAGATTGATTGTAGAAAGATTTTCATGCAGCCAGTTTGCAGTGAGCAACTGCACCAAGAGTAGTTTTTCCACATAGCCATTCGGCATTTAAGTCATCTGATTCATGGTCACATTTACCAGTGGGCGTAAACGATGGAACACTGTGGCATGAGTCAGACAAACAGATGACGAACAGTTATTTTAAGTCATCAAAATGACCTTAACATATGTGGCATTTCAGTTGTTAAATGACTGGCATAAATTATATTGAGTATTGGGAAGCCAGGATAGAACTTAGATTGCATGTTTGCAGTGATATGCAATGTGCATGTTTGTCCTACATAAATATATATTTAAGAAATATATTTTACCCCAAACTTTCTTGGAATATTACAGACTAATATTCACAGATAAATTAAGTAGAAAAGGAGTGTTACCAGACATGGCAAAATATCTATAAAAACAGCCATAAAAATGGGTCACAAAAAGTTTTGATACGGACTTCAAAACAAAGATGCTTCAAAGAACCACTTACAATATCATATCAAAAAGTAAAACATTAAGAACACAGTCTTGGAACTAGAAGTATATATATAATATATATATATATATATATATATATATATATATATATATATATATATATATATATATATATATATATAGCAAAAAGTCTGCACAGAGTCTTGGAGAGGAGCCTCATTGCCATTTAGCAGACAGGTGTGCAGTTGAAATAGTCTTCCCTCTACAAAGTGGAAATGGTGAACATTCATCACCAGTGAATTAGTGGTGTCAGAAACCAATGGTGGCTCTGGTAATGTAGACAGACAGAGGTGTCCTCCCCTGATGGAGGAAGGCATTTGCTGGGCCAGAAGGAAAATTGGCAGGAGCCATTAACCTGCAGGACTGGGAGTCACAAGGCAGGACCATTTACAAAGTGTTCCTGTTCCCCCTCCTTCGCCCCCTCACCCCACCAGGTGCCTGCCTGGGATTGTGAACCTCCACATCAGCTGCCCCTGGCAAAAACTATAAGCTGTCATAAGTGGTTAAGGTAGATGAAAGTGACTGGAAAGCCATGGGCACATTTTATCACCCTTCCCCATCACTCTGCCTTGCAGACTGACTGCTTAAAACATTGCATCACATAGGCAGCTCTTATCAGGAATTATGATATGCCATGTCTGGCTCCTCTCCAGTGTTGGTCAACATTTAATGTGTAGCATCTTAATGAGACATTTATGACCCATGGGAAGGCTCAATAAAAATGAAGCATTTGGGAAATAAGTTTTTACTCCAAAATGGCTGCAAAAGCAGGGTATCTTGTTTATTGGTGAAATATGACATGTATACCTTCAGCCATTCAAAAGTGGCATTATTTTGTAAAAATATGAGAATTAAATTGTACATTTTATAATATAAATGAGGAAATGTTTGTGGTTATTGCAAGAAGAGTGAAAAATGTTTATATAATAATTGTATGTACACTGTATATACAAAACTGTTATACATTTGTACATATTATGCACATACATATATTTATATATAAAATAGACACAACCATGCACACATGTAATTACAGTACATATATGTATGAATTGATGTATGTATAAATGAATGTATATATATGTATGTATGTATGTATGTATGTATGTATCCATACATACATACATACATACATACATACATACATACATACATACATACATACATACATACATACATACATACATACATACAAACATACATACATACATACATACATACATACATACATACATACATACATACATACATTTATAGATTCATAAATATGGATGTATTACTGTGACTCATATGTTTGTTGAAAACAGCATCATTTGCTGACACATATCTATGACCACTTTTAGGTAGCACTGTACCATTGTAGTGATTAGGATACATGTACTAGATAGAATCTGATACAGCAAGTGGCTTTGTGTGTGGTGAGGGGGGATAGGAACACTATGTGGGTGGTCCTTGTGACCACTCGTCAAATACAACTACAGATTTGTCTTCCCAGTGACGCTAACAGAATCATCTGCAAATAAGAAGACAAACTTGCACAATTTTAGCAAATGCTTGTTTTCATGCGTGTAAATATTTGGACCCTCACTGTTTATTCTTCACCAGTATCAGTAACGATTGTGTCACTGTGTTGTTCTTGGCGCCACTATTATTGTGATAATTAGAGGTGGGAGAGGTTATGTATATGTGAACTTGAGATGATGAATGTTGTCACTGTTGTTATTATAATAAATATTATGATATTCATCATCATTACTTCAACTACCTTGTGCCTACACCTCATCATTGTCATCACTACCGTTGTTCTCATTCTGTCACAGATAACCACCCCTACCTTTGTGGGCAGTGGGTGCTCGGGTAACCGCGTACTGAGGGAGGCAAAGTTTGATGTTGGTTGTTGGAAGCGCTGTTTGAATGGTTTCTCCTTGATCTGGTAGTGCGCCGGCCCAGGCAGCTCCACCTCGTGCTGTCTCATCATCGGCTGGATCCTCATCGCCGTGCTGCCAAAGATTCCCCTCCGAGTGCTCTCGATGTAGGCCTTCCTCATGCTCTCGGAGCCCATGCCCGAGATGTTGTAGGAACCAGGGCCTGGGGAAAACAACAGCAGCATGATGGGATGGTGATAGTTGTCGTTTGTCTTTAATATGGAAGAATATTGGAATGGTGCATGATGGGTGATCTGGTAATGCCCAGCACTGGGGTGAACTCCCCATTTCCAGGAACAGATTCCCATTTCCAGTAATAAATTCCCCATTTTCAGGAACAAATTCCCCATTGCAAGGGAATAAATCCTACTCCCTTAAAAAACCCTCTCTCCCTCCAACCTCCAAACTTGTATGTGCATGTATGAGTGCACATGTAAACACACACAATTGTTTATGCACATGCGTGCACATGCGCACACACGCATACATGTTTAACCACACATACATGCAATCACATCATATCATAAACCGCAAAATGCATAAAAAATCAACAACAAACACAAACAATTAATCAATTTGTGCATGGCATCGATAAATACACGTGATCCCATTCTGACCAATTTATCATTTAAATATCCCGTACAATTCAGTCATGAGAACAATGCTGAGCCCATGCAAAGCCTATAACGACTGCATCTTTCTATCTGATGAAGATGAAAGTGAATTATTGCTTAATAATTAGTCAGACAAAATGTATCAGTCATTGGATCAGAATTCCTTGACATTTGCAAGCTGCCAAAGGTTTATTAATGGTGGCTGTTGGCTCAGATAAAGAGATGACATAAGCCCAGTTTATTATGGTTTATTATCTGTTGCATCCAGGGTCCAGAATGCATTAGTTGGCTAATATGGTGATTTACTATTGAAATGATGAAGCAGCCTTAATGAAGGCATGATCTCACAGTTCAATGATATTACTCTCGCCCCTTTCCTGGTGGTCTGGACACTGGGCACTGCTCCAAGTGCTGTCTTAAAACTCTTTCCTCTTCTGATTTAGTCTATTGTGAATCTGGTTTGTTGATGTTCAAATATATAGTGTGTGAACAGTTTAAGTAAAAATTTTATCCATCCTATCACCGATCACTTGGCGGTCACAAGATTTCACCAACAGTGAAATTCATGATTTTTCTGAATTTTTATTTTCACTTCAACTGACGTTTCACCAAACATCAAATAATTTAATAGTTTGTTTGATGATTTCACAAAAAAATACATTAAAATGTTGCACAAATGAGTTGGCATGTCATAGTGGATACTAGGTAGGTTTGACTTTTTGCAAAATGAATTTGAAATGAGACGAGCAAAAAATAAAATTTTTAAGGTTTCAGTTAACTGTTCATGGGAGTGGCTCGTGTGGTCACAGTGGATGACACACAAACCTTTTACTTCAGTTTGAGAAATTATAAGTCTATTTTCCAACCAAAGAAACAATGATATTCATAAGACTAACATAAGGTACACACACAATCAGAAAGTAACTCATCAGACATGAACAAGGATGACAAAACTTAACACATTCCATTTCGACAGCATCTTTGTTTTGTGTCATTGAACAATCTTGCCCACAAGTTTTTTATTTACCAAAGTAAATTTTCTTGGTTAATTTCCTGACTCAGACCATGTAAGGAGAACGTGTATATTCCTCTTTGCTATTCAAGTAGCATAGACACAGCATAGGTCTATCCAGTTTAACCATCTGTGGTCCAAACACATGTTAGAGGCCTTGTCATACTCAGACCTGTTAAGTCTCCCGTTTCTGGTGAGAAGCTCCCGCTTTTGGGACCCATCTTCTATTCTCCCACATGGAAAATTAAATCTCCCGTTTTTCATGATTCCTCTTGTTTTTATGTTTCATACTGTTTTCCTCCCAATTTTTTATTTTTATAAATAAAAATAATTTAAAAATAAGAGAAGCTTGGCTCAAAACACCTACCAGGTACTTTTCATATGCATCCACAGAGATAAATGAAACCAGAAAATAACCACTGCACATCTAAACTCCTGAGAAATCATTAAGTAAATTCAGCTGGGCAGCTGCAACGGGGCATAATCTTATCCCAGCTAAATCTTTAAAATTCCTCCACATTTGAAGGCCTGTTATTTACACGGCATAACTCAAACCGTGGGCGTGCCAGCACCATGAAGACTACAACAAATTGCAACAATTACAGATTGTTGTCAGTCCCTGAAGACCACTATATTGACTCATTTACAGGAATAACCATTGATGTTTAGCCAGAGAATCGCTCCATCAGAGGGGTTAGCAAATCCACTGGGCTTACAAGACACTAGCTGGTTCCGACACCGCAATCAGACACAAATTCGGTCTTCATCAGTGTTATTGTGTCCCTTCCTGTAGCCAGCCAATCTGGGTTGATTCAAGAAGAATACAGGAGAGGAGCGGAAAGAATGGGAAGACCACTCGTGTGGGATTGCTCCGGTGGATCAATCATTGGGGAACTCACAAGATGGAGGATTATTGGGCGCGGATGAAGATCATATTATGGATTACATGTAATTGGATTGTTCATGTGGATTACTTTGCCTTTTATAGATGGATGACTGTGTGATGCTAGACGAGATGATCTGGTTTGATTTAGTTTGGCAGCGATTCACTAAATGTACATATTGAGCAAACATATAGATGTAGCTAGCTGCAGGAAGGCTAAATGCATTGTGATGGTTTAGCATTTGTGATGAAATAGGTCACTTTTAGAAAACAGAGGAGAGCCAAGAAGTGCAGAACATTACAGCCATGCAGTACAGAACATTAGATTCGTGGAATGCAGAACATTAGATTCATGCAGTGCATAACATTAGATTCGTGCTTTGCCGATTAGGACACATGCTGTACAGAACATTAAAGCCATGAAGTGCAGAGAAGTACAGAGCTATGCAGTGCAAAACATTAGAGCCATGCAGTGCAGAACATTACAACCATGCAGTGCAGAACATTAGAACCATGAAATACAGAGTAGAACAGAGCCATGCATTGCAAAACATTATAACCATGAAATGCAGAGAAGAACAGCCATGCAGTGCAGAACATTAGAGCCATGCAGTGCAGAGTAGAACAGTGCCATGCAGTGCAGAACATTAGAGCCATGCAGTGCAGAACATTAGAGCCATGCAGTGCAGAGTAGAACAGTGCCATGAGAGCCATGCAGTGAAAAAGAAAAACAGGCAGACCCAAAACTACTTGGAGGAGATCAATAGCCGAGGAAGTAAGGAAACATGGAACCACCTGGAAAGATAATAACAGAGTGCATTGGAAAAGAGTCCAGAAAAGAAAAGAGATCCATGTAGTGTAGAGTAGAACGGAGCCATGCAGTGCAGAACATCAGATCCATGCAGTGCAGAGTAGAACAGAGCCTTGCAATGCAGAGCTGAACTATGCAGTCCATAACAAACCAGTTTGATGCCAGTGTGGACCAGACTGAGCAGGACGTAGCCAAGAAGTGTGGTACTGAGAAGACCAGAGCAGAGTGGCAAAAAACTAAGCCAAACTGAATTGGTTAGATGATTTATATTCTAATGCATCAACTCTTAAACTTATACGTAAACCAGTTCTACATATTTTATCCAAATTATTGTCTGCTGGATTCACTGTCGATATGAACAGTCTACTGCAGCTCTCCTCCCCTCTCCCCCTACCCCCTACCCCCTACCCTCCCACGCTGTCTTAAAATGCCTTTTTTTGTGGTACTGTACAACTTTTCATAATTTTTATGTTAAACGTACAATTACATATATAATTAATAAAAACAAACCTGTCAACATAATTTTACTGACTTATTTTGTTGTAAAATAAGATACAGGTATTGTATTCGACCAAATAAGTGCACAGTATGCCTAAAAAAAATTGGGTCATGGAAATTTTTGTATAAGTTTACAAAAAAAATTTTCTCCTAACAATAAGGTAACTATTTTACATTAGTGGTGTCATTTGGTGAGTAATGTAGAACAACTGAACAACTGCGTAACACCAGATGGCGAAATTGTTCAGTTGTTCCACACTAATCAACTTACAATAATTATGTATCCTGCTAATTAAAAGTTTGAATATGGTATGTCTTTATATGACCCATAAACAAGTCATATGACACCTTGTCACTAAGATGACAGAACCGAGCAAGAAGTGGACCACAGTTGCTTAAAGCATCTGTAAATAAGAGCCTGGGGAAACTGCCCATTAGTGGAGCACACAGCCCCTCAGTTACAGCCAGTAATGTCCCATTGGTTTACACTGGGGTTGAAACAATGACACTTTCTGATACCACTAATGGAGAAACACTGTAAACCAGATATACAGACCTTCTTGACAAGGATTTGGACTGTGTCAGTTAGGATGCCATATATGTATGTGAACAAATCTGCAAATCTAAATCCTCTTAGATACTATCATGACATTCATTTATAGCGGCTATGTTAAAGACATTGTAGAAGAAGTTATAACATTCTGGGGGGGATAACACTTTTAGTTGTAAATGTTTAAATTTATTCATACAAATTGATGAAAAGCCATACAGTGCTACTTAGAGGTCATTTTTATGCTTTTTAATAGTAAAATGAAATTGCTGAAATAAACATTTTAATTTGATGGTTTATACAACACATCATGGGAAATGTTTATATAAATGTAAAACAAAACATTCCTATATTATAGATTATTCATATCAGCATGTAAGTTGATCCCGTTTTCTGCTACATTCATATTGAAAGTAAGTTAGATATGTGTTAGAATACTGAAGGAGGAACAGCGAAGGTTCAGAAAGCTCCATGAAGCACTAACAGTATTCTGACAGGTGCTTCACTTATTTTCAAGCTTATTCACAAGTGTAACATTCACCTAGGTGAACCCTTCCAGGAAAAATGCTGAGTGATGTTTCCATAATAACCTGATCACTGCACTGGAATTCCATTTATTCTTTTTATTCCATGTAGTCCGAGGGTAAGACTACTTTGAATGTGACAATAAGGTTTAAATGAACCTCATAGCTAAAAAAACTTGAATTTATAAAAAAAACTTATGAGAAATGTGCAATATCAAATAAGATCTTTGCAGTGTAATAAAAACCTGAGAGAAAATGTGCCACATATAAATAGACATTTTGAAAATACACCAATACATAACTACAAATCAGTATGTCTTCTGCTATTACACGTGTCTATTACAGTGTTGCCTGTCCCTGTCTCACATGAACTACATGAGATTAAGTAAATATTTACAGTCTTTTACCTTCCAGGACTTGGGGATAGTTTCACTGACATTATAATAAAAAAAAATACAACATACGATCTCTAGTCCATAAATCTATACTCCATAAACATGCATAAAGTGTTTTTGAGTTTCTGCAAATGGCTTGCGAGTTTTGGAAAAAGGAAGATTTTCGTGGTTGCAAGGTTTATGGACTGCTTTATGGTGAATGTCTTTGTTATACTTATTTATTATGTTCATTAGAAACTGGCAAATGATGTTTTATATTTCGCAAAATTATGTTTTATTTTTTACAAAATATTGACTCTAAGTTCATGCATATAGCATGAGTCTTACCAGGTTTCTAAATGAAAATGTGGAAAACTGATGAAACGAAGATGCCCAACAAACTCTGCAAGCTGTTATTTTGCAGAAAACACTGTCACAACTATTGAAATGGGGGGAAAGGGAGGAGGAAATTATAAAAATTTCAGACAATGAAATGATTAGATTCATACTTTTTACCTATAAGTAATGGTAGTTTACCTATGTTCAAACGTAATTATATATAGCAAGAGGAAGGATTGCACAATGAAGTAGATGTGATGTTTACAAATTGCAGTGCACACTATTCCTTGGAGCTGTGCTGCAATAAATAACACTTTGCAATATCAAGATATCAGCCTCTGTGAGTCAACCTCCACCCTAGAATGCACTTCCGTGGACAATCAGAATCTGCCATTCTCTACAGTCTATGATGTTCATAACTCTCCTTAATGGACAATCCTAACCTCATAATGTCTCTTCACTCAGTGGACAGCTAGAAGTTGTCTCTCAGTAGTTTTCTTGGGTTATGCGTTCTATGCCCAGTTGAACCAGCTGCCATGTCATATACAAGCGATTCTGAAAAGGTCGTCACTCGAACATCTCAACATTTTAAATTGTTATAACTTTGGAATGGGAACAAACAAAAATATGTGGTTTTAACACCTGATATCTCATTGGTGTTGTTTGCCTGTGAGAATGATCTTAAACCCGAAAATTGTTTTGGGTCTTCAAAAACATTACATGACTCAGGTGTTATAAGTTTTCAGTTTTTAAACCATTCTCACATGCAAACAACGTAACAACGGCAATGAGATATCTGGTGCCATCTCTTTATTATCTTCACAATAATTCAATTAAAACCACATATTTGTATTCATTCCCATTCCAAAGTTATAACAATTTTTAAATGGTGAGACGCTGAGTGATGAACTTTTGAGAATTGCTCATATACATTATGTGTATATATATATACATTATGTGTATATATACATGTTACATATATTATTATGTATGTGATGTTTATTAATTTAATATACTGTTTTAATGTTTAAACTTAGGGCCTAAACATTTCAGTGTGACACTGACTTACCAAGAATGCCCCTATCCTATCATAAAGAACAAGAAACCATGTTGTGTCTTCCGCTACAAAAACTTCAGCTGTCTTGCCAGATTTGTCTTCATGAGTTTCCAGACAACACAAGCACTACAGTGATGCTTTTAAAGTTGATGGGTTTGCTGATAAGCTGCTCGGCTTTATTCAAGAGTGTTTTATGTGTCTGGCGTGCATGAGGGATGCAGAGAAAAGATGGCTGTGCTCTAGTTATATATACGGGGGGGTTCTAATGTATTTGTCTGTCTGTTTATATTGAATAATTTTCATGACTGTAATGTTGTCCTTGAAATGGCTGATGACGTTAATACACAACAAAATGTGAGAAAATATGTCACAAAAAAAGAGAGAAAAGAGTGAGTAGGAGCTGAAGGTAATTGCTCTTGAGAAAACACAAACAAAAGTTCAACATGGAGAACTTGAGTTACTTAAATCTCCTTCCCAAATTCATAGTCCACTGTGAGTTAGATTAAAGGATCATTCCTATTTCTGTCAGAAATTATGAATCTGTGTTTTTGTGGGTATTCTACAATTTCTGGATTTTTTGCAGCTATTTTGTTTTGGATGTGCAGAATACTTGGTATTTTATGGGTTGAATTCATTTACTTACCAGGAGTTCTCTTGGTGCGACCTTGTTGCTGAAATCTGACTGATGTCTGGCCAAACGGACTGTGTTTTAGACCAGTAACTCTACGTAGACCCTCAAGTGCTGTGCGGGGATCATTGTATGTGCCCGGTGCAGGGGCCTCATGCTTCCCGGGGTGAAACCGCTGCAAAGGAGGAAAAGACAGTTAATCTAGGAAAGTAACTGAACTGAATTTGATTCAACTCTAACAATTTCAATGTCTACTCACAATTATCGTCTCTGTAGTTACAATTACTTAATGCACATAATATATACAACAATGAACAAATGAAAATATTATGAAATGATGAAAGGAACTGTAAGAAGTTGAAAATATGCATTCATTCCCATTGTTACTAGTCACATTTTGTAGAACAGTATTCAATTTGGTGTCATGAACAAGGATGTAGAACATATTTCTCAGTCGCTTTCCGCACTATTTATGAGATATTTGCATCTTGTGTCTGGAAGAAACAAAATAGAAAAAACATAATGAAATATTTTTTTAATATTGCATTGAATCTGGCTATGGATATGGAAACATATTCTAATAAATAAGATGTTCGCAGGTTTTTTTATTGATATTTATTTTTACTGGGGAATCAATAACTCCCCAGGATGTGTCTTCATAGAGATTCCTTTCACTGTCAAAAATGTCAACATACTGCACATGCCTAATCTTATTCACCATCTTCCACATAAACAGATTTAAAGTATTTTTAACAGCATGATAAAATATCTAAGAAAAAGGTTATTAGGAATGTTCATAAAATAAAGAGTTATAGCATTCCATTCCTACAAACAACAATGGTATCCCAAATATTTATGTCTGCATGTCACCTGCAAAGGCTACAATCATTGTACATTTCATATCTCAAATACATACAACATGAACTAATTATATTTCACGCAGTTGGTATTCGTCTACAATGCACTACCATTGTTACTGCCGTGCACATATTGTTCAATTTAATCGCAGAAATGTTTTCCATAGCTTTTGCATTATTACATTGATTTAGTTCAGCACACCCTGGAGTGATTGCATCAACCAAATAATGGTAGATGATATTTGGTATTTCCATATATTATATTATGTCTAGAACTGCAAATGCGTTTTTAAAACATTTATACATAAACAAATTAATTGTTATGCTGCATTAAAAATGTACCCAGAAATCCATGCTACCATCGAACTGTGACATTTGATAGTATTACAATGTTATTATGTTTAACTTTGGGTTTCTTTTTAGAATATGAATCCTGTTCATATTAAATATTAACTGTTGTAAATAAAACATTCATTATGGTTGAACATTACTGAACTTTGTGGATTCAACTTACTAAAATTTTTTGCATAAATAAACATCCTTCATGATTTATGAAGAGATTAATTATTCGGCAAAGTGTTTGTCTATCTTTCTACAATATCGCTTTATAGCCACTCTCCCAACTGCTTAAACAGCCAAAGATATCCTATACTTAACATTATAAAGCCTAAATAGACAGCTGTGTTGCCCTGTTAACACTGCAGTCATCTACACAGACTAGCAAAGGTAATTAGAGGGACACTGAGGAGGTCATAAAGAAATCTGCTCCTGGCATTGCTTCTGGACATAACTGACAACTGGACTGGTCAGTGAACCAGCCTGTTAACCCAGTGGTTACAGAGTCCAACATCAGTGGTGAGAGATTCCATCACACTTAAGAACTGGAATGTGCAGAAACTGAACTAAAGATTAAAGCAAGTGTCTCTTTCCTGAAGGGGGCACAGAATGGTGGAGAGACTGGTATTCTTTGGTTTTAGCAGGAATAATATAAATTGGTAAAAAATGTGAAACATACCAAGTACTTTTACATTTAGATGTCATTTACATTACATGCCTCTATAAAGCCACAGGTATAAATTTAAAAACTAATAACATCATTGTAATGATAGTGAAACATTAGCAATTGTGTAAGCAAGTGAGGCAGAAAACTTCTATGACTGCTAAACAATAGTTGTCAACCTGTGGGGGGTTCATAGGCATGAGATTGTTCCCCAGCAATATGTGTGAGAATTTTTTTCATGAGACTGTGACATTAAATGCAAAACCATAAGTCTCGTGGCTTATGCGTCTGAAATAAGTGATAACTCAGTAGAAAGAAATCATGTATGAATGTTGTAGCCTCAAACATAAATGTTTCTCTAAAACAAGGTCTGTAGAGCACAGGGACCAAGTACTTTGACTTGAGCCCTTATAGTAAGCAGATGAACAGGAAAGTAAATACATACACAGCAATTCAGCCAGAAACATCTGGAAAACTATCACAAGTTGTGGAGTCAACTTTTGCCTGGCACGGTTTGGCCAAAAAAGCTGAGTGTTTAAAAAATGCAAGTACATTTATTTTTCAAAGCTTACTTAGGGCCTTGCATCTATGTTTTATGATGAATGCCACTTCAATAAAAAGTACCGCAATAACACACCATCAATCAGTTAAATGAGGAAACACCACATGGAGCACAGCATGTTCAGTGCTGCCATCTAGAGAATAATGTATGTACACAGTGCTGCCACCTGGTGTATAGCATCATCACACATCTCTTGCCTTGTAAATTCAGCTGACAATTTGATTAAATTAATCATCAATATTATTCATTCTTTCGTCTGTCCAATGGGGAAGTGGTTCGACAGAAAGGTAATGTAATATAAACAATTTAAATATTAGAAATACATCTAGTCTACACTAATCCCACATACTGCAAATATGAGTCAACAAAAACAAACAAATTGGAAGCCGTACTCTAACAGTTAAGTCTTACCTTGGCTTGTGACATAAACGGCGGATGCTCGACTTCGATGCCTTCTGTATTGACGACTGGTGCACGACTGTCAAACTGACCTCGGATATTATATTTTCCTGGGCCAGGGATTGCCTACAAAGAGATTTTTACATACATAAACAACCATTCAATGTTCAACATTCAACAGACAGTGCCACAATAAATAAGAAAGGACATGCATGCAAACCAAAAATGAAACACTGATTGACATAGTGCCACTCACCATCTTCTCTGCGTCATGCACAAGCTGGTCGTTGTAGCGCGGAACGTTTGATTCAAATTGTGTTTTGTCCGCGTTTCGAATGTGTGCATGTTCCATTACTGTCTGCGGCTGTTTATATGCCTCATAATCCCCAGGGCCGGGTCCATCTTTGCCACCAAATTCCATCCTTTTCGATGTCATTTTGCTGAAGAAGTTGCCATAGTAGATTTCCTTTGTTATTGTGTCATCCTACAAGATTTTAAGAGTAAGTTATTGCTCATTTCCACCACCAAGTTGAATATGAAGAACAGAAAAGTAATACGTTTCATAAAGCAAGTAATTAACAATGCTGGTTCTTAATATCATGACTTTAGATAACTTTGCATAGATCAAAGCATTTCAAAATAAGTTGGGCTAATGATGAAAGGAAAGATTATTTACATTCAAAGGAAAAATATTAAGACACATTAGAAATCAACAAAGATCACACAACAGAAAGTTGAGCGTCTACATTTTATATCAATGATGATTAAATAAGTGCATTTTCCAATAGCAGGCACATTTTAATACATTGTTCCACATTCTTGGATCCATCAAGGCAATGTTATGTAGTAAAGTATTGACTAAAGTTAATCCCAATTTCAACTACCTATAAATTAATTACAAATCCTGTTCCAGTAAAATTATTACCTCTAGTCCCTTTCCTCGACATACAAAATATGTTCCAAAAGTACAACTGACAACTTTCTCGTGCACATATTTCAATAACTTACACTGGCAACTTTATAATAGGCAGGTCCAAGACTTCTGTCTTTCTCTGGGGGTTCCTGTTTTCTCAGACTACCATCATCATTCTCCTCGTATCCATATGCCTGCCCAGGGGTCGGGATAGATGGAGCCAGTGGCTTCCGGTGAAACCGAATTCGATTCAGTAATAACTACAACACAATAAATCATTTCTTAGGGTTTGTGTAACACTTCAACGAAACATAACATTCAAAAGGATAATAACAATTATTACTATCAGTTTATATGCAATGTCTGAATAATAATATGATTTTTAATAAAATAAATCATGACCATTTCAAATAATTATGGCAAAAGAATATAATTTAACAGTAATCACAATTTTTAATTCAGATTAAAAGGCTACTTTTAATAAACTTTAAAATATAGTTTCATCACATGGCTAAAATTATAAGAACAATCACATTTTGTTTATTTATAGAAATATTTGATATTTGGTTAACAAACTGATTTGTAGTAAAATAAATCACGAATATCTTAAATAATTAAGATTAAAGAACAAAACTAACAGTTTCAAAATGTAGATTAAATGCTTATAAACTTTATGGAATAATTCAGTTTAATCAAATTAACCAAATGATGTGGTGTACAATGATGACTTACCGTTCCTGCCTTCTCTTTCGGTTGTACCTGGAAAACAGGCGCTGACACAGCCTTCCTCAAATTGAGGTCCTGGTCCATTTGGTAGGCACCAGGGCCGGGAGTCTCGGAGATACGGGGAACAAACCTTCTCGCCTTGCTGGCTAATGTGCAGCCACCCTGAAGAAAATAAAATAAATTATTAACTTTAAGATTATTTTAAAATAAAGACAACACAAATTTGTATATATTTTTTCTTATTTGTCAATTAAGAACAATATGAAACATCTCTAGCTAATCATTTTTATATTTTGCAAGGAGATATATTTTATCTCTACCAAAATTCAATTTACAACATGTTTGTATCATCAGTGGCTTATGTCTACATCAATCTGATGTATGTACAGGACAACATTTTTACCTGAAATCTCTAGACGGTGCAGCTACTTATGCAACAGGGAGTGTTGTTAGGTTGTGATCACGTAAATTAAATTTCGTCGATATACACAAGTATGTATGTGTTCTGACAATCAGGGACATGAAATAGTAATGATATTAAATTTTATTTTTATATAGCGATACATACATAAAAGTTTGCAACGCTGTACATAAAAATAATCCATGAAATGTGAAATGCAATACCACAGCTATATCTTGCATTTGTGATTCAATAAATTGAAACGACCTACATTATTAGTACAGATGTTTTATCAATTGCTGTTAATTTGCTGAGCTCCCAAAGACCTACAAGAGATTCTAAAAGAAGAGTTTGAAAGGAATCAAAGGTGACTATGTTTAAACCAGAAGACGAAAAGGGAGGGGTAATCGTCATGTCAAATATGAATAAAATAAATTTTACCTTGACAAAGTTCTGTGGCTCCCTGGGATCATACTGGCCTGGCCCAGGTGCAGCTATCACATTGTCCGTGGGATATATGCATGATTCACGGCCGGTCATGGAAGAGAATGGCGCATAGCCATCTGAAACATGCAGCCAAGGTGATTCTAAATTTACATCAGTACCAACATTTACCAAACATCTGAAATTCCTAGTCATATCACTATATAATATATACCGTTGTACAGACAAGTATCTGAACATTCCAAGTCATTATCTACATAGCATTTACATTATAGTATACACCTTTGTAAGGCAAATATCTGAAGCTTCCAAGTAATAATCAGATTATAATCCAGGTAGCCTTTACATTATATTACATGCCTCTGTAAGTCAAATATCTGAAACTTCTAAGTCATTACCTAGGTAGCCTTTACATGTTAGGCCTTTGTAGAGACAAATATATGGAATTTCATTATCTAGGCAGCCTTTACATTATATTATATGCCCTTGTAAGGCAAATATCCTAAATGTCCAAGTGGTTACTCATATATATCCTTTACATTATATGCCTTTGTATGGGTACAAGGTCTAAATTTGTGAAAAAAAATTAACCACTGTGGTTGTGAAACAAATTTGTAAATAAGGAAGGATCCAAATATCGGGCTTGTTTATATATGATTTGCTCATATATTGCAAATATACTTTTGTCAGAATTTCTCCACCATATTAGTTTTGTGAAGTTTAAATAAAAATGACCAAATTATATTATTATACTGTAATGATTAATTTGAAGAAAATCCCAAACAGTGGAGTGTAAACTTATAAATACCATAAACCTGCCATAACATGATGCTGTAATTATGTTATGACCTGTTCCATAATTGGACACATTTCCTATCCAACTCATCACAACACAGCTTGTTACCTACTGGTTTCACAAAATGTTGGCAAAAGTTCTTAAAACTCACATATTTTTTGTGACATCAAGATATTGTCCAAAACTGGTGTTTCAATAATCAATGATTTAAAAAAAATGGAGTCGTGGCATGAGGTAAAGTTAGCAAAACCAATGTGCATGTTAAAGGGGTATAGCTTTCACGTGTCTACTCTACAGCTTCTTCCCTGTTGTAGTTCCTGCTCGCAACCATACTACATTATCTATAAAGTAATCCATTGTTTATTGAATGTAGCTTACTTCTGTATAATCTCAATTTGTGTTCAAATACATCTAAGTGTGTCTATATAATCAGCACTCACCAGCCTTGCCTCTCTTGGGGAAGCCACTGTTGTATGTGCCCGGGCCAACATGGTCAGCAGTGCTGCCAAGAGGCTGTGTCAAGTTTCTTGGTGCTCTGTCATACATGGCTACCTACTGCAAGTCACAAAGAAGTCTGCAGATAATCAACAATATTTATCTAGCAACATGGTGCAGAAATGACTTACAATCTTAGCACTTGGCCACAACTACAAACATTGCTCTTTGGGTATGCAGAATAACACTTAAGACCAGGTGAATAACACTTAAGACCAGGTGGATAAAACAGTATGGAGAATAAAAATCAATTAACTATGTACATATAACTGAATGAAGACTTTTGCATATGGAGCCTGAGGCCACTCACTGAGTACATATAGAGATTAGCAGGGTTAAGAATAAAAGAAAGACGCTGAACACTGATTGACTGAGTGAATAAGATATGTAGGGTATGGTTAATGAATTTCATATTTAAGAGAAGATGTCCAATGTCTGGTTTCCATAACTGTTCTACCCGTCTTATTATTTAAGAAGTCATGGGTGAATATTCACTGTACATGACATGTCTATATATATATATATATATATATATATATATATATATATATATATATATATATATATATACACGATGTGGCTAGCACTCTGGACCCATAAGCATAACTGTAAAGCTATTGGTCCAGCACTTTTCCGCACTGTATGCGCAATAAGCGTGTGCACATATTCCCTGCAGCACATCATGTGCACATGTCATGTCAGCAAATCATTAATAAACAAGGTGCTTAACACCAGAATATTATCCGATATGCTAAACATTTACAAAGGAATGATATATAATTATTTGAAAAGTATAGCTAGGTCTCTTCTCTTCTTCCAACGATCTCCAAAGTATCAGAGGCATCTTTAGACAGACAGTTATATCTTCGTACTTTGATTATTGACAATGTATACGTTTTTATGCATATTATTAAACTGCGCTTGTTCAATTAGACAACAATATATTATGTTCTACTATGGCAATAAACATATTCCTCGAACTATCAAAGACCAAGACATAGGCCTAGCATAGCCTTGCCCTTACCCAGCTGTGGTCATGCATTAAATCCAAAATTATATACTGCACAGCCTTGGCCTTGCCTTGGCATGGCTGAGGGAAAGATTGTGGTCATGTACGTACGTACACAACACTCGACAATGCCAGTGGCACATACATGGCTAAGCAATATATCCCAGGGCCGGATGCCGGGCCAGGGATTCAGTTCAGGTTATAGCCATAATATAGGCAATGCCAGGTAGGTTATACTATATAGCTGGGCCTAAGCCGGCTGAGGCTGGGCCCTGGCACCGGGTTGAAGTTAGCGCCAATTCTGCACATTTTTTTAAATGGACACTGACGCGTAACGCTACATAAACTGTACAAATGTAATGAGCGACATACCTGCTAACATATGATCCGCATTCACGTCTTGTTGTGCATTCGCCTTATATTGATTTAGCTCCCGAAATAGTCGCCAAATGCTTGTTTGCTCTGTTGTCAAGTATGGCGTCACGAGATCCTGTCGTAATCGGGTACTGCGTTGACGTAATATTACGCGGTTTAATTCCTACACAGACAACTATAAATAGCCCAACTAGGCTTACGTGTTGTGTAGTTTTTATTTGCAAAAAGAAAAGTCAGTGACAGACAAATCAAAATTAACAACTGTCGTTAAATCTAAAACGACCAGTTCGCGACAACAATTCGCAAACAGGCGTTTTTGCAGTGGAGTGCGCAAACTTTCAGAAAGGTATAATTTTCATAGACGTTGTGTAATTGACGACTCAAGGTTAATACCAATGCGTAGAGACCGATATGTTACCGTGATATACGTGCAATTAGTTTATGGCAAAATTAGATGGAGGGAAGTGGAGCTGTTACAAATTCAGCCGTTTTCGCGCACGGTTCATTTAGTTAATAGGTGGCGCCACCTATTAATATGAACAAAATATATTCTCGTCGTTTGTATCCGATAGAGGGCGACACATGTGTATATGCAATGTAGGTAAATAATTATTGTACTTTCAAACTGGCATACACTCACATTTCATGTTCACGAATCATGATGGCATATGCCACTCCTTGGGAAAATAATATGGGAAGTATTTATATTTATTGCCACAAAGTCAAAGACATTGATTGAGGTAAAAATGGAGTTTAAATTTCGAAATAAATACAAAGGCATACGGCCACACCCACCCTCGACTCAGCTCAAGCCAAGCCTCAACTCAAGGCCAACCACCCAGCCCACAAACTCAAATATACATACAATCTGAATGCTACTTTATACCCATGCGGCATAAATACCTTTCTCCCCTAGTTTCTGCCATTATGGTAGAAACTCCCCAAATGGTAATTTTTTTAGGTTTTAATTTATTTATTTTACTTTCAGGATTAACATCTTTGTGACAGTGTCCATATGAATTACCTTTCCCTATTAACATCTCCACCCATTCCCAATGGGTACAAGCATCACTGTCCATCTGGCATATATATATATATATATATATATTTATATATATATATATATATATATAATGCCTCCACCATCCACTCTGTCCACAGAAGCAGACATGTCTTATCAGCACACACAAACATTGAAACAATAGCAGGCTTTAGCAGCTAGCAGGGTTGGTAGCTGAGGCATGAAAACCATGATCAAAAGACAGGCTAGTGCAACAGAGGCCTGTTGTTGCTAATTGCGATTAAATGCACTCGTATGGGTCAGTATATATAAGAAGGCAAATAAGATGAGGATGTTAGTAGCACTAGTAGCACAGTTAGTACTAACCAGGACTGGTTCAAAGTTATGATTGTAAAAGAACAACAATTTTGTATCATACCAAGAAGCAATTTTACAAAACCAGCACACTTGTCAAACAACAGAAGAAATTTTTTAATTATAGCACACATTCACGCAAGGTAAAGAAAGATATCGACATCATATTTAATAAAAAACCAGACAATGCTAAACATGAAAATATTCATCATAAATTTAACCAGACTCTGTGATCATGTATAGTTGATGCAAAGGAAAATAAAAAAATCTAAAAAAGTTAACCATTAAACACTCTTATATACATATCACTGTTCTGTGATCTACTACGACATACGCTTATATACCTATATTTATATACTTCCATAAGAGCTATTGTAAAATTTAACAGTTGTTGCATATAAATATGAATGCAACATAAATATGTGTGATATTTTGTACATAGTGTAAACTTTTATAAAATTATATACTACATTAATCAAAGTTATAGTAGCTAGATGCAACAGATGCTAGATGCCCAGCAGAAATACTTTTCTCCTACATATATATTCTCAATAACACAAAATTAGGGGGAAGTCAAAGAAGCGCCCATTGATGTCATTGTGCAGAAGTAGTGCTTTTTGTTACTCTCATTTATTGAGCATATATGGGAACCAGCATAATATATTTTGGATGCTATATTTGTAGAAAGGGCAAATTTGATAGATTTATATATCACACAGACATGGGGTCAATTCCGTTTTGTCAATTCCAATCCCAGTCAGTTCCAAAAAATAAATTCCAATTCCGCCTTGCAAAAATCTATTCCAATTCCAAATTATCAATTCCAATTCCAACTTTTTAAATCCTAGGCTAAAGAAAAAATCCAATCCAATTCATTTTAACACAGTTTTATTTGTACTTGAAATCATGTGTGCACAATCATATCAGATATGATTAACAAATAAACTATTGTTCATTCAATACATCTGTGTGTGTGTGCGTGCGTGCGTGCGTGCGTGCGTGCGTGCGTGCGTGCGAGCGTGCGTGCGTGCGAGCGTGCGTGCGTGCGTGCGTGCGTGCGTGCGTGCGTGCGTGCGTGTGAGGTTTGCTACAAAATGGCATTCAGCCATTTGATATATACTTTCTGCTGCAACACCTCTCCTGGATTTTTGCTAACCAGATATTTTGGACCGCCCTGGACAGTTGGGTTGTTAATCTGAGTTTTTAACAGTTTCTCTCTCTTTATATCAGTTGTGATATCATTGATATTTCATCAAATTTACTGTAAACTTTGAGTCTTCAACATCATAATCACCAACATGTATTCTCCATGGGGAAATACACTTTTTCCACTGAGAAAGAAAATGAGATAAATCTGACTTTGGTTTTACTGTCTGTTATGGTAACTTAGTATTTGTTTTTGATGCAAATGCTTGATTATATTGTTCTTGTTCATGTTTCTTGTTCATGTTTCAATAACAGAGTAGACAGTGTATATGTGCGGCAACACTCTATAGTAATCCACATGGCATCTAGCCCACGTGTCAGTCAATCAATGTTGACAGCTTCCTGGCTGTTACCAGATTCAGGGTGACATACTAATAGCAGACGTATATGATTTTAATAGTAAATGTAAGGGGTAAAGATTAACAGTATGAAGTCAATAATTCCAACAAAATCAATTTAGAAATCAATTCCAAAAAAAAAATTATTCCAATTCCAACTGACCTGAGGGTCAATTCCAATTCTGGAATGGAATTGACTCCATGTCTGAATTAACACATTATCTTCTATTGAATACCAATTTCAAACATTCATTCTACAGCACTTGGCCTGTCATATTTTTATTAAAATTACAAGTCTTACTGGAGATGCAATTTCACCTTTGGCACACATCTACAGATTGAATGCATCGTTAAATTAGAATTTATCTTCCTGTTGTATCTGGATTGGCAGAAGCACAGGGAGACTGTATCGACATTTGGAGATGAGATATTTATGATTAACTGTGCGGCAACACTCTAGAGTAATCCACATGGCATCTAGCCCTCGTATCAGTCATTCATGTGCTTATGCTAATACATTGGTCGTTTCCATATTATATTGGCAGTTTAATACAAATTTATCACTTTTGATGAGAAAGTGATGTTAATATGGTTCACTGTGGGCTACGATATGACTTGGAAATTCTCGCATCAACAACATTAACTGTTACAAAATATACTGGCTAAGTATTTGGGCTGAATGTATTTGATTTCAGCAATGTTACACATGTTTAATGTGATGATGTTTGTACATTCTTTTTCCTTTGCTTTTTCTTCTGCAGGGATGGCTATCAGTGTTATGGTGAAGAGTTGTAGTCAGAGATTGATACATGCTTTTCATACAACATTGTAACAACATGTAACAACATGTAAAGAGCATAACCATTTGTAAAAATATTGAATCTATGATTCTATATAAAATGCATTTCGATTCATGTAGATAAGGTATATATTTGACCCGCTATTTATAATTTGTTGTGTATTTTACGAATGATTTAATACCAATATTTGAAAAAAATGCATTGCAAAATATACACACAAAATACTCCCTTAAAGTGCTATTATTTATGCACTATGTCAATCTATGTTTAGCCACATTAACTCTGGGCTAAAGAAAATACGTGATCTAAGCATAGAAGCCTAAAGCTGCTGCTGTGATATCATTTATTGTAAAAGGTGATTTGTTTAAATGCTAAGTGCCAGATCAATCAGCCGAAAGTGCCACGTTAGTTACAGTAAATGCTTGGATGAATTTTTCAAACCAAAAGTTGTTCAGGGTAGAATTTAGAATAGTTGGAGCCTTTTTACTAACAACTTACAAAATACATTACCTGTCAATAATAAAGCCAATCTAATGGTTGGACAGGAAGTATAATTACATTTGATTAGGATTTCCTTGTAGTGTGCAAAGTCTGGAGTACATGAAGTGATCCTTGGACCCTTAAACATACATATTAGCTTTACCATTGAAGGTTGGTTCAAGGATCTCCTTATTAGTCTTGAAGGTTGTTGCGAGGTAAAGGACCTCCTTGGTCCTCTATTGTTGAGAGGTAAAGGGTAGTTTAAGGAGCTCCTTGTTCTTCCCTTTTTGAGATGCAAATGTTAGTCTGAATATCACTTTGGTCTTGCATTGTTGAAAGGTAAAGGTTGATTTGAGGAGCTCCTTTGTATTCCATTGTTGAGAGGTAAAGGTTGATTCAAGGAGCTCTTCCATTGTTGAGAGATAAACGTTGATTTGAGAAGCTCCTTGGTAGTATATTGTTGAGAGGTAAAGGTTAGTTTAAGGAGCTCCTTGGACTTCCATTGTTGAGAGGTAAAGGTTTGAGAAACTCTTTGTTTGTCTAGTCTTGAGAGATATTGGTTCAAGGAGCTCTGTATATGGTTTAAAGGCATGATAATATGTTAACCAGCTATTATTTTGTTCACAGAATTTATCATGATATAAAATCTTTTGTTAGACAGTAGCCATGGTAACAACAAGGAACAGCAGCAGAGGCCAAAGTCGCCTACCGGAGACTCATTTGATCACAGGTGGCGCTGGTTACCTTGGCATGCATCTTGCTCTCGGCCTGAGAAAGCGCGGACATTTGGTGCGTTTGTTTGACTGGAAGGAACCAACTGTCGCCCTGCCTGAAGGCATCATATTTGTTAAGGTAGTTACCATATATAATACCTATTCAATGAAATACCCTTTTTGTTTGGATATTTGGTATAGATACACGAGTAGGTTTTAATGTTGTACTATTTTGAACTACCCTGATGTACTCTGTTTAGATATTACTGATCATTTCCTTTCCTTAGGAAAGCAGAAACTAGGACGACCAAAGGAAACATACCAAAGAACCATCGCAAGATAGGTCCAAACCCAGAAAATTAAGATAAGACCTTGAAAGAATGGCTGAAGATAGATAGGGATGGTGTCAATTGCTCTCTGCCATGTGTGCCTGGTGGCACAGGGAGGGAAATGCAAAAAAATACGATGTACAGTACATTTAGGCTGGCTTTTAATGTAATTTATATTGTAATGTTGTGCATGCTTACAATTACATTGCATGCAAGGCAGACACAAATGGAGAAATACAGTGAACAACTGTTATGGGACAAGTGGTAAACCGGGACATGATGATGAGTTTTTGTTTTGAGCACAATTTGCTTTTACTAGCTTTAGTAAAAAAATTCTTTTATTTAAAGCACATAGGGGTATGCGACTATGCGTTAGATGTGTGCAAACGTTTGCATGCTTTCTTGCATATACGTATTGTAGTAATCTAGCAAGGTCAAATGCTGCATGATTTATACCCAATCTAGATTTCCAGTGCTGATTCCCTGGTGGTGTTCTCCAATTCCCTTTTTCTTCCAAGTCCCTTGTGAAAGTGATATATGTTTCTTGTAGGGTACTCTTGCTTAGTCATGGAAATTTCATGGAAATATCGAGGGAACTAGAAGATCTATGGCTTTTGGGATGCACAAATTAGGTTATTGTGGAATAAGATTTTGAAATTCGTTCCCGGATCTGAAGGCATGTTTTTCATCTCCAATATAATTGGAAGTGAATAACCGTAACACATCATATGGCATCCCTCACAAATGTTATATTTTGGTGTGTGTGTGTGTGTGTGTGTGTGTGTGTGTGGTGGTGTGTGGTGTGTGTGTGGTGTGTGACTATGATATGTATGTGTGTGGTGTGTGTGTGGGGTGGTGTGGTGCATGTGTGGTGCACGTGTCTGTGGCACGTGCGTGGCGCGTGCCTGGCGCGTGCGTGGTGTGTGCGTGGCGTGGTGTGTGTGGCGTGGGCGTGGTGTGTGCGTGGCATGGCGTGTGTGAGTGTCACGTGTGTGTATGTGGCATGTAATGTTCAATCAACTGGAAAGAGTTCATTTAGTTACCAGTTACCCTATTTATTTTTAACACACACACATAGTGCTAGACTACAATGTTTGCAAACAACTTACTTGTTAGTATTTAAGGTATCCTTTCAATTAACTGTGCTGCAGCAAAAATTGTTTTATTTTAAAATATTTTCTCTAGTAGTTTTTATTCCCAATGCGGAACCACACATATTTCCACCAAATAATGTTAGTTACATAGAGGAACACAGCCACGCGAAAACATATCACGTCATCTGTCCACAGTGAGAAATTGTATAATGCTGAAATAGTTTCTGTCACACAAGGCAACATCCAATTAGAGCTTATTGTGTCATAAGTTCAGAAGTTACATTTAGGCTGTGTTGCCATCTAGAGTATTGGCATTTACATGTGAAAGGTGCTAGAAACAACTACAAAGATATTAAATATTCTTTTCTTACAAAGCATCTAGAGCATTTGTGGAAACAATAAAATCCACCAGTTTCATATACTGTATGCGATTCTTTTGGTTTTCATTTAAATGCACAGTGCACACACTCATCCACACACGTGCGCACGTGCACATGCATACAAACACATACATACACCAATGCACGCATGCACCCACACAAACACACCCTCTTTAAACTAATGCCTTATGAGTAAGAAGTATTTTGTTTAAACAATTTTCATAATTCCATTAATTTAGTTATCTCATATAAGTGGTAAACTATAAATTTACCATTTACGTCTGGGGATCAGTTAAAGTTAGTAAATCTCACCTCATAGTTACTGTTTCACTGATTAACATAATTGTAATTGGCTGTTAATTAGACATGCCATGACTGTCAGTCGTGTTGATCTTACATCTATTAAA